>CM035420.1:50962614-51332614 GCA_020310875.1 Ceratopteris richardii | reverse complement strand
GACTACACATCCATTTTATCTCTTCACAAGAAGTAACTATATGTGAACCTATGCTAGTCATTCTTAGCATAGTTACTTTAAAAGCGAAAGAAATAAGGAATCCTATGAAGTTAAAGAACTGAACCCATGACTCATGTGGGAGGAAGAATAAATCAAATAATCCCTAAAGTGTAGGATCACTTTTAGGTGAGGAAAAATTCAAATTCAAACTTGAATTTTGAGTATAAATAGATATGCATCTAGACATAGGATAAGAGAGCCATTCAGAAAGACTTTGAGTTACATTAGTGAAAATACATTGAGCTCACCTCATGTATGTGTAGTCCGCTACACTTCCGTGGTATCGTATGTTCATTAGCATATACATTTTTATACATTTCTTCAAGTATATCTCTTACTATTGTTCTCTGCTTCATCTTCATCATTATAGCGATTTTGTGGAATCCATTTCTCTATTAGGCTACTCCATCACTCTCAATACTTTATGTTGGGTTTTTTAGATTGATGTATCTACTAGCATATGAATCATAGAAACTGACTATGTCTGCACATCTTCTAGATCCTGAAAAGTCAAGATGACCCCCTTAACTTGTTAGATTCATTTCTTAGTTTATGGTGTGGCTAAATTTATGAAATAACATGCTTTAGTTATTTGCAAAACTCTAATTAGATGTGTGCAAAAGATCTCTGGTCAATTCATACCAAGTTTTGAGCTCTGAGCAAGTTATTCAGCACAACTATTCCCAAAATAAAAGTTTTCCTCACATTTCTAGTCCTTGCAAGTTATCTGTTTTGATGTAGAATTTTGGAAATGATGTTCCAAAGTACTTAGTGGTTCCAAATGCATTAAAGTAAATATAAAGGAGTCTACTAAGCATCCCTAGAGTTAATTTGGCAAGTATAGAGCTAGTTTTGTGCAACACTAGCTTATCTTTGGAGCACACATGTTGGGGGATTCTTGTGCAAAAAGGGATTTGAGTGTTTGTAGGAGAAAAGGGAAAGATACGAAGAAAGATATAACATTGGAAGCCTTTGTCGATTGATTATAAGAAGACAAATACAATGGTGATGCACAATACAATCCAATGCTTTATGTGCAAAATACCACAGAGTGCACAATCACAAAGTATAAAATACCCAAGGGTCTTGTTGATGTCGGCCTTCTGTGCTCTAGACCTCCACCTTCTCCAAGCTTGCACTTGTGCACACCTTGCACTCAAGCTTCCAATGGGGGGAGGGATGGACACCTTCTGTTGGCACGTGCAAAGCGTCAATGGGACCTTAGGATCTTTGGTGGTATAGCTTAGCACTTATTTGCACACTTCTAAGTCCTCTTCATGCACATCTTGCATTCCACTTCTCTGTGTTGCACACTCACTGTATGTCTCTTGCACTTCTCTCTCTTGCTTAGATTAAGCTATGCTCACCTTGCTTAGTCCCTCAAGAATAATGCCTTGCCTTGATTTGAGTGTCGATTCACGTATGCTCCTAACTGCTAGATTATCTTGGTGCTCACTTTGATGTCCCAAGATTGCCTCCAAAAGTGGGCAACCAACGAATCCCTGTTTTTTCCTGTAGAGACTTTAGACTATAACAAAAATTTTAATTGGGGGGCCATGCTTTCACTTCTGCGTACGCTGCCATTTCACATACCTTCGCATTTTGCCTTTTAACTCCTCAAATGTGCATCTAAGAGAAGGTTCACTTGAACCTTCCAAACACTTTAAGAACACTTTTGAACCTTAGGGAATTACAAAAATACCTACCCAACTGCCAACCAACTTTCTGCAATTATACCCTTTGTGAATAATTAACATGTGCACCTTGAGACCTAACTTTGAACGCTTTGACTTAACCCATGTTCATCTTTGACTTTGAACATGTTGACTTTGACCGATTGGACTTTGATCCTTTGACTTTGACTATGGTTGACTTTGACTGTGATTAACTTTGACCAATATGACTTTTATGGGCTCAACAGTTGCCCACCACCTAATGGGCTCTCTATATCGGAGAGCTACAGCTAAAACTTTGAGCAGAGATTACACCAATGTTCCTGTGCAGCAAAATCTTCAAAGGAACACTTGAGCAGAAACCATGTCCACCAGGAGCAGAAAAAACAATACAACACCAGAGAAGAACCAAAAGTGTAAATGTTGCACGGAAAAGCAAAGGAGGGAAAATGGAGGGTAGGAAGGAGGGGCAAGGGAGGACTAAGGGGGCTCAGATGGATAGGCAGGGAGGGGTAAGGATGGGGTCGGGCAGAAGGCTAAAGGGAGGGTGAGGGAGTAGGGGTATGGGGCTTGGAGAGGGCCGAAATGATAAAACAAGAAAGCTATAGAGGGTGCATATGGAAAACTATGAAGCATATGGTAACATAAAGTGAGAATAGACCATGTGGACCATGTGTGTAATGAAAAACACGTTAGAAATGTGCTCAAAATATGTGGGTTTTGACCAGACATCAGAGAATAGGTGGGATTTTGGAAAAATTAAGGCAAAAAATGAGTCTAGAGGGCTGGATAGAAATACAGGCCTGTGACATCCTCCCCCAACTTGAAGGGCATGTTTTCCTCAGCAAGCGGGGCCGAGTCTTACAAAAAAGTTGGTGTGTTTACCAAAAATCGGAACATTACAAGGGTCTTATAGCTAAAACTGACTAAAGTGGTTTGGTAATATTTATGTACTAAGGGATGGTCCGGGCCAATGTTGTCGGCTGGAATCCAATCTGCATCTACTAAGGGTCGGCCTTTCCATTTGATAAGGAATTGAGGGCCTTTGTCAGTGTTGTGGCCCCGTAAGATAGGCTCTGGCTCAAATTGGTTCTCCCCATCATGAAGAACCAGGACCTCACATCTCTATGTGGAGTCGGGTTTGAACCGTTTGAGGAGGCTCACATGGAATACGTTGTGAAATTGGATGTTGTCAGGTAGCTTCAAACTGTAAGTGACCTCGTTGATCTGCTTCTCCACCTTGTATGGCTCGTAGTAGCCATGGTTGAACTTGTGTGTTATGTTCTCAGGCAAGGTGATATTGTGTGCACTTACCAAGACTAAGTCACTGACTTGAAAATCTTCATCGGGTCTCCGTTTCTTGTTTGCATATCTCGCCCTACTTTCTTTGCATCATTGTAAACTGGACTTGGCCTCTTCCAACTTTGTTTTCCATTGCTCCCAAAAGGCTCTGCAATCGGGGTCATTCATGGAAAGTGTGGAGTCTCGTGTGAGTGCTAACGGTGTGATTACCTCCTTGTCAATCGCCAATTCGAATGGAGTCATTTTTGTACTCAATGGAAGGAGGCATTGTAGTGGATTAACTCCAAGGTATCTAAGTGCTTGGCCCAGTCCTTCCGATCCGTTTGGAAATAGTTGCGTATATAATCTTCAATTGTCTGATTGACCCTTTCTGTTTGCCCATCTATTTGTGGGTGATAAGTTGATGAGAACCTAAGTTGTGTTCCCAAAATGCAGAAGAGTTTGGTCCATAGCCGGCTTAGGAAGCGTCCGTCAAGATATGAAACGATGGCGAAGGGAAGTCCCTGATACTTCACAATGTGGGTGAAGAAGAGATGGGCCACTACTTTTGCATTGAGAGGTGGTTTGGTAGGAATGAAGTGGGCCTACATGGTAAAGTAGTCCACCACCATGAATATGGTGTTGAAACCTTGAGTGGTGGGAGTTTGGTTATGAAGTCCATGCTAATAATGCCCCATGGTCGGTTCGAAATCGAGAGCTGTTGTAGGAGGCCTGCGGGCTTGACTCGATCTTGGCGGACCAACTAGCATGTCTGGCACATTTCTACATATTCCTGGAGTTGCGCCTTCATTCAGGGCTAGTAGAAATGTTTGTGGAGTGTCTTATAGCTCCTGCCTTGACCGCCATGACCGGCCACTTTGCAATCATGTGCTTCCCAAAGCAGCTCTTTGTGTAGGTCAAAGTCATCGGGCATGTAGATTTTTTCCCTTGTGGTAGAGTATGCCTTCTTGAACTATGTAGCGGTCGGGTGGGTTGGCGCTTTGAACCTCTTGTAGGATGTCTTGGACCTGGGCGTCCTATGCTTGCGTGCGTTGAATTGTGCCTCTCAAATCCAACAAAACTGTGGACATCACTTGGATCTTGGGTCTTCGACTTAGTGCATCGGGCATGATGTTCTGCTTACCCAGTTTGTGAAGTATTCCGATGTCGAATTCAGCAAGAAACTCCTGCCACCTTGCTTGCTTTGGGCTTAACTTAGGTTAAGAAGCAAAATACATCAAGGATATATTGTTCGTGAAGACTTTTGTGTGTTTGTCCAAGACATAGTGCCTCCACTTGCATAGGCAATGGACGACTGCCAATAGTTCTTGCTCATGTGTGCTCCACCTGAGCTCGGGTCCGATGAGCTTGTGAGATTCGTATGCAATAGGTTGTCCGTCTTGCAAGAGCACACCTCTGATTGCCGATCCGATCGCATCAGTATGAACCTCGAATGGCTTCTCAAATTGGGAGCTTATGGACTGGGGCATTGCACATGGCCACCTTCAAAGCTTCAAAGGCTTCTTCTTCGTGAGCTGCCCATTTGAATGGCTCCTTTTCCTTGATCAATTCCAGAAGTGGAGCCATGATCTTGCTGACCCCTTGGATAAAATGGTGGAGAAATCGGTAGAAGCTTATGAATTCCCACACCTCTTTGATAGACTTCGGGGGGGGGGGGGGGGGGGGGGGGGGGGCATTTGAGTACCACTTCTACTTTCTGGGGGTCGACATGTAGACCGAGTTCAAATATGATGAGCCCCAAGAACTCCACCTTCTTCATGCACAACTTGCACTTTCTTGTCTTTGCGAAAAGTCGACGTTGACGGAGTCATTGCAATATGGCCCGAACATGCTCATAGTGCTCCTCTAATGTGTGGCTATAGATAAGTAATTCATCAATGTAAATGATGAGGAAGAGGTTGAGCATGTCCTAGAAGCCATCATTCATCTCCTAATAAAATGTGGCCGATGTGCTTGTAAGTCTGAATGGCATCCGAAGCCATTCATAGCTCCTGTAGCGTGTGCATAAGGCGGTCTTCACTATGTGTTCTTGTGCCACCCTGATTTGATGGTAACTAGACCGGAGGTCGATTCGTGTGAAGTATCGTGCCTTGCCGAGGCGGTCTAGAAGTTCTTCCATCATGGGGACAGGATATTTGCTCTTGATCGTGCCTTTGTTGAGTGCTCGGTAATCGATGCATATATGTAGGGAGCCATCTTTCTTCTTCACAAAGAGGATGGGGGCTCCATAAGGTGAGCTACTTGTTCGGATGTACCCTTGCATTTCAACTCATGTAGTTGCCGCTTGCGCTCTTGAAGGCCAGTCTCATTCATTCTATATGGGGACTATGAAGGGGGCGGTTGATCCGGAAGCGTATCGATCAGATGTTGGGCATTACGTAAGGACAAGAGTGTGTCCGTGAGCACATCTATGAACTCTTCCATAAGCATCTGGAAACTGGAGTGCCCAATCTTCGACACATCAATGGGTTGTAGTCCTGCTTCTTCTTCCACATCTAGCATCACTAGCATCCTTTCTCCTCTGACCTCTGCCATAATGAAGACTTGGTGGATGACTGGTAACGCGACCAAATGGCATTGAGCTTTCCCTTTGGAGGTAGATGGCCTGCGTGGTGAGGAGTCTTCCGAGTCATCTCTATGAATCTTGATAATATTGGGCCCTGAGGTGGATGCCTCCTCTGTCTTCGTCGTTTGCACTTGAGTGTCTAGGTGTTTTCTCTAGCACCATTCTGTTGGGTCGCTCCCTAGGCAGTGTTTGCATACGGTTCGAGGGCCTCACGGGTTTTGGTTGGCTCGGTTTGGAGATCCTGAACGTGTTTCCGATGGGACCGAGAGGGCTTTGAGTCCTCTTCCTCATTGGTTTTCGGTAGGCTTGCGGTAAGATGTTCCTTGCTCTTTGTTGGTGGACCTATCTCTACGGTTGGTTTGACCTCCATCCCTTGTCCGTGCAAGCTGGTTAGAATATGCATCATTCAGTTGTTCTCATATGCGAGCAACATCCTCCCAAGTATGGGGTTTGTGTTTCTCCACCTCCTTTCGGTAGAACGGGGAGCATCCATAAAGGAATCCATGTAGGCAGTCGATTTCGGCCATGTCGGTGATTCGTAGCATTAGCTTGCGATATTGGGATACATATGGGCCGATGAACTTGTCTTGACGTAGGTCTTGTCATTCATGCCGTACGTGGAACGCTTCATTGCAAGGCACAAAGTAATCGACAATGACGGTGTTGGAAGCAGCCAGAGGCACAGACGCCACGGAAGCATGTAAAGACGGAGCAGGGAGCAAGTCGGATCAATTTTCCAAACAAATATGTTTCTTATTATTTCTTCAAACATTCAATAGTGATTGTTATCACTAATTGTAACATATGTATCATAGAAAACCCCATTTTGTAATCCATAGCTCCATTTTGTGCAAGCCGAGGAGTCCTCGAGCTTGAGGAGCTTAGGTAGAATGCACGTACCAATTTTCGTTATTTTTAGATACCGTTTACCCTTCCAAATAGCATCTTGGACCTATTTTTTAACTATGCCGGTCACTAGATGTGAAACCGGTCAAAACTAGTCTAGAAACTATAAAAAGAGCTAGAGAGCTCATTTTTGGGGTTAGCTTGTTTGAGTAGAGAAGAGCTTAGAGCTATTTTGAACTTGTAAGAGTGTTCTTGAGTAATAGAGTTAATTTCTCACCTTCCATTGTGTCTCGCTTGTCTCTTCGTAGTGTGTGTGTATGTGTGTGTGCATCTTTGTGCTTCTCACCTTCACTCTCACTTCATCTCACGTTCACGATCTTCATATCACTCCTATCTCTTCCGCGGATTGACATTAAGGAGGTGAAGCTTCTTAACGTGGTTCTCACCATTGTGCTAGAGCAACACCAAATTTGGCGCCGTTGTCGGGGATCGAGTCTAGGACGAATGTGTGATGGTAAGAGTATAGCAAGAAGTGGCGTTGGAAGGTAAAAATTTCAGTTTTTGTTGTTGTTTTTACTTAGTTTTTAGTGTTTTTCACCTTCCCCATACTCCATCTTCATCATCGCATCATCATCTTCATCTCCAAAAAAATCAGAAAATTCACCATATCCACCCATTCACCTCATTTCCCCTCATTTGTGCATGCGAGAGAGCGAGAGAGAACTTTTGTGCTTGTGTGTGCTTGTGTTTTCTTGAGTTTTCTTGCAAGTACAGAGCTCCAGTGCATCAGGAAAGCTTGGAAAAGGTAAAATTTTACTCTCTGTCAAAGAGCTGCCGAGTGTGGCGGACCATCGCGATGGTCTGCAACCTTCGGAATTCTTGGTAGGCGACCACACCACGAGGTAGGCGACCCTTGCGCATCTACGAATCCACAGGCGCATCTCAAAAATTCACACTTTGGTGGACCATCGCGATTGGCCCAAACCATCGCGATTGTGTCGCACCATCGCGACAGGCTCACGCCATCGCGACGGCTCGGCCGGACCATCGCGACGGTCTCGGACCATCGCCACGGTTCACTTGAGCCATTGCGACAGTCCACTTGGACCATCGCGATTGTTCAGCTGACCCCGGACCATCGCGATTGGCTCACGCCATCGCCACGACAGTGCCACGTGTCAAGTTAGACCATCGCGACGGTTCGTTTTTCGGACCATCGCGACAGCCCAAAATCGGACCATCGCGATTGGCTCACGCCATCGCACTTGTGACCATCGCGACGGTTCACTTCGGACCATCGCGATTGTCCACCTTTGACCGTTGACCGCGCCATCGCGATTGTCCGCCTGATCACGCCATCGCGACGGTTCATTTTTCGGACCATCGCGACGCTCCATTCTCACGCCATCGCGATCGTTCATTTCGAGCCATCACGACGGTTCACCTTTTCGCACCATCGCGATTGTCCAAATTCCACGCCATCGCGACGGTTCGCTTGGACCATCGCGACGGTCCCAGACCATCGCGATTGTGCACCCCCATCGCAAATTTAGGGTTCCATTTTTTGACCAATTTTGGGGGTATTTTTGAGAAATTTTTGGACCATTAGACTCATAGGAGACCCCTTAGCTCATATTTGAAGGAAAACCTGATTGTCAGTTTTTACCCCCCAGGACCTGAACACTCATAACTTTGTCATCCGAAGTCCGTTTTTTGAGCTTAATAGCTCATTAGAAAGCTCTTGACGAGTACTACGTGACCTCAACTGTTTTTTTCATAAAGAATACATCTATTTTTGGATAAGCTATTTTGAGGTTCACCTAGTTTGGAACTAGGAAGCCAAGGGGCAAGTATTGAAATTTTGGGCAAAAAGGGAAGGGACTTAAAAGGTGTATATACTCAAGTGCTTGATCATCCTGTGAATTGGTCTAATATTGGATTTTTCCAGGTCTAGCAAGGGCAATCAAAGGCAACCAAGGCAAGGCAGTGAAGGGCATAAAGCTTGGGAAGCGTGGCTTCTTGGGCATCAGAGCAACCAGAAAAGCTGACTCGAGGTTGGAAGATTACTCAACCCCCTCAGTCAATTCTTAGCTTAGGATAAACGGTAGTGTTGTGGATTAAAGACGATAGGAACGCCTCAAGTACAAGAGAATTAAATTGGTCAAGTCCAAGACTAAAGATAAAGGTGTGTGACGAAAACCTAAAGGAAAGAACATAAGTCTGACGAAACGAAAACTCAAAATTATAACGGAAAGTCGAATTCCTGACGCATACATTAAGACAAGAATCCAAAGAAAATTAAAAAGAATCAAGAAAGTAATAACAAAGAACCATTGACGACCTAAGTGTGTAATTGAGTGTGCAAGGAAGAAAATTAATGAACCTTAGATCAGGGAGACACATAGGTAAGTCAGACCGACAAAGCCTTAGATCATCAAAGGCTAGTTTAAGAACTACTGCTCGATCGTGGGCTCAGCAATTGAATAGTAATTACCCCTGCGAGAGCTCAGAGACTAGCGAATCAGAAATGGCATTTAGCGCAGACAGACCAGAAGGAGGGTCGAATGTAGCCTACTTAGAAAAACCAGAAGGACCCTATAGAACGCAATTAGAGTTTCTCCGAACCAACCGATTAGGTGCTCGCATCTATGAGGATGGTTTGCAAAGGCAAGTGGTGCAACTGCACAACCCTGATCAACCCATTGGATTGGAAAGACCAGTGGTGAAATTTGAGAGAGACGGGTACATAGACAAAGAAGGAACCATGTACGTTCTAAGTACGCAGCCAAACGATACTAATGAG
Organism: Ceratopteris richardii; assembly: GCA_020310875.1. NCBI lineage: Eukaryota > Viridiplantae > Streptophyta > Polypodiopsida > Polypodiales > Pteridaceae > Ceratopteris > Ceratopteris richardii. Next base: position 51,323,364 of record CM035420.1, on the reverse strand, counting down.
TTTGGCACAATTCAATTAGAGACGGAAGTGAAATTTCAAGGAAAAGAACCGTTAGAAGAACCTAGAACACCTAGAGGGAAATCCGTATTAACAAGAGTACTCATCCCAGAATGGATCCCTCAAGATAACAGGAGCACCGAGTTGTTTGTAAATAAAGAGACAGATGAAGCCTTTTGGAGGTACAGAAAGGAACACCCTGGTGAGATAGGCATCATTACAATTTATGAATTCAAGGACCCAGATACACCTGGAAAGGTTGTATACCTGGATGAGACTTCAGAAAGAGTCTTTGTGGTGCCTGACCGCGCTAAAAACACATACACATGGAGAGGTGAATTGGTATTCCCTCCATCTAGAACGAACATGAATACAAGTCAACAAGGGGTAGGAACATCCTCAGCCCATGGAAATCAAAGAGAAGGAAATAAAGAGAGACCGGAAGTAAGCTTTAATCACCCCATAGGGAGAGATAGAACAACCACGAACACTAATAGAGCGGATAGACAAAGAGATCATGGAATACTAGGTGGTAGAGATGATTTTCCTCTACCTAGGCCACGTGAACACGCAAGAGTATTGAGACCCACTCAATTAGTAAAATCAATGAAGAATTACTTTGATGGGACAGGAGATCCCTATGACCATGTCGCAGAATTCAAGCAAGTACTAAGAGCAGAACAAGTCGAGGACATGTTCACGCAATACAATGCATTTGGACTAACGTTAAAGAATACCGCTTTAACTTGGTTTCAACCATTGCAACAAAGGCAATTTAGAGACATCCATCACTTTTTAGAGTCATTCATCACTGAATTCTCTAAAAGTGGGATTAGACACGACACGTCTTCGTTGATTCATAGCTTTAAACAAACCCCTCAGGAAACAGTAAGACTGGCAGGTCGTAGGTTCAGACAATATGTCGAACGATGTCCAATGCAAGAGCTACCCTCACAAGCCAAACAAGTATCACTGTTCCTAGATGGCTTGTTGAGCGCTAAACTACGCTCCTATGTGTACCTAAAAGAACCCAGAACGCTAGAGGAGTGTGTAAGAATATGTATAGACATCGAGGACAACCTAGGAGATGAATTAGAACTCTCAAAGGTCTATAAGGACTCAGATTGTTCTTCTCTAGCATCCACAAAATTGTCTAGCTCGATAGAGGACCTAGCAGAAAAAGTGGCCCAAAAACTAGGAGTTTCTAGTAAACAGGTGCCCAAGCTACCAACTAATGTACGTTGTTACACTTGTGGTGGAAATCATTTGGCAAACGTGTGCCCCAATGCACCTCAACCTCAAGCCAACCCTAGTGGCCAATATTGTACAATTGAGAGAAGATACACGAATCATACGGCTCAGGACTGCCCATACAACAAACAAACCGTGAGACAGAACCACCCGCAAACATACCAGCAGCCAGGTAGGTATCAAGGCCAATACAATGCTCAGCCTTATTACTATAGGCCTCCTCAGAACTACCCATACCAGGCTCAACAGAGACCTCAACCCGTCTTAGCTCAGCAGCCACCCCCACCAGCGAATGTCATCTCAGTCAAATACGCTGCTGCAGAAGAGAACCTAAGTAGGGCCTTAGTGCCTTCTTCACCCTTGATCACAGAAAGTGACCCGAACTCAAACAGTTTTGACTCTACTCATGTAACTAGTCCACCCGCTTATTACACGCAGTCACCAGAGCATGTGGAGACGTATCATTATGATAGTCCACCAATGGAACCTAGTTGGGAGCCAGACTATGCTAATGTGATGTACACAAACCCAAATCCACGGCCCCAATTGAGACAACAAAGACCACAGGGCCCTAGAGGACCATGCTTTAGGTGCCAAGGAGATCACTTCATAAAGGATTGTCCACATCCCCCAATAGCAAGGCCATCACAGTACTATAGCATACAAGGCTTTTGTGTCGATTGTGGCAAAGAGCACGTAATCAAAGATTGTCCTAAGAACCCAGTTAACACTTCGAATGTGACACCTATCAACGTGATAGGTATTGTAAACACCGCAGATGGATCTAACCCTACATACGTGCCTATCCAAGCTATAACAAGAGCCCAGGCGCTCCTACAAAACCAACAGCTTAATCATGAGAAAGTAGCCGGAACTAGTGAAGTTGCAGAATCTAGTAGTAAAAAGACAAAATCTTGGAAAGATTCTAGAGAAAGAATAAAGAGAAAATGGAGTAAAAAGATAAGTGAGTTGGAAGGAAGTTTGAAGGAATCTAGAGCCAAAATCCAAGAATTGACTTCACAGGAATTGAATCAAGAGAATCCAGCTCAGAAATCAGGATCAGTTTTAGCGGAACCCATACCAGAAGATCTAGACATGATGTTTCGTGCATATCAGGCAAGATTAAAAGAGGGACCTCAAGTAACGGAAATGAGTAAAAACTACCCTCGAGCTGATCTAGAAATTGAGAGAACTAAACTTTGCATGAAAATGGTAGAACTAGCACAAGCTTTGTTCGAAGCCTCTAGATATCTTAATTGGAATAACATGGCAAAACCTGAATTACATTTTCAAGGACTAATGGAGAGGCTAGAATACTTGATTGAAAGCAAAGAGAAAAAGGATCAGCATAGGAACCCTATTGTCACAGAGACATAGGAAAGGAATGCACCATCCTTGTCTCAAGTACCCAATACAGAAAGTCAAGACAATTTGTCTTCCATACATAGGTACTCACATGAATTTTTGAGGGAAATCCAAGAAGAGAAATGGAGAAAGGAAAAAGGAACCCATCCTCCTATTCAAGAAATAGACGACTTGCAGGAACAATTTCCCCAAGACATTCCCTCTATTTACGATGGTGTAGAGGTGAAACAACTGAGTGAACCCACAAGATTTGAATCTAATTCTTTACAAGAATTACCTCAGTTCACAGGACCTTGGGAAGCTAAGTCTATTAGTATGAGAGCACCCACGATAATAGTGAGGAATGAAGAATCAGTGATTCCTAGGAACACGGAAGTGATCAAGAATACCAAAGTACAATGTAACCTCACTCTGGAGGAATTGTTAAAGGTAAAACCAGAATTGTGGAAGCACGTAGCAAATCAATTCCCTGAGCTAGCTACCACACCCTCTCAGATAGGATCACATAAGAAGGTACTAGAGATACCCGTGGAAAAGATTGGAGACGTAAGCGAAGGAGAGGAAGGTAACACATATCTTCCAATAACCCATCAGGGCTACACCACGAAAGCCATCTTAGATTCAGGAGCAGGAGTAGCCATCGCTACCACCGCTTTGTGGAAACGTTGGGGTAAGCCAGCACTCAAACCCACCAGGATGAAACTACAAATGGCTGATGGACACATAGAAAAACCATTAGGCTTACTAGAAGGCATATCTCTCACCACTTGTGGTGTAGAATTTGAGCATACTTTCGCCATTTGTGACTTTGCGAAAAATCGTGCTTATGAGATGATATTGGGACGACCATTCATGCGTCAGTTGCAAATTGTACAGGATTGGGGAACTAATTCTTTGTACTTGCAACATTTAGGAGTGACCACTAAAGTCAATCTTAAAGACTATTCACACAGAGATGTACCCCCAATACAAAGGAATACCATCCATAAAACACCAGTAGAGACGTAATCCGTGCACTCATTAGAATCAGATCCTTCTTGGTTGCATGAGGATACCCATTTATGGATGTGTAAAGTAGCCAAACAAGAGGAAGAAAGGTTGGAAGCCAGGACCTTAGGTGCAGAACAACATCCAAGAACCCTCCAAGATCCAGCCTATGCACCTGTAGTATTCCCAGATGAAGAGTTTGAACCCCATGGTTGGGCAGAAATACTAGCAACCATGGATGTAGCCATCAATGAAGAACAATGGACACCCCACTGTGACGAGGATGGCTATGACATTTCAGTTTTCACAATAGAGCCAATCATGTGTGATGCAGTTTTAGAAGAATGTGAAGCTAGCACTGATGCATTTGAGGATGCAAGCGATGTTGATTTGGAATCAATTATTATGGACTCTCCATTCGCATCAGAGGAAGAATATTTCTACGAAGTAGAGACTCACACTCAGAGACACGAGGACATTACGAATGAGGTAAGGTTAGCACTCAAGTGACTACTAAAAGTGAAGGAAAGAAAAGAAAGAAGAAAGAAACCATGTCAGAAAAAGAAGAATCTTTATTTGAAGTACCCGAGAATTTCAAGAAATATGAAATTGAAGATAGAAGAATCATGGTACGAATGCCTAATAGAAAGGCAAATGACGGACAAGTATATGATAACCGAGAGAAAACCAAGAAAGTAATAGTTGCCATAGAAGGAGAAGAAGAAAAATGCACATACATAGGGCATGATTTGACGAAGGAAGAAGAAGAAGAATTAGTTGCCCTATTGCGCGAATATAGAGATGTTTTTGCTTGGAGTTACAAAGATTTGAAAGGAGTAGATCCAGATATATGTTCTCATAGAATCCCTATGACTCCAGATGCAAAACCGACAAAACAGAAACCTTACACGTACAATGATAATTACGCTGCGAAGATTAAAGAGGAGATAGATCGCTTGATAGAAGCAGGATTTATTTACGAAATTGAACATACCGAATGGGTATCCCCCATTGTGGTTGTGCCCAAGAAGAATGGAAAATTGCGTGTGTGTATTAACCTTAAAAAAGTTAATGCCGCCACGATTAGAGATAGTTATCCTCTTCCTATCACGGAACATCTATTGGAAAGAGTTGCGGGCAAGGAAGTTTACAGCTTTCTTGATGGATTCTCAGGCTATAACCAAGTAGCCATTGCTCCAGAAGACCAACACAAGACGGCTTTTGCCACTGAATGGGGCATATTTGCATTTCCTGTGATGCCATTTGGCTTAACAAATGCACCCGCCACTTTCCAGCGACTCATGTGTCATGTTTTTAAGGAATTCTTACGCAAGAGCTTGGAAGTTTATGTCGATGACATATGTGCTCATTCAAATGTAAGACAGACGCATATCCCAGAGTTAAGACAAATATTTGACAAATGTCGAGAATATCAAGTTTGTTTGAACCCAGAAAAATGCGTTTTCATGGTCAGACAAGGCAAAATTCTAGGACACATTGTGTCAAAAAATGGAATCTCCACGGATGAGGAAAAGGTAAAGGTAATTGCGGATCTACCCAGACCAACTAATGTGAAAGAGGTACAGGCATTTATGGGCCATTGCGGTTATTATAGGAGATTCATACACATGTATGCAATCATAGCCAAGCCTTTGTACTCTCTTTTAACCAATTTTGAGTGGACAGATGAATGTGAAAATTCATTCAATGAACTTAAACGACGTTTGTGCTCAGCACCTATATTGACAACCCCAGATTGGAGTAAGCCATTTCATGTACATGTGGATGCATCCAATTACGCCATAGGATGTGTGTTAGCACAACCCACGAATGAAGGTAACATAGATCTCCCCATAGCTTACGCTAGCAGACAATTGAACGCAGCAGAAAGAAATTACACCACGACGGAATGAGAAGGATTAGGGATGATCTACGCGGTAAAGAAGTTTAGGCACTACTTGTTGGCCAACAAGTTCAAGTTCTTTACAGATCATCAAGCCCTATTATACTTAGTCAACAAACCATGTAACACAGGACGATTGATACGTTGGTTTCTATTACTCATGGAGTATGATTTTGAAGTAGTAGTCAGGAAAGGAAAGACACATCTTAGAGCTGACCACCTTTCAAGATTAACCTCAGGAGAAGCTCCTCAAGGAGTAGCGGATGATCTACCAGATGCATACTTGTTTAACCTTGAGATAGCACCAGAATGGGCTAAGCCTATAGTCCCTATTCTGACATACGGACCCAAGAATCCTAGGATAAAGATCAAAGAAGGAGAGATTACCAAGTCTCAGAGATATCAAATAATGGCAGGAAGCATATATAAACGGGATAATCAAAATATTCTTGCTTGTTGTGTAAATGAATCAGAACATGCGAATTGGTTGCAATTAGCACACGTAGGTGCACTAAAGCAACATCATTCAAAACATCGAACATTACACACTCTGCATAGATTGGGAGTATATTGGCCTACGATGGAAGCAGATGTCTACAAGTTGTGTAAAGAATGCCAGGTGTGTTGTGAAAGACCACCAGTAGAGCATGCTACATTATATCACATGTCTCTCACACCAGACTGGAGTGAACCTTTAGTGACATACTTGAGGACGAACACATTCCCTCAAGGAATGACCTTAGCTCGACAACGTAGTCTAGAGCAAGAAGCTCAAGACTATTCACTTATTGGCGATAATCTATACAAAAGAGGACGAGATGGATATCTAAGACAATGTGTTCATGAGAGCGATTATCTTAGCATACTAGAGACTGCACACCAAGGTGTTGCAGGAGGTCATTTTGGACCCGATAGGATAGTCAAAGCCATCCTCTTTTCAGGATTATGGTGGCCCACTCTTCACATGGATGCACATACCTATGTAAAGAGATGTGATGTGTGCCAAAGAACTCAGTTTCCTACTCGCAGAGATGAAATGCCATTGAAACCCATGATGGGCGGACGTGCATTTTCAAAGTGGGGTATAGACTTTGTAGGACCCATCAACCCCCCTGCAAAAGGTACACATGCGGAGTACATTATTGTTGCCACAGATTATCTAACCAAATGGGTAGAGGCAAAAGCCACGAAAAAGAATGATGCTCACACGACTGCAAAATTCTTATTTGAAAATGTCTTTACAAGATATGGATTGCCCATAGAGTTAGTGAGCGATCGAGGCACTCACTTTCTAAACCAAGTCATTGAATATTTGTTACAGGATTTTATGGTGATTCACAAGAAATCTGCACCATATCATCCTCAGGCCAATGGTCAGGCTGAAAGCACTAACAAGATACTTTGTACCGTACTGACGAAACTCGTGAACAATACACGTTCAGATTGGGACAAACAGTTATACCACGCTGTTTGGGCATATCGAGTGGCCTACAAGACCGTACTCAATGCAACTCCCTTTCAGATGGTTTTTGGTCAGAATGCTGTGCTTCCTTTGGACTTCTTGATACCGACACTTAAGGTTGCACAAGAACATCAGTGGACCGGCCATGAATTATCAGCGAGAATAATGGACTTGGAACGATTAGGAGAAACCAGGCTGAAAGCAGCAGCAGGAATATACGCGGCGAAGAAGCGACAGAAAGCATACTTTGATGCACATGTGAAAGATAAAGGTTTAAAAGAAGGAGATTTAGTTCTAGTGTATACGCTGAAACAGCACGCACGGAAGTTAGAAAAGCGAGGTTATGGACCTATGATCATTAACAGACTTTCGACTAGTGGAGCAGTACAGTTAGCCACCTTAGAAGGAGATATAATGCCTAATTACATTAGTGGCTGTAGAGTCAAGCTATATCAGGAACCTCTTACTGAGGATATGCTTAGACGACTCACATTGGCAAAGAAGCGTAAGGAGGAAGAAAATAGAATACGAGCTGAAGCTCAGGCAGAAGCCATAGAACGCATTAAGCGCATGAAGCTAAGAAGACAAGGACTAGGGAGAGAACATTATAACCATCTGGAAACATCACCCAAATATCCCATGGCCATGTGTCAAGTAAAGTCAACCACTCATCCTAGCATAGTGGACAGGAGACCATTCATTACAGTTAGGCTAGAGCACCGCAACCCTTGCCAAGAACTCAGGGCTTTAATTGACTCAGGTGCTGCGACTAGTGCGATTAGATGGTCCCACTATAAGGATTCAGGAATAGAAATGCGGCCAATTGAGGCATACCTCATACGCTTAGGAGGCATGGAAACCCCTTGCATGGGTGAGGTGGACCTTCCTATCCTCATTAAGGATATGACCATGACAGCGAAGCTACTAGTGTGCCATGATGACGACCTGATAGAACCCCTAATCCTTGGCCAAGATTGGCTATACGATCACTCAGTGGACTTAAATCTTAGACAAGGCTCCTTACAGATTGGAACCTTAGAGCAGAAGCGAGTGATACCGCTTGACTTCCCTAACGGCATTCCGATTGAGGTTTGTAACCCTAGACCCTATGAAACGCATGCGACGGAAGACCGGAAGATCTTGGGTCAGACCAGTCACGTTACGTCTACACCAACCCACTCGGGCTTGGCTATGGACAGTTGTCAATCAGAAGGACGACAGGCGATCTTCCCTGGGACTTCCTGCAAACTAGAAGAGGCAGCTACCCATCCGCTAGGGCAGATGGACACAATCAGTGGTCAGGTGGGTTGCATCAGCGACCATACGAGCACAACACCCTGCGGTGCTCATCCTTCCAAACTTGTTGCGGACTGGCCTAGATTAAAGTTAAAGAACGAATCACTTCCTAATGGGCAGGTCACGCAAGTGTTGGATCTCCCTTCTTTTCCAAAGCAGAGCGTCCATCCGACCTCTCAACCGCAACCACAACAGAGTCAACCACGACGAAGGAACCCAGACCGACGGCAGTATCAAAAGACACCACAAGGAAAGCAGTCTAGGCCACCCAAAGGAAGCGGCACCAGACGAATATGGGTGCCAAAGGGACAAAAAGCACCAGAGAACTCCAACCAAGCAGAGATCGACAAGCAAAAGGTAGGGCAGAAACAGAATCAGTATCCACCATCCCCTCGACCTCCTTCTACAGGTCCGAGCATTCGACAAATTTGGATCGCCAAGAAATACCTTACCCATAGACCCACACCCACGCAGATTTGGGTACCCAAACCATGTATCATAGCGCAACCCTTAAACCATGTAATATATACCCCTCACAAATCTTTCCATCCCTCAATACCACCAAACCCGATACTACCTTTTGCCCCTCAGCAGAAACCCACCACCCACTCAAAGACTCTTAGGAAATGGATACCGAAGAGTGTCCAACCGTCTTCCCCTAACCCATTGTCTGACAAAACTACCCCCCGGCTAACATACAACCTTGTAATAAATCACTAACCTTTAAACCTTGCATAAATTCACCCACCATCATTACACATCACACATAATCTCATCTCATCAAGAAATGTATGCATAATCTGAAACGTGTAGGTGTCTAGAGACCTGCACTAGTGCTGCAAGAAGCATTGCATCCATCACATCACAGCACTTGGCTACACGGGTTACGCATCAGTTATGGAAAGGGATTGCGGTCTCACTTTAATGGGATCATAATTAATTTCCATGCTAATGTGTTAATCTTTTGTAGCAGATCTTTCTCATTAGCGCATCAGTCATCATGCAAACCGACGAAGGACCATCAGAAGCAGGCCCCAGTGTAGCTGCAGCGCCCCTCAATGTTTTACGAGCAGAATCCCACCCGACTGCTCCACTGCCAGAATTCCAAGGATTTCCAGGGCCCATGCCGATCGATAACCCACCTATGGGCTACACAGAAAAGATACACCGTAACTCCCATTGGTTTCAGGGACTTGCAGGACCCTTAGCGGACGTGGATTTTATATTTGAATCTAATTTGACGTTTGATGATCGCACTTGGGGAAAATACCAATTCTTCTCCAGAGAGTTCGAAGGCCTACAGAACACTCAGGACTTAACTCATGTGTGGGCCAGAGCCGGCTTCACGGAGTATTTCAGTGATCCGCTACCCAAACCTGACTTTTACAGGTGTTATTATTTAATCACTACTTTGCTGGCCTCAGAGAATAAGGACATCCCAGGAACTTTTATTTTGCCTTCTTTAGTGGATGATCCACCTTACAAAAGATTTTATCTTTCGAAGGATTTAATCAGGGCTGTGTTGAAGCTCAAAGTCAAGGACAAAGCATGGAAGCACATCAAAAGGTGGACACACAAGGAAAGGGAGCAAGTAGGGAGCTCCAAGAAGTGTATGTCAAATTTTCAGAAGAATCCCCTACAAAAATAGTGATTTTCATCACTAAAAACCATTGTAAATACCATTTTCACCTTTTTGTAGCTCCATTTTGTACAAGCCGAGGAGTCCTCAAGCTTGAGGAGCCTTAGAAGTAGTTGCCCGCCAATTTTCATAATTTTTAGATCTCGTTTGAGCCCTCAAATAAGCCCTGGAACCTAATTTTTAACTAGGCCGGACACTAGGTCTGGACAGGGCCAAAGCTAGTCAAAAACTATAAATAGAGCTAGAGAGCTCATTTTTGGGGCTAGCTTCTTGTAGTTTGAGCTTGTATGAGAACTTTCTTGCAATAGAAGTGATTCCATTGTCTTACTCTCTTTGTTCTTGCCGTGTGTGCGCGTGTGTGTGTATGTGTGTGCATGCTTGTGTGCTTCTCACTCACGCACTTGTGCCGCCACTTGCTCGAGGTCTTCATACCATCCTCACGTCTTCCCGGATTGACATTAAAGGAGGTGCTACTCATCACTGAGCTACACCAAATTTTGGCGCCGTTGCCGGGGATCGAGCTTTGAGGACGAGCGTGTGATGGTAAGACGTAGAGTTGACGCGTTGGAGTTGTAGGTATTTTCTTCACTCTCATCGAACTTCTTTTACTTTCTTCACCATCTTCATCACCATCTCCCACCTCCATCTCCATCATCGCGACAATTTTCAGTTTTGATCATACCACCATCTCCACCTCATTTCCTCCATTCCACTTGTGAGAGAGAGCGAGAGAGCGATATTGCTTGCACTGTTTTTGCATGTTGTTGTGATTCTTGCAGGTACTGCCATCATCATCATCCCCAGCACGCTGCGCGCAGGTACGAAATACGATCGCGACTGACAGAAATTTTTGGCTTTTCACAAAAGTAAGTGCACCACTAGAACAAGCACAAGGAGCACATCCTAAAACACTAAAAACAGTAGAAAAATTCCGAGGTTTTCTGTCAATCGCGACCGACAGCCTCTGTCAATCGCGACCGACAGACCCTGTCAATCGCGACCGACAGACCCTGTCAATCGCGATCGACTGACCTCCACGATCGACTGACTGCCACGTAGGACCCTGTCAATCGCGATTGATACCGTCGATCGTGATCGACAGCCACGACCGACACCTCTGTCAATCGCGATTGATACCGTCGATCGCGATCGACAGCCACGACCGACACCTCTGTCAATCGCGATTGATACCGTCGATCGCGATTGACTGAAATTCCACGATTGATTGACTTTTGCGCGTAGCCACGTGTCCATCGCGACTGATAGGCCCCCGATTGACTGAAATCTCGGCGAAAAATCCGGAAAACGTGTCGATCGCGATTGATACTGTCGATCGCGATTGACAGCCACGATCGACTCTGTCGATCGCGATTGACACTGTCAATCGCGACTGACAGCCCCGACGGACACCTCTGTCAATCGCGATTGACAGACACGTCGATCGCGATTGACAGGCTTTTCGGCCAAAAAAATTAGGGTTTTTTATTTCAAAATTTGGGGCAATTTTTGGGGCACAATAGTCAATCCATTAGCATTTTTGAGGTTCCTACACTTGTGTCTTGGGAGAAAATCTTAGGATCTGTCAGCCAGTTTGAATCCTGTTTTAACCCCCTAAACCCTGAACAGTCATAACTTTTCCATACGAAATCCATTTTTTGAGCTCTTGGGCTTGTCGGAAAGCTCGTGGCATATACTACACGCCCTCAACTGTTTTTTATAAAGATAATACGTTGATTTTCAGATAGTGTATTTTGAAGTTGACCATATCAAGGGGGATCAAAGTCAGGGGTTCTTAGGATTGTTTTCTTGAAAATCACTATACAAGTTTGTGTTTGTGCTACCTGAATGAAAATCATTGGTTCTGTCTTTGGAGTTTAAGTCTTGAGCTAACTTTGGAACTCTTACAGATCTATTGAGAGCATCGCAAGGCGTTTTGAGCAAGTGTAAGTGCAAGCTTGGGAACACACTTCCTGGGCATTCAAAGGCAACCAAGCAGGAAACAAAAAGGTTGGAAATTCTCAACCCCCCTTGTCAATCCCTAGCTTAAGCTAAGAACGATTAGAGGTAGGAGTAAGCCAGGGCGACGGTAGGCAATTATCAAGTTGAAGACTACCTAGAAACTCAAGTTCAAGATAAAAACATAATCTCTGTACTGTCGATAACCTTAAGGTAAAGAACCTAATTGGGAACGATCAACCTGAAAGTGCGCAGAACATTCAAGTATTCCTGACGACGTAATATCAGACAAGACCTTAAACACGAGGAATAACTAAAAAGAATCAAGTGACTGATACCAATTGATCGGCAACGAGGTTGTACTCTGGGCAAAGAATTGGGCTACTTAGTTAGGCATATGAACCTTAGATCGGGACGACATCTAGTAAGGGAGAGACAGAGCCTTAGATCTTCAGAGGCTATGATGGAGAATGTTAATCTCCAAAAGAACAACTTATTCTTGTGATTAGAGCACCTCTATACCAAGAATAAGTCAAAACCTTTCACACATTTAGAGGATCAACTTCTAATTATCAAAAGATGAACAAATCTGTGAAGAAGGTGATACACAGAAAAGTCTGCTGCACTATTTTCTTATATTGACTTATCAAACGTGTAAAGTTTTTGATGGAACTTTGTACGAATCATCTCCTAGAGATTGCGCAACTATTCCAAGTTGAATTACTCCAAAAGATTAAGTGTAGCTTGAGAAATCAACTTCTCAAGTTACCTATGTCAGAAACTGTACTTCTGAGAAGTCAATTCAGACACCCCTAACTTCTTAACTTTGATTCTCACAGTATCTAACCCGTTTTGCCAAATGCTTTTAGCCACGAGTAGATCACCTTCCAACTTAAAGATTAAGTGCTTGCTTGCACAAAACTTTAAACTATGGAGTGAGCACTGACCAAAAGATTAAACACGAAATTTGCGCCTGTTTCAGAGAACTGTAGACATTCAACACATATGAATGTTCCTATTCACAATTCTCCTAGCCTGTTTACAATTGGACTCTGAAATTCAGGTCACAGGCTCATTAACTAGCAACTTAGATATCCTCAAAAGGATTTCGCTAATGATCAAACACAGAAGGAGCAGACACGAAAAGATCGGGCGCAATATTTCTTCATTAACTCAGAAAATTACAACTGAGTGATGAGAGCAAACACAAATTCACTTTCCACTATCTCATAGCTTCTATCTCCCTAATTCTTGACTTGTAACTATTGTTACATATGCTCTCATACATTCCCCGACTTTTCTCAAGGTATTTATAGATAATTTGTACATAATTCTTACTGAACAAAAGATCTAAGTCATCTATGAATATGCTAATGTACATATGTGTACAAGACAACATTCTGACTTCTTCTTAATTTTGCAAATGTCTTCCTTTGCTTCATTCTGACCATAAGCATTCTCCAAGATCTGTATAATCACCAATTTGTGATTGGTTTGCTCCAACAGCTCCCCCTCAATCACTAATTGTGATTATTCCATTCTTCTTCACTCCTGCCATCTCCTTGAATCTCTGTAGCTTAGGTCCATCCAAGCTTTTTGTCATCATATCTGCCACTTGTTCTTTTGTTGGAGTGTACATCACTTCAATCTCTTTATCAAGTACCTTTTCCCTCAAGAAATGATACTGTATCTCTATATGCTTAGTCCTGGCATGAAAAACAGGGTTAGCTGCCAAATACAAAGAACTCATATTGTCTCCAAAAATTATTGGAGTACTATGATCAGTCTCAAAACTTCTCATCAAGGTCTTTAACCATATAACTTCTTTTGCAGCTTCTACCATTCCCTTATACTCAGCCTCTGTGGATGATAGAGCAACTGTGTGTTGCTTCTTTGAACACCAAGACACTAACTTGTCTCCAACATAACATAGATATCCATGAGTAGACCTTCTATCATCTGAGTCACCTGCCCAATCTGCATCACTAAACACTTTGATTCTTGTGTCAGAAGTGAAACCATAGTACAAACCTTCACTTAGGGTTCCTTTGATATATCTAAGTACCCTTTGTGCTGCAATCCAATGAGTCTTCTTTGGACAATGCATAAATTGTGACAACACACCTACTGCATATGATAGGTCTGGCCTTGTCAAGGTAGCATAGATTAGACTACCTACCAAACTCTGATATTTCTTCATGTCATTGAACTCTTCACCTCCATACCTGCTTAATTTATGATTTACCTCCAATGGAGTGGTTGAGGTCTTGCAATCTTCCATGTTAAACTTGATCAAAAGATTCTTCAAGTATCTCTCTTGTGAAACATATACTCCATGTTGAGTATACACAATCTGCATTCCTAGAAAATAAGATAAGTTTCCCAAGTCACTTATCTTAAACTCCTTCTCTATTTGCTTCTTGAGTTCATTGATTCCTTGAGCATCTGTTCCTGTAACAATAATATCATCAACATAAATGCACATGTAAATATATCCATTTTCACTTGCCTTCACTAGCAAGCTACTATCTGCCTTTGATGCTTGAAATCCACATTCATTCAAGAACTTGACCAATCTGAAATTCCAAGCTCTTGGGGCTTGCTTCAACCCATATAAAGCTCTCTTGAGCTTACACACATAATCTGATCCAATTGATTCCATGAAGCCTTCTGGTTGCTCCATATATACTTCATCTGCAATGTACCCATTAAGAAATGCATTCTTCACATCCAATTGTGATAATTTCCATCCTTTGCAAGCAGCAATAGCAATCAATGTCCTAATTGTAGACATCTTAGCAACAGGACTAAAGGTTTCATCATAATCTACCCCATAAGTTTGGGCATAACCTTTAACCACAAGTCTAGCCTTATATCTAGACACCTTACCATCTGCAAACCTCTTTGTTTTATATACCCACTTGCATCCAATGACCTTCTGATTCTTTGGTCTTGGTACTAACTCCCAAGTTTCATTTTCAAGTAGAGCATCATACTCTTCTTGCATTGCCTTCTCCCAATTCTGTTTACCTTTGGCTTCTTCATAAGTGGTTGGATCTTCTTCTGTTTTCACAATGTAAGCATAATCTCTTGTTGTTAGGAAAGATGTATCATAGCTATACCTTATAGGCTCTTTCCTTTCCCTTGTAGATCTTCTGATTTCTGCACTTCTTGATGTTTCAGCTTCATTTGATTCTGGATCAAATCTTGGCCCTTCTTCTACATGATCCTGCACTCTACATCTAGAGTCAACTTCATCAACAATTTCTTCACAAACTTTTACCTTTGCCTTTCCTTTCCTTTGAACTTCTTCAACACCTGTATACTCATTTGGTGATCCTGTATACCATGTGTTTTGCTCATCAAATGTCACATCTTTAGTAACAAGAAATTGCTTTGTAGATGGACTCCACAATCTGTAACCCATCTGTCTATCATCATATCCAATAAACACATACTTCTCTGCTTTTGGTTCTAGCTTATGTCTTAATTGTGAAGGAACATAAGCATATGCAATACATCCAAATACTTTACAATGATCAAGACTAGGTTTCTTACCCCACCATGCTTCATAAGGGGTTCCTCCATCCAAAGCTTTGCAAGGCAACCTATTCACAAGGTATGTTGCAGTGTTAATAGCTTCTGCCCATAAGTAATTTGGACAATTCTTTTCCTTCATCATGGCTCTTGCAAATTCTACAAGAGTCCTATTCCTCCTTTCTGCTACTCCATTTTGTTGAGGGGAGTACCTGCAAGTTACTTCTCTTTTGATACCTGCATTCCACAAATAATCATCAAACTCTTTTGAGAAATACTCTCCCCCTCCATCTGATCTTAACCTCTTTAGCTTTTGTCCTGTGATCCTTTCTGCATAAGCATGGAAATGTTTGAATGTCTTGAAGACTTCTGATTTATCCTTGATTACATACAAAGTAATCCACCTGGTTGCATCATCAACAAACAACACATAATATCTGGATCCATTTATGCTATAGTCCCTTGAGGGTCCCCATACATCTGTATGAACTAATTCAAGCATATTTGAATACTTGTACCCTGATTTGTTATAAGAACCTTTATGTGCTTTACCTAATTGACAAGCTTCACACTTGTACACCATATGTTGCCCTTCAATGTTTGGCAATCCAAGCACCACCTGATTCTTTGACATCTCCTTTATAGCTCTCTCATTGAAATGACCTAGCCTCTTATGCCATAGGTCTAATTCAGATACCTTTTGACCTCCATAGGTAAACAATGCATGTCCTACATTACCTTGGACTTTGAGAGTGAACAATCTTCCTTCCTTTTTTCCTGCAATTATGGTTCTATATCCCTGATTTGGATCTTGTACATAGACACCATCATTTGTGAATCTTACTTCATAACCTTTCTCCACAATTTGCCCTACACTTATCAAATTTTTAGGAATAGTTGGGACATAAAGTACCTTACTCAGAAGTGTACTTCCACTCTTTGTCTTCACTGATCCAATGCTCTCCACTTTATGTTTGGTATTGTCACCTGTCTGAACTGTATGTCCATTTACCCTTGCTTCCATATCAGTCATCAAGGATAGATTCCCACTCAGATGGTTGCTGCACCCTGAGTCAATATAAAACACTCTTTGATCTTCTCCCATTGATTCATGAGTTGCATTCAAGATAAGAGTCATGTCATCCTTCTGATCTGATGCATAATTGTAATAATTATTGTTGTAGGACTGAGATTGGAAGTTTCTTCCACCTCCTCTTCCATATGATGTCCTACCACCTCTTCCTCTGAAATTGCCTCTTTGGTTTCTGCCTCCTCTACCTCTTTGACTATAATTCTGATTGTTGTATCCTCCACTTTGATTGTTATACCAACAATCATTTGCCAAATGATTTGTTCTGCCACAAATCCAACAAGCTTTAGCATTATCTTTGTTCTTACCTCCTCTTCCTTTACCTCTGAAATTTGTCTTCCCTTTTGTGAAGTTGGCTTGATTTGAATTCCCTTCATCTTCATTTGATTGCTTTCCCTTGCCATTCTTTTTCTTGTCCTTGGAGTACATAGCTTGACTTGTACTTCTATCATTGTCTCCTTTAAGATCCTGCTCAAAGGTTAGCATGTGTCCTAATAATTGATTAAGGTCAGGAGTAAAGTGATCAAGTGACAATTCTATGGACAAGATAAAAGGCTTCCACTTCTCATCACCTCTTAGACCTGTAAGTATTTGTCTTACCAACTTTTCCTCTTCAATATCTTCATCCACTGCTCCCAAGCTATCTGCAATATCTTTCATTCTTGCCACATAATCTGAGATTGATTGTGAGCTCTTCTTCTTGAAAGTTGTGAACTCAGCCCATAGTGAGGACTTCCTTGACTTAGTTGTATTTTGGAAATGCTCTTCCAAGGCATTCCAAACATCTGTAGCACTTTCTAAACCTCTGATGTGAGGTAGAAGGTAATCATTTACAGCCATGTAGATGATACTCCTTGCTTGAGCATCCTTTCTCATCCAAGTCTTCAACATTGCAAGTTCTTCCCTAGTAGGAATACTTGGATCTGCAAATTCTGGTTTTTCTTCATCTCCTGTAATAAATGATATAAGATCTTTGCTCATGAGGTGTGCTTCCATCCTCATGGACCATGCTGGATAGTTCTCCCTATCTAGCTTATCAATCTGCAAGCTTTCTCCCATCTTGTATCCACCTGTGTATTGAAATCTTCAAACTTTACAAACAATGTATGTACCTTTACTTCGAATTGAACTCCTTTTGCCTTTCTTGATGTCAATTTGTCTTCTCCTCGAGCTTTGACTCCAAGCTTTCACTTCTTGATACTTCAAATGTTGAATCTCTTGAATCTGCAGCAGTCGAGATCCTCCTTTTCTTCAAATTGATGTCTCCTGCTCTGATACCACTGATGGAGAATGTTAATCTCCAAAAGAACAACTTATTCTTGTGATTAGAGCACCTCTATACCAAGAATAAGTCAAAACCTTTCACACATTTAGAGGATCAACTTCTAATTATCAAAAGATGAACAAATCTGTGAAGAAGGTGATACACAGAAAAGTCTGCTGCACTATTTTCTTATATTGACTTATCAAACGTGTAAAGTTTTTGATGGAACTTTGTACGAATCATCTCCTAGAGATTGCGCAACTATTCCAAGTTGAATTACTCCAAAAGATTAAGTGTAGCTTGAGAAATCAACTTCTCAAGTTACCTATGTCAGAAACTATACTTCTGAGAAGTCAATTCAGACACCCCTAACTTCTTAACTTTGATTCTCACAGTATCTAACCCGTTTTGCCAAATGCTTTTAGCCACGAGTAGATCACCTTCCAGCTTAAAGATTAAGTGCTTGCTTGCACAAAACTTTAAACTATGGAGTGAGCACTGACCAAAAGATTAAACACGAAATTTGCGCCTGTTTCAGAGAACTGTAGACATTCAACACATATGAATGTTCCTATTCACAATTCTCCTAGCCTGTTTACAATTGGACTCTGAAATTCAGGTCACAGGCTCATTAACTAGCAACTTAGATATCCTCAAAAGGATTTCGCTAATGATCAAACACAGAAGGAGCAGACACGAAAAGATCGGGCGCAATATTTCTTCATTAACTCAGAAAATTACAACTGAGTGATGAGAGCAAACACAAATTCACTTTCCACTATCTCATAGCTTCTATCTCCCTAATTCTTGACTTGTAACTATTGTTACATATGCTCTCATACATTCCCCGACTTTTCTCAAGGTATTTATAGATAATTTGTACATAATTCTTACTGAACAAAAGATCTAAGTCATCTATGAATATGCTAATGTACATATGTGTACAAGACAACATTCTGACTTCTTCTTAATTTTGCAAATGTCTTCCTTTGCTTCATTCTGACCATAAGCATTCTCCAAGATCTGTATAATCACCAATTTGTGATTGGTTTGCTCCAACAGGCTAGTGTTAACCACACTGCTAGGTCCTGGGCCCAGCAGTTGAGCCACCACTCGCACTACCCTAGCTCGGAGACCAGTGAGTCAGAGATGTCTCAAGGCATGGACAGACCTACGGGAAGTTCAGGTGTGCCTTACCTGTACATGGTAGAAGGCCCTTACAAAACACAGCTAGAGTACCTTAGGACCAACCGATTAGGTGCTAGCATCTATGAGGACGGCCTAGGAAGATCCGTGGTCCAGATTAAAAACCCTGACCAATCCATAGGACTAGAGCACCCAGCTGTCAAGTTTGAAAACGGTGCATACTTGGACAAGGAAGGAACCATATACGTAGTCACCAGTCATCCAGATAGGACAGATGAATTTGGAAATGTAATCTCAGAAGCGGACTTAGGCGACTTGGAACAAGGAAATATGGGAGTAGAACCTAGAACACCCCGAGGCAAATCTGTTCTCACTAGGATTATCACACCTGAGTGGGTTCCCCAAGATAACAAGTGCATAGATTTGCTTCTCAACCGAGAAACTGACGAAGCCTTTTGGAGGTATAAACCGGATCACCCAACTGATATAGGAACAATCATGATCTATGAGTTTAAGGATCCTGATAGCCCAGGCAGAGTGACCTACTTAGATCACACCTCTGAGAGGATCTTTGTGGTGACAGAAAATGATAAGCATGCTTACACTTGGAAGGGTGAATTTATTTTTCCCCAACCAAGACCAAATGTATCCTATGGTCATCCTGGGGCTGGAACTTCCCAAGCTCATGGTACGCAACGCGACAGAAGCAGAGATAGACCAGAAGTAAGTTTTGCCAACCCAGTAGGCAGAGAAGAACGAGGACGGAGACGAATAGGGTAGAACCTGAGATGCTTAGAGCCCACAGGAACCAAAGAAATGTAGATGGATTCCCTCTGCCGAGGCCTAGAGAGCACGCAAGAACCTTGAGACCTACCCAGCTAGTTAAGTCCATGAAGAATTACTTTGACGGCACAGGAGATCCCTATGATCATGTGGCGAAGTTCAAGCAAGTCTTGAGAGCGGAACAAGTGGAGGATCTGTTCACGCAGTACAATGCCTTCGGTCTAACCCTTAGGAATACGGCACTTACATGGTTTCAGCCATTGGATGAGCGCCAGTTCAGGAGCATAGACCAACTCCTAGAGGCATTCATTGTAGAGTTCTCTAAGAGCGGCATAAGACACAATACATCCTCATTGATTCACAGCTTCAAACAGACCCCCCAAGAGACTGTCAGATTGGCCGGAAGGAGATTTAGACAATATCTTGAAAGGTGCCCTATTTCGGAGCTACCCACATCCGCTAAACAAGTAGCCTTATTCCTTGATGGATTGTTGAGTACAAAATTGAGATCCTATGTGTATCTGAAGGACCCTAGGACCATAGAAGAATGTGTACGCATGTGCATTGACATTGAAGATAACCTAGGGGAAGAGCTAGAGCTTTCCAAAATCTACAAAGATTCAGATAGTGCATCTAGCCACTCTTCCACGCAATCTACATCAATTGAGGAACTCGCTGAGAAGGTAGCTCAGAAATTAGGTGTAACTAGCAAACAAATCCCAAGGTTTGCCCCTGTGAAAAGGTGCTATACATGCGGTGGTGACCATATGGCGAACGTCTGTCCCGTTATGGCTCAACCCCAAGTTAACCCTAGTAGCCAGTACTGCACCATAGAACGGAAGTACACAAACCATACTGCGCAAGATTGCCCATACAACAAGTAGGCAGTTAGGCAACCCTACCCTCAGCCCTACCAACAAGGCAGATACCAGAACCAATACCCTCCACCACCACAATATGCTAGACCCCAACAAACCTACCAACCACAATATCAGGCCCAACAGAGACCCCAACCGGTGCTAGCTCAACAGCCTCCAAGCCCCGCTAACGTGATTCCAGTAAAGTATGCTGTTGCAGAAGAAAACCTGAATAGGGCCATAGTACCAGTAACCCATTGATCTCAGAAAGTGACCCGAGTGACCATAGCTTTGATTCTACACATGTTGATAGTCCCCAGGCTTATTACATGCAGTCTCCAGAACATGGTGAGTCCTACTATAGTGAAGAACCAAGTGAACCTAGTTGGGAGTCAGATTACACGAACGTCATGTATGCAAACCCCAACCCTAGGCCTCAACCTAGGCAAGTACGACCACCATTTCCTAGAGGACCATGCTACCGATGTCAGGGAGATCACTTCATTCGTGATTGTCCCTTACCTCCACCTACACAAAATCAGTCCGTGACGATCCAAGGCTTTTGCCAAGATTGTGGAAAAGAGCATCTTTTACGAGATTGCCCAAAGAACCCCAATAATATGCCAAAAATCACTCCTATCAATGTGATTGGTTTGGTTGTAGATTCCTCCGGAAGTGTCACTTCCACTGCACCAGTGCAGGTAGTCACTAGAGCTCAGGCATTGCAGCAAAACCAAGAGGCAAGCCAGGAAAAGGGCCCAGAGGCTAGTGAAACCGAGAGTGTGACAAAGAAAAGGACTAGAGCGTGGAAAGATAGTCGAGAAAGAATGAAAAGGCAATGGGCTAAAAAGATGAGTGAACTGGAGGAAAGCATAAGAGAAACCAAAGCGAGGATAACTGAACTCACAGCTCAAACTCCCTCCCACATCACCCCGCCCCCACCACTCCCATCTCCATCCAACCCACCACCTTCCCCACCGCCTCATCAAATCCCACCACCCCCTAGAGTAGGATCAGTCCTAGCAGATCCCACTCCCGAAGACCTTAATATGATGCTTAAAGCATATCAGGCCAGAATCCAAGAAGGGCCAACCATAACCGATCATGAAAAGTGCTACCCTAGAGCCGAGCTAGAGCTTGAACGAACTAAAATTTGTGCTAAGATGGTGGAATTGGCTCAAGCCATGTTCGAAGCCAGCCGCCTCTTTAATATCTCTAGCTCAGCTAAGACGCAGTTACACTTTAATGGACTGCTAGAACGAATAGAGAAGCTAATTGCACAATCAGAGAAGGAACCTGCCCCTCAAAGAAAGGAAAGGGCAAGAGAACGGATAAGCCAGCCTCTTCAGGAAGCCCATGTGCCTCCTCAAGAAGCTTATCTTTCCCCCCAAAAGTCACATGAGCCTCCCTCGAAAGCTTACGTACCTCCACAGGTGACCTACATTCCTTCTCAGAGAGCGTATGAGCCTGTTAGGAAAAGTAATAGAATAAGTAACCCCCCCCAAGAAGCTTGTGCTCCAGCCATCTATGGGAACGAGGAGAGAGCCAACGATAGAATAAGCCCTCCTTCCCAGGCTGCTTATGTGCCCAATTCTACGGAGCCAGACACTTCTTCTTCTATGAATCGGTTTGCACCAGATTTCCTACGAGAGATTCAAGAAGACAAATGGGATAACGAAAGTGAAGTCGCCCCTCCCTTTGAACTTGTGGATGATGCACACGACCAGTTCCCACAAGACATCCCATCTATTTACGGGGAACATGAGAGTACTCAGTCTCATGAGAGATTGGACTTTGAGTCTAATTCCATACAAGAGCTACCCCACTTCACAGGCCCATGGGAAGCAAAGTCCACGTGTATGAGAGCACCCACAGTCATGGTAAGGAACGACGACTCAGTCATACCAAGGAACACGGAGGTAGTAACGAACACCAAGGTGCAACGCAATCTCACTTTGGAAGAACTGCCTGAGGATAGACCAAACGCGCGGAAATATGTAGCTAGTCGAGTAACTGAAGTTGCAAAACCTCGTTCCCGGGTAGGATCCCATAGGACAGTGCCAAAAATTCCCTTGGATAAGATAGGAGATATGTGTGAAGGTGAAGAAGGGAACACCTATCTTCCCATCACCTACCAAGAGTACACCACCAAGGCAATTTTAGACTCAGGTGCAGGAGTTGCAATTGCCACTACTTCCCTTTGGAAGCGTTGGGGCAAGCCAGCACTCAGACCAACGAGAATGAAATTGCAGATGGCCGATGGTCATATTGAGAGACCCCTAGGATTGCTCGAAGGAATAACTCTCACCACTTGTGGTGTCGAGTTTGAGCATAGTTTTGCTATATGTGACTTCAGCAAAAATCATGCCTATGAGATGATTTTGGGAAGACCATTTATGCGACAGTTGCAAGTGGTACAGGATTGGGGAACCAATTCTTTGTACCTGCAGCACTTAGGTGTTACGACCAAAGTCAATCTCAAAGATTACTCTCATAGGGATGTACCTCCTATCCAGTGGAATCCCATCCATAGAGCCAAAGATGATACAGAATCGGTGCATTCCATAGGGTCTGGATCCTCATGGATGCATGAAGATACTCACTTATGGATGTGCAAGGTAGCAGTAGAGGAAGAGAAGAGAGAGAAAGCCAGAGAGGTAGGTGCGAAAGAGACCCATAGATCAATCCAAGACCCAGCCTATGCACCTGTAGTTTTTCCAGACGAAGAATTTGAACCTCACGGTTGGGCAGAAATCTTAGCAACAATGGACGTAGCCATCAATGAAGAACAATGGACACCTCACTGTGATGAGGATGGCTATGACATTTCAATCTTCTCCATAGAGCCAATCATGGGAGAGGCAGTTCTAGAAGAATGCGAACCTAGCCCTGATGCATTTGAGGATGCAAGTGACTCCGATCTAGAGTCAATCATTATGGACCCACCGTTTGCATCAGATGAAGAATACTTCCATGAAGTAGAATTTCAACCCCAGAGGCATGGAGAGGTTACAAATGATGTAAGATTAGCAACACATATGACCCCGAAGGAAGAAGGAAAGAAACGAAAGAAGAAAGAAGTCTCACCAGAGGAGGAAGAATCTTTGTTTGAGGTCCCAGAAAATTTTAAGAAGTATGAGATAGATGACAGGAGAGTCATGATAAGAATGCCTAAACGAGAGGCACAATCAGGAGAGGCCTATGATAACAAAGAAACCACCAAGAAAATAGTAGTGGTCATAGAAGAAGGAGAGGAGAGATGCACGTATATAGGCCATGACCTGACAGAAGAAGAAGAGCATGAATTGATTGCCTTGCTAAGAGAATAGAGAGATGTATTCGCTTGGAGTTACAAGGATTTGAAAGGGGTTGACCCGGACATATGCTCACACACTATTCCCATGACCTCAGATGCTAAACCCTCTAAGCAAAAGCCTTATACATATAACGATAATTACGCCGCTAAGATCAAAGAAGAGATAGATAGACTGGTTGAAGCTGGATTTATCTATGAAATTGAGCACACTGAATGGGTATCCCCCATCGTAGTGGTGCCCAAGAAGAATGGCAAACTGCGTGTGTGCATTAACTTGAAAAAGGTTAATGCAGCCACAATTCGAGATAACTATCCGCTTCCCATAACAGAACATCTCTTAGAAAGAGTGGCAGGCAAGGAAGTGTACAGCTTCCTTGATGGATTTTCGGGCTACAATCAAGTAGCCATAGCTCCAGAGGATCAGCATAAGACAGCCTTTGCCACAGAATGGGGCATTTTTGCTTTTAGAGTAATGCCATTTGGGCTTACCAATGCACCAGCTACCTTCCAGAGGCTGATGTGCCATGTGTTTAAGGAGTTCCTGAGGAAGAGTTTAGAAGTCTACGTTGATGATCTTTGTGCTCATTCCAACATTAGACAAACCCATATTCCTGAACTCAGACAAATCTTTGACAAATGTAGAGGATATCAAGTCTGCCTAAACCCCGAAAAATGTGTTTTCATGGTCAGACAAGGCAAGATTTTAGGGCACATAGTGTCAAAGAATGGCATATCTACCGACGAAGAAAAAGTGAGAGCCATAGCAGAGCTACCTAGGCCAAAGAATGTCAAGGAAGTACAAGCTTTCATGGGGCATTGTGGTTACTACCGACGATTTATACACATGTATGCTGTCATTGCAAAGCCCATGTACGGACTTCTGACAAACTTTGAGTGGACGGATGAATGTGAGAATTCCTTCCAGGAGCTTAAACGAAGATTATGTTCAGCACCAATCTTGACCACACCAGATTGGAATAAGCCATTCCATGTTCATGTGGATGCATCCAATTATGCTATTGGGTGTGTGCTTGCACAACCTACTGGTGAAGGTAATATGGATCTTCCAATTGCCTATGCCAGTAGACAATTGAATGCGGCTGAACGGAATTACACCACTACAGAGCGAGAAGGATTAGGCATGGTATATGCAGTTAAGAAATTTAGACATTATTTGCTTGCAAATAAGTTTAAATTTTTTACGGATCATCAAGCATTGCTATACCTCGTAAACAAGCCTTGCAATATAGGAAGATTAGTGAGGTGGTTTCTCTTGCTAATGGAATATGATTTTGAGGTTGTGGTAAGGAAAGGGAGGACTCACTTGAGAGCAGATCACCTCTCTAGGCTCACATCGGGAGAAGCCCCACAAGGAGTGTCAGATGACCTTCCTGATGCTTACTTGTTTAATTTGGAAGTTGTACCGCAGTGGGCTAAGCCATTGGTACCAGTATTGACATACGGGCCTAACCATCCAGTGGTAAACACACGGAATAGAGAGGTTGTAAAAGCCCAAAAGTACCACATCATGGCAGGAAGTATGTACAAGCACACAGATCAAGGGATCTTGGCTTGCTGCGTAGAAGAGGATGAGTACGCTAAATGGTTGCAATTAGCACATGTAGGTGCACTAGAGCAACACCATTCAAAGCAACGAACTTTACAGACACTAAGAAGACTCGGAGTGCATTGGCCGACTATGGAAGCGGATGTCCAAAAGTTGTGCAAGGAATGCCCAATCTGTTGCACTAAGCCACCTGTGGAACACGCCACTCTTTATCAAGTATCCATTGTGCCAGATTGGAGTGAACCACTAGTATCCTTCCTAAGGACGAAAGCATTCCCTCCAGACATGACTCTGGCTAGGAAAAGGAGTTTAGAACAAGAAGCCCTGGACTACTCACTCATTGGTGATAATCTATACAAGCGTGGTAAAGATGGTTACCTGAGGCTATGTGTCCATGAAAGTGAATATCTTAAGATCTTAGAAACTGCTCACCAAGGTGTAGCAGGAGGACACTTTGGACCGGATCGGGTGATCAAGGCAATACTATTTGCGGGTTTCTGGTGGCCTACCCTTCACATGGATGCACATACCTACGTGAAACGGTGTGATGTCTGTCAGAGGACTCAGTATCCTATACGCAAAGATGAGATGCCACTGAAACCTATGATGGGTGGACGTGCATTCTCTAAGTGGGGAATAGACTTCGTAGGTCCTATTAATCCCCCAGCTAAAGGTTCTCATGCGGAATACATCATTGTTGCAACAGACTATCTCACCAAGTGGGTGGAGGTAAAGGCTACGACAAAGAACGATGCTCAAACAACTGCCAAATTCTTGTTTGAGAATGTATTCACAAGATACGGGCTACCTATAGAGCTTGTAAGTGATAGAGGCACTCATTTCTTGAATGAAGTGATTGAAAATCTACTCCAAGAATTCTTGGTAATACACAAGAAGTCTGCCCCCTATCACCCTCAAGCTAATGGACAAGCTGAGAGCACTAATAAGATCTTATGCAATGTACTGACGAAATTAGTGAACACTAAACGCTCTGATTGGGACAAACAGCTACACCATGTTGTTTGGGCATACCGAGTTGCCTACAAAACGGTACTCCAAGCCACCCCCTTTCAGATGGTATTCGGCCAAAACGCTGTGCTACCCTTGGACTTCCTGATTCCTACATTGAGAGTAGCACAAGAGCACGAATGGACAGGTCATGAGCTCTCCTCTAGGATCTTTGACCTTGAACGATTAGGAGAAACAAGACTGAGAGCAGCTGCAGGAATATATGCAGCTAAGAAGAGACAGAAGGCATACTTTGATGCCCATGTGAAGGATAAAGGCTTGAAAGCAGGAGATCTAGTCTTAGTCTATACACTGAAACAACACGCGAGGAAGCTAGAAAAGAGAGGCTACGGACCTATGATCATCAATAGGATCTCCACGAGTGGAGCAATACAATTGGCCACATTAGAGGGTGATGTTCTCCCAAACTATATTAGCGGTTGCAGAGTCAAGTTGTATCAGGAACCCCTCACGGAGGAAATGCTCAGCCGACTCAACACTGCTAAGAAACGCAAGGAGGAAGAAAAGCGAGTTCGAGAAGAAGCTCAAGCAGAAGCTTTAGAACGCATCAGAAGGATGAAGTTACGAAGGCAAGGTAGAGATCAGCCTAGAGCGAATGACTATGCAGATCAAGGATATCCTATGGCCATGTGTGAAGTTGCAAGAACAAGCTCGCATAGGATAATTGATAGACGTCCTTTCATAACCCTAGATATAGGACAAGGAAGGAGTGCAAGGAACGTAAGAGCCTTGATTGACTCAGGCGCAGCCACTAGTGCTGTTAGAGTGTCTTACTGTCAAGAGTTACAGTTAACTGTCAATCCTGTGGAAGCATATCTCATAGGATTGGGAGGCGTGGAAACCCCTTGCATAGGCGAGGTGGAACTTCCCCTCTACATTCATGATGAGGAAATGACGGTTAAAGTACTGGTGTGTCAAGATGAGGATCTCACTGAACCTCTTGTCTTGGGTCAAGATTGGATCTATGACCAAGCAGTCAATTTAAACCTAAGAAGTGGACTTCTCCAGGTTTGGGTCAATCATAGTCGAGTTACAGTAGAATTAGACAATGGAGCACTCAAGGAACTAGGAAAGGCACAGACTCCTGGTCCTTCCAGGGGTACACATGAAGATGACCATGCTGTTCTTGTCCAAAACCATGTGTTGCAGAGGAATGATGTTCGCAAAAAAGGAGTCAGGGATGCAACGGAACTCCCTTCTTTTCCAAAGGCCAGAAGGAGGCAGCAATTAAGGGCAGATCAATCACTAAAGACTCCTCGGACGAGAGACCAAAAGAACGCGCGAAGCAGAACAACTCAACCGATGAAGCAGATATGGGTACACAAAGGAGAGCAACCACCAACCTTGCCACCGCAAATTCCATCCATGCAAACCATCCAGGCCAGAAGACGAAGGACGCAGCTCAGACAAGCTCAATCACAAGGTATCCAACAAGTTTGGGTGCCTAAGAAGTTAGCTGCAGCTCAACAAGGGCAATTACAGATGTGGGTACCTAAGAAGCTCCTACATCCACAACAACCTTTGTTCTCCCACATGCAAAAGGTTTCAACAAAGAAGCCAAAAAGAGAAAAGGGTAAGAACCACGTACAGAGACCAAAGGAAGATCAAATCAGCTCTTCAACCTTAATAGGAAGACATGCAAAAAGGATATGGGTTAGGAAGCCAAAAGTGCAAGTAGTCTCCACCGAACCAAAGCGTCAACCACACTGGATACCACAGTTCAGAAAGCATCCAAAGAGAAAGACGCCTGAAGTGACCCCTACAGTGCCAAATGATGTTCTAAAATGGACTCCAATAAGGAGGATCACATCAGTTCGAGACTCAATGGATACCTCCACCAAGGTCGGCATCAACCTCCACAAATGACATCGAAAGCCTCGAACGAGCAACAACCATGTGCTCCTTGCACAACCCTGTCCTTTGCACCATTCAGGTCATGCATTTCCAAAGTATGCATTAATATAGGGCCACATTACACGGCCGTGCATAGACACACTTGAGAATCCCACGCACAAGAGCACAGTGACATATGTCAAATAATTCTATTGATACTGACTTTTGTGTTCTTGTTTTGTGATATCCTTTTCCTCAAAAAAAAAAAAAAAAAAAAAAAAAAAGAGAGGGGGAGAAAGAAAAGCGGGAGAGAGCTTGTTCCCAGGTTTGGCTTATGAAACATGAATGAGTCATGCTTAGTTGAAGGTGGAACTGTTGATTACTAGGCACTTATCAATTTGGATAGAAGTGTGTCTCAGCCAACAGTGATATTATTGCTGCCTTATCTGGAATGAAGAGCTTGAAGGTCTGCAACTTGAGTGATGCTTAACTACTTCATGTGCCAGAGCATCCAAGGAGATATCTGCAAAAGGTAGTTCTGGAGGAGAAGACTCTTGCATATGAGGAGAGAGGATCCACCACTCAAAAGATCTCATCAGTGGACAATCAACATGGACATTCATCAACAATGATCCATCCCAAAGGCCGAGTGTACAACACGAAGAGACAAACATCCATCAACCTTCTCCATGGTAAGTATCTTTACTCTGGAAACACCATAACTATGATAGTTTAGGAAACCTCTTCGTCAGCATACCCTTGAGCACTTAGCTCAAGACCCGCAATTTTTGCACCATACTTCTTCCAATGCATTTTCCAAGTAAGCATGCGTAGGGCTACATTACCAGGCCTTGCACAAGGCACATACTTTTTTCAACCCAGGCACGAACACACTTACACATCATTCATTATGGGTTATGAGTAGTTGGCATAACTGCTCTCAACATCATCTTTGGAAGAGCTAGCGGACGTCATGGGAACAACATCCATATCTCAGAAGCAAATTGAAGCCAGTAGTTGCTCCAAATCACTCTTGACAACCTCTTTTGAGCAACTTGCAGTTTTAAAAGCTCACAATGACACATTCTTGCTGGAATCCAAGGAACCAGCTCATACAACGGATGGACACCACCTCTCAAAGCACTACATAGAACAGCCCTTCCAACAAGGGTCTGTCAGGGACGACAGACTCGAGAGGGGGGGGAGTGTTGAAGCTCAAAGTCAAGGACAAAGCATGGAAGCACATCAAAAGGTGGACACACAAGGAAAGGGAGCAAGTAGGGAGCTCCAAGAAGTGTATGTCAAATTTTCAGAAGAATCCCCTACAAAAATAGTGATTTTCATCACTAAAAACCATTGTAAATACCATTTTCACCTTTTTGTAGCTCCATTTTGTACAAGCCGAGGAGTCCTCAAGCTTGAGGAGCCTTAGAAGTAGTTGCCCGCCAATTTTCATAATTTTTAGATCTCGTTTGAGCCCTCAAATAAGCCCTGGAACCTAATTTTTAACTAGGCCGGACACTAGGTCTGGACAGGGCCAAAGCTAGTCAAAAACTATAAATAGAGCTAGAGAGCTCATTTTTGGGGCTAGCTTCTTGTAGTTTGAGCTTGTATGAGAACTTTCTTGCAATAGAAGTGATTCCATTGTCTTACTCTCTTTGTTCTTGCCGTGTGTGCGCGTGTGTGTGTATGTGTGTGCATGCTTGTGTGCTTCTCACTCACGCACTTGTGCCGCCACTTGCTCGAGGTCTTCATACCATCCTCACGTCTTCCCGGATTGACATTAAAGGAGGTGCTACTCATCACTGAGCTACAGGCTGCCATCAAGATTCATGGAACCCACGCGCCCACAGATCGAGAAAGATTAGTTCCAGACCCTATGAAACGTGGGGATGTCACGAAGTGGGAGGAGATCTCAGCAATTACACCTGAGCTGTCAAAGCCGCTACGGATATGCATGCAACATTTTGCATTCCCCGCTCAGGACAGATTCACCATGCCACATAAAGGAATATGGTTTGGATTGTACTTAGCCTGTACTGGACCTCAGACTGTCGATCTGGCGAGCTGGATCATTGATCAAATGTATTTGGCACAACATAGATGGGAACGAAAGAAAGTGCTTAATGGATGTTGTGCGCTGACAAGAATTGTTTATATGTGCTTGGCTTATGACTTGCCAATTGAACGTGCATTAACAGGAGAAGAGCTGAAGGCATTCAAAGGAACGACGAAGAAAGCCAGGAAGCCCAGCAGAGCACGGGCAGGTAAGCGCATGAGAGGCACTATTCCTTGCCTTCAAGTGCCAGAGTCACCATCACCACAACCCTCCCCAGAGCAATCACCGACAGAAGCCGCTCCCACAGTACAACCCATTCGAATAAGGTTATCTAGACCAGTGGTAACGGAGGGCACTACCAGTACCGTTGCACCTCAAGCAGCTACAACCACAGAACCCACCACCACGACAGCAGAAGCTCCCACCACTATTGGTGCGGAAGCCTTCTCTTTCCCAATACCACACATGGAGGTAGAACCAATAAACACAACATTCGATTTTGAAATGCCTGATGCATTCTCCAATGAATTCCAGTTTTCAGAGGCACAGATGTCTCAAGAATATGAACGCCCCAGTTACCCTACCACACCGCGGGATCAGCCACAGGGACCATTGGTGTCGAGCTCGGATGACAAAAGAACATCATCTGATGATGATGAAGGTGACGATGAAGCCAGCCAGGGCACGCATGATTCCCAAGAACAAGGACAGACAGACGGCCAAGGCCAACAAACCGATGCACACGGTGACACCAGCACGCATGAAGAGGAGACTTTCGAAGCAGCAGCTTACACGTTGGCAATCAAGAAATTATATCGTACAATGGAGAAAGTCTGGGCACGGAAGAAATTGACTGAAGAAGAGAGCCAAACCATAATCGAACAAGAACTCGTCTCCGGAGGGTTTGAAGAAGTCTACATCCGAGGGTTCAGAGAACTGGTCAAATCCATTGGCCCGGTCGAAGCACTGAGATATTTACAAAGGAAGCCACTCCCCCAATATGACCCTCGCAGAGTTCGCTTGTTATCGAAGCCCGGTGAATATATTCGAGTTCCGGTAGGTGCTCAATCATCCCACTAGGCGCAAGATGCACGCCTACATCCGGAAAGATCCTTCACCGACGAAGCTATCCTAGTCGACTCCCCGCCACGTACTACCGTTGTACATACTACCACTATCCTTGAAATAACATCCACACCTTCTACTCCTCTCTCACCTCATGTTTCACCAACCCATCCTGTATCCCCCGCACACCCACCTGCTCCTCCCACATCCACACCAGTCCACGGCAACACAGCCACAGCCTTTGCCCTGCCCATTCATACCACCATGCCCGCACCCACCCCACCTCGTCTACGTGTTAACCCCTTCATCCCTTCATCCTTCCCATCCTTCCCCCCACCTTTAAGACACCCTTTCACCTTTCTAACCCCACTAACCTTCTCACCAGTTTCACCTCCCCAACCCACTATAACCCCTCTTTCCCCTTTTCACCAAGCTGCTCCAGCCATCCCCCCTGTAAATTACTCTACATTTGTAAATCCTGTCTTCACACCCACACAACCACCCACATACACACCGCTTTTCACAGTCACCGCACTTGACACGTCCAATGACATGGACATCTCACCACCCACCGCACCAGCACCCACTCCACTCACAGCACCATCATATTTAGGTACGTCACGATTTTCCACGATCACCACTGCATCCACCTTCCCAACCCCATTCCCCATTCCCGCTGCATCTACTTCCACTGCATCCTCACTTAGCACTCCATTACTATTATCGCCAACCATAGACACTGCACTTCAACAAATGTTCACATGCATGTCACAAGTACGAGATGAGTTTGCATCTCTTGGCAACAACTATCAACAGCTGCAGAGGACGACAAATGAATTACAGTCGCAGCTTAATTCCTTATCAATCGAGAATGCCTCTTTAAATACTCGATACCAAGAACTAAGAGAGGCATATCATAAGCTAGAGCTAGAAAGTGAAGAGAAAACAAAAGAAGCCACTACTGATCTGGACAACCTGCTTCGAGCCCAAACAATTAGGAACGCGACGCTGACCAGGAATATGGGCTTACTCAGGAGACACCTAGCCGCAGCAAAAGAGGAGAACGAGAGACTCCAAGAGCAGAATAGAGAGAATTTGGAAGCGGCATTGGACCATCCAGAACAACCCTTAAGTCCTAGCAGATTCAAGGCAATCCCATCCGAAGCAATGAAGATGTTGCTAGATGACCATGTTCGACTGCTAGAGGACTATGATCGAATGAACGAAGAGCATCAAAAGTTAAAAGAAGATCACAAGTTACTACAGCTCAGAGAACCGGCACCACCACAAGTACAAGTAGCAGCAGAAGTACAAGAACCTGTGGACCCTGCTCTTGAAATCTTAGAAGAACTCAACGCATTACGGGCCCAGGTAATCACTCTCCAGTCAAGAATTGACGTATATGAAGCGCCACCAAGGCCAGATTCCCCACCGGAGATCCCAGCTGACGAAGAGAACATAACTATTCCGGTGGAGGAAACATTTGAAGAGGCGTACGAACCACAGCCCATCCCAGGCGGACAAGTCACGGCTGAAGGCCAGATGACGTACGAACTTCCGACCCCCGCATGGATGAAGACTGTGGAGGAAATTGGAACAACGCACTCAGCTAGAGTCGAGGCCCAGCTACATGCTATGGCCATGATCGAAGAACGAATTTTGCAATCTCCCTACTTTGCTCAATTGGCCCCACGCAGGTACATATCCGGGCATGAGCTTCAATACAAACCTTACTTCATGCTAATGGCCGAATACCAGCTGGCCATAGAAAAGCGAACTGGCAAGAAGCCATCACATGCAACCCAGTTCGAGCCTGAAGACTTGCCACTGGATGCGCAACAAGGCACTATTTATCAACCAGATTGGCGTACACGTCTTTTACAGGAGTACCCTGAAATGATGAGCACATGGGTCAAGGCACCTTTACACTTGAAATACAACCCATGTTGGGGACCCGTGCCACGTCGCCGCTCCTGGACTGCATTCGCTATCAAAGTACAAAACAATAAGCAGTGCCAAGACTGGTTGAACTACCCATATTTCAGGCCACCTACAGGACCACCGACAATTGGCTACATGATGGCAACGATTCGTCACTGGCTCCCTCGCTTGAGATATATAGATGATATAGCAGCGCATATGACTGTCAAGATATTTGACATGATGCAAATGATATTTAAAGTCTTCCGGAGAGTCAAAGCACCACATGTTAATACCCCGGGCTTTGAGCATGGCAACTTGGATCTCGCATATGACATGAGTACGACGCCATCGCTCCGGGTGTGTTATGCCTGGCATTGCAGAGTCAAGTACTTACCAGCGTGCTACAAGCAAACATTCGAAGAAATGTTCACCACCGGTTTCTGGGAATACCACTCTGAAGTGTTCATCAGCAGGCCGACCCACTTATTGCAATTATTTGCCTGTGAACAGTTGGTGTATTCCACGCATTACAGACTCCCACCATCAGAAGAACCACAACCAGTTAATTGGGAGAAGCTCGAGGCAGACCTAGCCCGAGGCATTCGAGTATCTGAGCACACCCTCGCTCACGACCTCCTACAAAACTACATCCGACAGACCGCACAACAAGGTTCTGTCGAGGACGACAGAAGCAAGAGGGAGGGGGGTGTTGGAAGCAGCCAGAGGCACAGACGCCACGGAAGCATGTAAAGACGGAGCAGGGAGCCAGTCGGATCAATTTTCCAAACAAATATGTTTCTTATTATTTCTTCAAACATTCAACAGTGATTGTTATCACTAATTGTAACATATGTATCATAGAAAACCCCATTTTGTAATCCATAGCTCCATTTTATGCAAGCCGAGGAGTCCTCGAGCTTGAGGAGCTTAGGTAGAATGCACGTACCAATTTTCGTTATTTTTAGATACCGTTTACCCTTCCAAATAGCATCTTGGACCTATTTTTTAATTGTGCCGGTCACTAGATGTGAAACCGATCAAAACTAGTCTAGAAACTATAAAAAGAGCTAGAGAGCTCATTTTTGGGGTTAGCTTGTTTGAGTAGAGAAGAGCTTAGAGCTATTTTGAACTTGTAAGAGTGTTCTTGAGTAATAGAGTTAATTTCTCACCTTCCATTGTGTCTCGCTTGTCTCTTCGTAGTGTGTGTGTATGTGTGTGTGCATCTTTGTGCTTCTCACCTTCACTCTCACTTCATCTCACGTTCACGATCTTCATATCACTCCTATCTCTTCCGCGGATTGACATTAAGGAGGTGAAGCTTCTTAACGTGGTTCTCACCATTGTGCTAGAGCAACAGACGGCTTTGAAGTGGTCCCAAGAGGTCTAGGCTTGCTTCTTTTGTTGCACCATGTACCACGCAGAGGCTTCATCCTGTAGGAATTGGTCGGCAATGCACGTCCACATGTTGCGACCAACCTAGAGCATCTAGAGGTAGTTTTCCATTGCTTCGATCCATTGGTTGATGGCTATGGAGCTTCACCCACCTTGGTACTTGTCGGGTGGGTTCGGTTTGAAGAAGCCGAAGGAGTCGAGGTCATCAAGGTCCACCGGTTGAAGTTGAGTGATGGGGGTCGGGTTTAGGGGGGTTGAATTTAGTTGGGACATTTGGGTCAGAGTTGGTTGGGGCATCGGTTGGGGGCTTGGTTGAGGTTGCGGTTAGGGTTCGGATTGGTCCTTGGTTAGGAGATGTGTTTTGACTAAGGTTGTTAGGCGGGCACGTGTGTCTTCTAGCGGATCTATCCGATTGTGGACTGGGTCAGGATTGGATGGGATTCAGTCGATCTCCAATTGGGTGTTGATCTCGGCATTGAGCTCGGCCTCCTGGAGTCATTCATGTAACTCAGTATTAACTAGGAGTAGGTGGTTGAGTTCCTCTTTTAAGGCTTCCCATCGGGCTTTGTGACGTCGATGCCGTTCGATCACATTTTTGGCGCGTTCCGTCCTCGAGGTTAAACCGACCGTGCCAATGCCATATTTGCTAGCCATGGTGGCATGGAGCCAACCAGTGACAACCCACGAGGGTGAGGGCACCTAGGGGGCATAGAAGAGGCTAGGGCTTACAAGCACCTAGCGGGTGAAGGCAATGGTCCACCGAGTAAAAGTAGTTGAGGCATTGCTTGTAGGACGAGAAGAGGGAGAGGGAGAGGGGGAGGGTAGCTTGGGTGAGGGGGGGGATGGGGGGGGGGGGGAGAGGGCAAGGGGATGCCTTACTTGAGGGGGAGGAGGAGGCAAGGGGATGCCTTGCTTGAGGGGGGAGGTGCCTTGTTTGAAGGGGGGGGGGGGGGAACAAGGAGGTGCCTTGCTTGAGGAGGGGGGCAGGGGGGGCAAGGGGGTGGCCTTTGCTTGAGAGTTAGGGAGGGAGGGTGAAGAAACTTCTCTAACGTCAAAGAATTTCCCATGGATGGGCTCGAGACATTAGATAGCAGTGCCAGCACTGGTGTGACAGTCCACCCATCCAAAGGCTTCCCCTAGGGTCATTGTTTTGATACCACTTGAGACGTTTAACCCAAGATGTTCAACCCTTTTGAGTGCTTGACTGCTTAGAGTGGGCCGATGGGGGAGGGGGAGGGAGGGGGGTTGAGATGTTCAACCCAAACATGCACGAAACTGGAAATTGGGGACACCAAGAAGATTGCCAAGAACACGTTTTATATTAGATTCGCAACTTGTGTTTACAAGGGACGACAATGAGAGCTTGGTATGAGGAGTACTAGTACCCCTCATAGTTGCACATAATTTGGCGCCACAGGGTATACCCTCCAAGCACTCAAAAGGGTTGGATAGAAATAGAGGCATGTGGGCCTCCCTTTCTGTGGTGCTATAATTTTTTTCAACCTTAGTCAAAATTCAACTAGCATACTGAATAGGTCTATCAAGTTTGTATTCTTCACTGTGTTGAGCCAAAACTGCACCAATTGCATATGCACTGGCATCTAGATGTACATGAAAAGTATTTGACCAATTTGGTGTGATACGAATGGGTGCAACCACCAATTTGGACCTTAATATCTCATAAGCATTCTCTTCTTCTTCTTCCCATTTAAAGGGTACTTCTTTACCTGTAAATCTAGCTAGTGGCCTGGCTATCTCTGCATACATTTTGATAAATCTTTTGTGGTACCCAGTATGCCCTAAGAAGCTTTGAATCTCTTTAGGAGATCTAGGTTTAGGTAACTTTACTATATAAATAATTTATTAGGATCTCCACCCATACCTTTAGCAGACACCACATGTCCCAAGAGGGTTCCTTCAGTCACAAGGAAATGACATTTATTTGGGTTTCGCTTTAGTTTAGTCTCCTTGCATCTCTTAAAAACATGTTGCAGTTGTCTCAAGTGATGGTCCAAGCAATCCAAAGGGGTCTCTTTGTGAGATCGTGAAAATGAAGAAAAGTCATCCATGAAAATTTTGAGTGTTTCTAGCAATAAGGGTCCAAAAATGAGGTTGATAGTCCTCTTAAAGGTGGTTGGAGCATTTATGAGTCCAAATGGTAATTTTACATACACAAATGTTCCCCAAGGTATGATAAAAGTAGTCTTTTCACGATCCTCTAGGTGGATGGATATTTGATTATAGCCACTAAAGCCATCCATAAAGCTATATAATGCATGTCCAGCCACTTCTTCAATGACCTGCTCTACAAAAGGCATGGGGAATCCATTTGGAATGGTCACCTTGTTGAATGCTCTAAAGTCAAGACAAATCCTGATTTTGTCGGTATTCTTTGGTATTATAACCATTGGTGAAAGCCATTCTGAGTGTTCCACAGGAATGATGATTCATGCATCCTCCATCTTTTATATTTCCACATAAACAGCTTCAGCATATTTTGGGTTAAGTCTATAACTCTTTCCTCTTATTGGTTTGGCTCCATCAACAAAAGGGACTCTGTGCTCTCCATAATTAACAGGCACTCCTTCTAAGTCTTTATAATGCCACGCAAAAACATCTGCATAGTGGGTCAAGAAAGACTTTACCTTTTCAAGGAGCTCTGGGTGGCTCCACAACTAATTGGAGGATTATTTTCCTGAGTGCCTAATTGTCCTTCTTTGACAGGGTTTCTCTCTACCATGGTATCTTAGTGTTCATCTCCAATCTTGTTTTCTTCCAATAGGTTTTTATGCATTGTTACATAAGCAGGAGTGTTTTGGATCTCAATGTATTCCTCTTTGTCATTGTGTACTTGAGCCGCAACGACTCAAGGACTTGTACCAATGAGACTATACCTCGATTGCAATACAAGTGCATATAGTGGAGTCCTTTGCACACATTTAATTATCAATCCGAAGGAGTGACTTACCAAGTGTATGAAGACATTTGCACACGTGATAGAAAATGAAGTGAGTTAACTATCCAAGCAAGAGAAAAGACCAATACTACCCACACCTACTGAAAAACTGGAAGTGTTGCCGCAAACCTACTTTCAGCAGTTTTGGTTTTTTGAGGTTTTCTCCCAGCCCAGAACTCCGAACATAGGCAATAGGGTACTCGTTTCGAAGCTCTCGACGAGACGAATCCAATGGTGGTGGTTTCACTCAATTCTGACCACTCTGCTGCAAGTTATGGCAGAAACAGTGAATTACGGGAACTACTAACACCCGCGTTTTTGCTTCTCCTAGCTTACGCACGCACTACAGCCACTCAAAACAAGGGGGAAGGGGTAGACAACAGTCCTACACTTGCATTTCAAGCATCACACACACATACATGAGCAAAATGAAGATCAAAATCAGCAAGGAAGAGGCAAACTCGAAATTTCAGAAGTGCTCTTCTTCACAATGACAAGAAAAAAAAGTCCTTTACAATGAGTCACTTTTGACTTATATACTAGTGCCCTAAGTTTGGTCCTTTCACACAAGAGACCGGCACTTTATTCTCTAAAAAGACTAATTTCCTACTATTGTACATGGGTAAATCACTAATCTTTGAGGGGATGCATCTAGAGGACTCCTCTAGTGCATTTACAATGGAAAATATATACAAAAGTGGTTATGTTACAAAAAATTGTGTATCCAAATCGGAAAAATTTGGGGCCCGTCTTTTTTTCTCTGCTTTCTGCGCTCTTTAGCTCTGCAACACTCTCCCCCTCTTCGTCTCTGTCGTCCCTTGACAGACTTTGCTTCGCGAACGCGTCCCGTGGGTAGTGTTGTCTGCTTCTTGATCTTGCATTACGTTTTAGAGGCGCTTCAGCTTTTCCACTGCACGCTCCCCTTGGTCAGTGTTGTCTGCAGTTAAACAGACATGCAGATTCGATGGCCTTCTTGATTCAAGCTCTACAACTCGAGAGCCTGATGTAGTTGTCTTGCCTGTTGACTCGGGTTGCCACGCACGCCACCAGTGACTAGGAATGTGCTGTTCTTAGTCACCCTCTTCAACTTTTCAGCCTCTACCCCTTTCTAACTTTTGGTCCTACTCTGATGTTTGAAAAGTCCATAACTCGGGACCCTGGGGTTTAGCTTTGTAGCCTGGTGCGTGCCCCTGCGGGGCTCTGTGCAGAGATGGGTGTTGCGCCCCTGCGGGGCTTCCTGCAGAGAGTGGTCCTTAATCATTTGATGTTTTATCTTTTACTGCGCACTTTTGGACTTGGACCTTCTTCTTCTTTTCTTTTTGCTTGATTGTCCCTCTACACGTCCCTCCTCCTGAACTCTGTCGTCCTCGACAGGCTTTCTGAGGTGACGCGTGTATGTTTGGATGGCGGTTTGCTCTCGTTGGTTCAGCAGATTTGCATGACATATCATAAATTCCTTCCATTGCCTTGACTTTACTCCGTCTTCTGGCGCCTGTCTATGATCAGCAAAGAAACTTGTTTCGTAGGCCACCAGTCTTGCATTCAGGTTGGAAGTCATCTTAACAAAAATTTCTGAATCAATCTCAAAAAAACCGGTAAAGAATGCTTCTTCAAACGTTTGCATATATGTCGATGGCAAAAACATGAGACGAGAATAATAGGCCATAAGTGTGAGGCGGCTCGGAATGGTTGATAAATCAAAAATAAGAGCCTCAGACCCTTGCGTAATGCCGATAAAATTCAAGAATGTATATTTCGCATGTTGGAATACCTTCAAAACTGTAATGATCATACTGAATATTTTGTTGGTCATCTTGACGGCTAAATCCGGAACTGTAGCGTATCTCGCAATCCAAAATTCCATTGTTTTTACCATATATTCTTCGGTCGGTAGGTAATTATGTGGCGGACTAGGTAGTAGCGGATAATTGAGCCACTGATTATTGATACTGCCTTGGCTCTGACCTTCCAAAAAGTGCGACCAAGCTCGTCTGCGGGGTACAGGACAAAAAGATGGGTTGGCTTGAAGCGCGTATGGTGATGCTTCCCACTGCACCCGCAACGTTGGATTCTTCTCCAAAATCTTCCTTCTCCATGTTGGATCCGCCTTCTCGAACTCCTCTTGAGTGTAATTGAACGTGTCATGTTTAAAGTGAAGGTTGTGGTCCGGATCCTTATTCGTTGCAGACTTTATATACATCCGTGTTTGTTCTTTAAGTAGGCCGTATGGTACGTTGAATGGCTTCAAAATTTGATCTAATTGTTTATGCTCAATCTGAGCCTCTTTCATTATCTGAATTATTTGATCTTCAAAATCAGCAGTGAGCTGGGACACCAGTAGTGCCCTTTCTGGTCTGCTCAATTCTGCAATGTCGCGAGTATTAGGTTCAACGTGAACCTCCTTTTCCGCCCTGATCGGTGAATGATATGAGGGGGGAGAGAGAGGACGTACCTCAGTCTCCACAGTAGCCTCCGCAGCGTGTGGAACTACTGGTGTCCCCTGTTTGTCTTGGCGCTCAATCTGTTCCTGAAGCTGTTTGATGAGTGTATCTTTATTCTTTAATTCTGCTTCAGCCTGGGCAATCGTCTCCTGATGTTTGATCAATTCTTGAGCAACTATATTCATGTGATCTGTGTCTTCTTTGCACTGTCTGAAATAGTCATTTTCAGCTTTTTTCCATTTCTTGCGTAGAGCTGCAGTGTCATGCATATACCTTTTTTCCCAATCAGCAATGGTGTCTTGCTCCTGTTTTAGCTGATCCGCCATCTTGGTGATCTTTTCTTCCAGTTCTTTTATGTCCTCCGTTGAATGATTAGTTTCTGCTGGTGGTTGATCACTGAGGAGCGCTGTCATGAGCTCCTTGTTCCTGTTCCTTAAATTTTCCGCTTCCTCCATACTCACCTTGAGCTGTGATTCGAGTATTTTACCACGAGCGTTGATCCTTGTTTTCTCTTTTTCTGTCATATCTAATTTCTTCGTGAGCTCCAAAATTTGTTCTTTTAGTTGGTCATTTTCCTTTTCTAATATCTGGCATTGTGTTTTGGTCTTCTTTATTTCCTCGTGTTTCTTTAAGGCTTGAGCTTCTGCTTTTGATAACCTATTAGCCAGATCCACACCTTCTTTTTGAAGCTCCTGCTTTTCACGCATGGCCTGATCGTAATCTTCATCAGCATCAAGCATTAACTGTTGAGTGTCTAGTGCGGCTCGAATCATATCCTGCACCACGGGCTTGAGCTGAGCTATATCGACGTTTAGCCATGTCCTTGGTATACTTGGTGTTTCTCCTGTGAGTACATCTTTCCCTTTGTCCACATGAATAGTTTCATTATGTGGTTGTCGGACTTGTAGTTGTACATTCAGTTCTTCGTTGTTTTTACCTTGATCCTTAGATTTCGTGGCACTTCCTTGAAATGTGACGTCCATGGGGGATGGTTCTGCCGCAACCCTTAGTGGAGTGAAGGGTTCTTCATCATGTCCTTCTTCTTGAGGCTCATCCTCTGATAGCAGTAATTGTTCCTCATTATTGGATTTACCTTTTTTGATATGGGTAGTGGAGTCGTCTTTTGATTGAACAGGTTGTTGCCTTTCTTCTTCTTCTGGCTGTTTAGTAGCATTTGTGTCTACCTCTTTTGTCTGATCCTGTTTTGTGTGTCCGTCTTGGGTTGCGCCATAGTCCACTTCATTTAATTCATCCCAATGTCCATCATCTTTTGATTCGCTTTGAATATCGACATTAAGCAATGAATTGTCTGGTTCTTCTTGTTTCTCCGAGACCGAACTAGAATTATCCAAGCCTATTTCTTTATATCTATGAACTTTTGTGAGCTTGGCTTTCTGGTCTGTTGCTTGTTGTGATTGCTTATAGTGGTGACCTTGCACTGGCAAATTAACTTGCCCTTCTGTATATTGATGGGTCTCTTCGAGAGCTTCTGTCAAGTCTTTTTCCGTTATTTCTTTTCTTGTCTCAATCGTGGCCTTGGGAAGAACATGGACCCTCTTCCAACTTGGTGTGTCCTCTTCCTGTAACTCGAGTTCCCTGAGTCTTTTTGTGCCTCTCATTCTGGGTTGAGAGCTTGGTTCAGCCATCTCCACAATGGTTGTCTTTTTCTTTTTCTTAGGGACCGTTGCTACTTTGGCATATTGAGCTAAACCTATTGATGAGGGCATTTCTTGTAGATGCTCCCTGATGCCTAGCGCATGGTATATCAGAATGGTCAGTGCAATACTTCCATTGAGGAACTTCTTGTTTTTCCATTGCTTCTTCGCTTCGAACAATCTTTCCTGCACATATGGGGTCAGATTAATTTGATTCCCGATTTGTTTGATTGCATGCGACAGTAATTGCACGATGATTTTTTGTGGGGCCGTGTATCGGTGCATGTTAGGAAAGCAGAAATGCTGGTGAATTAGCCTGACCGCCTCCTCGATGTCCACCCGATTAATTTCGGTGAATGTCCTAGTTTTGGCACCTCGGCTTTCTTCCTTCACCACTGTAATCCCATCTTTCTCCCATCCAAAAGCTTCCTTGATCAGTTCATGGGTGAACTGAATAATTACCCATTCTCCGACTTTGTCCATTACTCTAGCTTCTGGCACTAACGGGTCATGTAATGCTGGTTGTAATGTATTCATCACCTGTGTGCATCTCTGGAAATCTGGTTTGTAAATGGGCAACTCGAAATACTTGAGAATGCCTGCTTTCGTCATGATATCCTGTATAGATGGCATCCCATGCAGTACTCGAAAATCCTGGGACAGAATAGTAAATTGATGATCGGTGTCCATGATCTTGATTGTTGCAAGGAAGATCGATTCCCCGTCAGGTTGATCTTCCCGGAACCAATGTCCCTTCGCCTTTGTAATACTTTGGGGTGGGAAATCCATGGCTTCTTCAGGTATGGTTGCTTCAGAATCTTGAGAAGACATCTGCACTCGTAAGTGAAGTATATTAGTTTCACACCAAGGAATGCAGTAGTGTGGTGCATTTCTGAGTATCATCGTTCTTCACTCCGTTCCCATAACCCCATAGTTGAGATCTCTTACCACCTTTTTAATTTCTTTTTCATTTTCCTGAAAGAGAACAACTGTTAGCATAGCCGAAGCTTTTATTTATTCACACTGTAGGTCCCTTCCTATTTGAGTTCAAGCTGAGAGCTAATCTCCCTTGGAGAATGTGCACCACTAATCTTGTTTGGAGTATCATGTGCCAAATGCGTGGCCGTGTAATGTCGCCCTATTATGCATACTTTAGGTTCATTGTGTACTTCATGAGTGCAAGTAGGTGCTCTCTCTCCTTGATCAGTCGCTCCTTGTGGTTGCTTTGGTTTCCACACCCATTTTGAGAACACTGAGAGAGGTTGTCGGGTTTTCTTGATTCGTGTAGTTGTTGGTGTTCCATTTTCCTTATCCACAGTCCGATGGAATTTGACATTGCTTTGTGATCTTTTCTGATGATTCTCTGGTGGTGCTGGCCCTTGCCTCGTCTCCTGTGGCGTTTCCACCTTGGTCTTCACATTCTGTTTAGCTGCTTGTATGACCTTTTTGGGAATCTATATCTGATGTCGAGATCGTTGAGCTTCAAGCAGGGGCTTGGCAATCCATACTTGTACTGATTCTTTTCGTTTGTAGTTCTTTGTAGCTGATTTGGTGATGTCCGTTTCCTTCTTCAAAGCGCTTGTAGACATTTTTTGACTCTGTACCTGATCCTTTCGTATCCATATATATTTGGGTGGTGGTCTGTTCGAGTATCTGCTTGTTGGTTTCCAATAGTTCGATCTTTGGAGGCCTTGAGCCTGTTTGGGAGAGAGCGTCTCCTCAATCGTTGGCTGATCCTCATTTACTTCGGGTAGCTTCGACGCTACAGGGGATGTCGGAATGATTAAAGTTTCAATTTCTATGCATTGGCTTTCTGAGGGTTGAGCACAGTCGCTACTATCTTTCGTTGCTTCTTGAACTTCCTCTGATCTTGGTATGGACATGACTTGGTTACATGGTTTCTCTTCAAGCAAGCTGAAAACCTCTTTATGCCCTATCGTGGCTGAAATATATCCTTGAGCTAGATGGATACATGCTTCGGTTTCAATGATCCAGTCTTGTCCTAGAATGAAGTCTTCTACTAAATCGTCATCCTCACATACTAGGACTCTTTGTTCCATGGAGGAATTTCCTATGTGAAGGGATACATTAGTTGTTCCAATACAATCTAGGGTGTGACCTCCAATTCCTATTAGTTTGGCTTTCGTGGGATTCAATTGCAATTGCAGTTCATTTGCTATTCTCTTTCGCATGCAGCTAAGGCTTGCTCCTGAGTCGATCAATGCGTCTATCAATTGATACTCCGTCTGACCAATCCCTAGGTTTAGGTAAGGTTGTGTTTTACATATACCCGTTGTATCATCATTTTTGACCTGGTAGTTTGCCATAGGGATGGGCTCTTCTCCTTGAAGATAGCGTTCGTCTCTTTGCCTGATCCACTCCTTGCGTTTTCTAATGCGTTCTAGGGCTTCCTGTCTCGCTTCTTCTCGTATTCGTTCTTCTTCCCTTTTCCTATTCTGAGCTCCCAACAGTCTAGCTAGCATTTCATCAGTCAGAGGCTCCATGAATCTTTTCACTCTGCATCCACTGATGTAATTAGGAAGAATGTCTCCGTCTAGTGTGGCGAGATTGACTGCACCACTAGTGGAGATTCGATTTATGATCAGGGGTCCATATCCACGTTTCTGTAGTTTCTTTGCATGCTGTTTTAGGCTGTATACTAGGACTAAATCGCCTTCTTTTAGTCCCTTATCTTTAATATGTGAGTCATAATATGCCTTTTGTCTTCGTTTAGCGGCATAGATGCCTGCTACCGCTTGCAATCTAGTCTCATGCAGCTTTTCAATTTGATCTAATTGCTGAGACAATTCATGACCGTTCCACTCATATTGCTGGGCTACTTTTAATGTAGGCACTAAGAAGTCAATTGGCAAAATTGCATTCTGCCCATACACTAGGTTG
Source organism: Ceratopteris richardii (assembly GCA_020310875.1). Taxonomy (NCBI): domain Eukaryota; kingdom Viridiplantae; phylum Streptophyta; class Polypodiopsida; order Polypodiales; family Pteridaceae; genus Ceratopteris; species Ceratopteris richardii. The sequence goes on along the minus strand of CM035420.1, from coordinate 51,278,694 downwards.
AAAGGTGTAGTTCCAATGGCCGTTTTATATGCTACTCGGAAGGCCCAAATTGCGTGATGCAATTGTTTGTCCCAATCTGACCTTCCATTATTGACAATCTTTGTCAATACCGTACACAGTACCTTGTTGGAACTTTCAGCCTGTCCGTTGGCTTGAGGATGGTATGGGGCTGATTTTTTGTGAATCACTAGAAATTCATTCATTAAAGATTCTATTACCTCATTTAGGAAGTGTGTTCCTCGATCACTCACAATCTCAATAGGTAATCCAAAACGCGTGAAAATATGCTCAAAGAGAAATTTTGCGGTTGTTTGAGCATCATTCTTTCTGGTAGCCTTGGCTTCTACCCATTTAGTCAGGTAATCGGTGGCTACTATGATGTATTCTGCATGTGATCCTTTCGCAGGTGGGTTGATTGGTCCTATGAAGTCAATTCCCCACTTGGTAAATGCTCTCGCACAAACCATGGGTCTTAAAGGCATGTCGTCTCTTCGAACGGGATATTTTGCTCTCTGGCATGTTTCGCAGCTTCTCACATATGTTTCAGCATCCATATGTAGAGTTGGCCACCACAAGCCTGCAAAGAGAATCATCTTGACAGTTCTGTCTGCTGAAAAATGACCTCCAGCAGCTCCTGCGTGAGCCATCTCTAATATGGGAAGATATTCTCCTTCATGCACACACAATCTGAGTTGATTGTCTTTTCCTCTTTTGAACAACTGTTTTCCCATTATCACATAATCTTTGCTCATTTCTTCTAGGGATCGCTTTCTAGCTAAACTCGCTCCTATTTCGTGCTCTTTCGTTCTGAGGAATTGTACTAATGAGTTGCTCCAATTAGGTGCTATGGTCGAAAAAGGTAAAGACATGTGATCCTCAGGACTTTGCTCCTGGCATTCTGCACAGTTGTCTAGGTAGTCATGAACACTCTTGGGCATGTCAGGCCAATATACCCCTAATCTTTTTAATTCTCGAATTGTTCCGTGTATCCCTTGATGGGTTCTCCACTTGTTTACGTGTGCTTGCTGAATTAATTGCTTCTGTTCGTCCTCCTCGACACATCTTAATAAGACACCGTTTGGTTCCTTATAATACATACTTCCCGCAACAATGTGTAAATTTCTTGTTTGAAGAATCTCTTTTTTGCTATCCTTATTTATTGAGTGTTGAGGGCCATGGGTGAGTATAGGAATTAGTCGTTCCGCCCACTTTGGACATACCTCAAGATTAAACAAATACGTATCTGGTAATTCATCCGGTACTCCGCTAGGTGGCTCTCCGTGTTTTAATCTAGAAAGGTGGTCTGCTCTCACATGTGTATTTCCTTTTTTGACCACTACCTCAAAGTCAAACTCCATTAGTAACAAGAACCATCGTACCAATCTCCCTGTGTTGCAAGGCTTATTGACTAGATACAGCAAGGCTTGATGGTCAATGAAGAATTTGAACTTGTTGGCTAAGAGATAGTGTCTAAACTTCTTCACTGCATAGACCATACCTAGGCCTTCTCTTTCGGTAGTAGTGTAATTTCTTTCTGCTTGGTTCAGTTGTCTACTGGCATAAGCAATTGGATGATCAAGCTTCCCTTCGTCAGCCGGTTGCGCTAGGATACATCCAATGGCATAGTTTGAAGCATCAACATGAATATGGAAAGGCTTGCTCCAATTTGGTGATTTCAGAATTGGGGCTGTACTCAGCCTCTTTTTAAGCTCGTTGAAGGCCTTCTCACATTCGTCCGTCCAAGTGAACTGAGTCAATAGACCGTATAAAGGCTTAGCTATTATGGCATACATGTGAATAAACCTACGGTAATATCCACAGTGTCCCATAAAGGCTTGCACTTCCTTTGCATTCCTAGGTCTTGGTAAATCTAGAATTACCTTAATCTTGTCTTCATCTGTAGATATTCCGTTCCTTGAGACAATGTGTCCTAGGATTTTCCCTTGTCGTACCATGAAGACACATTTCTCTGGGTTCAGACAAACTCTATACTGCCTACATTTGTTGAATATTTTCCGCAGTTCCGGTATGTGTTCTGGTCGTTGATTTGAGTATGTACACAGATCATCTACGTATACTTCCATGCTTTTTCTCAGAAATTCTTTGAAAACATGACACATCAATCGTTGGAAGGTGGCTGGCGCATTAGTGAGCCCGAAAGGCATCACTCTAAATGCATAGATTCCCCATTCAGTCGCGAATGCGATTTTATGCTGGTCCTCAGTTGCAATAGCTACTTGGTTATAACCAGAGAATCCATCCAAGAAGCTATAGACCTCCTTGCCGGCAACTCTTTCCAAAAGATGGTCTGTGATGGGTAAAGGGAAACTATCTCGTATAGTTGCTGCATTTACTTTTTTCAAGTTGATACACACCCTTAGTTTTCCGTTTTTCTTGGGCACGACAACTAGTGGTGATACCCATTCTGTGTGTTCAATCTCATAAATGAATCCTGCCGCTAGTAGTTTGTCAATTTCTTCCTTTATTTTTGCAGCGTAAACTTCGTTATACGTGTAAGGGCGTTGTTTAGAAGGTTTCGCATCTGCAGTCATAGGGATTCGATGAGCGCATATGCTAGGTTCTACACCCTTAAGGTCTTTGTACGTCCAAGCAAACACATCTCGATATTCACGGATAAGGTGGATGAGTTCCTCTTCTTCCTCGTCTGATACGTCTTTCCCAATATAAGTGCACCTCTCTTCTCCGTCTTCTGTCGTTACAACCACTTTTTTGGTTTGTTCTTTGTTATCATAGGCTTCTCCGTCTCGTGCTTCTCGTTTAGGCATTTGAGTTGCTATTTTCCTTTCTTCCACTTCGTATCTTTTAAAATGTTCTGGAACTTCGAAGTGGTCTGGTTCCAGTTCCACTTTACTTGTGTCCTCTCTATGCTCGTGCATTCTTGGGATAGTCTCAATTGCTAAGACTTCTGTCGGTTTTTCTTTTGATTCTTTTTGCATAGTTTCTAAATATTGTTCTTCAGAGTCGAACTCTGGTTCCATTTCTATGCTTTCGTATTCTTCTTTCTCCTCTTCCTCTACAATTTCTCCTGCTTCTACTTCTTGGAGGACAACCATGTAGAGGTTCACATCATATCCTTCCTCGTCTATACAGTCGTTCATTGTCAATACTTCTTCATTCACACAAACGTCTAATGTGCCTAGGATTTCCATCCAGCCATGTGGTTCGAAGAGTTCATCTGAAAAAATTTGAGGCATATAATCGGGGTCTTCTACCGATCGATAATTAGGGTGCCCTATTGGCCACATTTGTTTTTTACATTCCTCCTTCTTGGCTTCTTTGCACATCCACAACTGGGCATCCTCGTGCATCCAAGATTGGTCACTTGATCCAGCACTGTGAACGGATAGGTCGTCTTCCTCTTTGTGGACTGGATTCCATTGTAATGGAGGGACATCCCGATAAGCGAATGTGTGCAGGTTTATCTTGGTAGTGTTCCCTTGATGTTGGAGATATAATGAATCTCTGCCCCAATCTTGTACTACTCGCATCTGTCGCATGAATGGTCGTCCTAATATCATTTCGTAATTGTTAGCTTTTTCGAACTTACAGATGGCCAATGTGTGTTCAAACTCTACTCCACACGTGGTTAACCTAATTCCTTCCAATATTCCTAGGGGTTTCTCTACATGTCCATCTGCTAATTGTAGCTTCATGCGAGTGGGTCGTAAGGCTGGTTTACCCCACTTTTCCCGAATTTCCTTCGTTGCAATTCCTACTCCAGCTCCAGTGTCTAAGATGGCCTTGTTCATGTACCCATTGTAGGTGACAGGTAAGCACGTATTACCTTCATCTCCTTCACTAAATTCTCCTACTTTGTCAACTGGAATTTGTATTGTGGAGTGGTTTTCTTTTTCCTTTCCTTTCATTTCTCCTTTCTCTGCCCGTGGCTCTATTTGATTTGCTAGCTGTCTCCATAGATGTGGTCTAAGTTGAAGCAACTCTTCCACCGTCAATTTGCATTGCACCTTTGTTTTCTTAAGTTCTGTTAGATTGTGTGAACTTTCTTCTGAGTTTCCTTTTTCTTTCCCATGCACTGTGGGTGCTCGTATTATTATAGACTCTCTTTCATATTCTCCCATGTAATTAGGCAACGTTGAAATGCTCATGGTTTCCTCTCTTCCTTTATCAAATCTTGACACTTCCTCATATGCTTCCTCTAGGTTATGATCATGATGACTATCTGCTCCAACTATTTCCTCAAAAGGAGGTGGACTGATTCCATCCTTTTTCCACTGCTCTTCTCTAATTCTTTTCCACAAATCTTTGGACCAATCTTCCTCTAGGTCAGGTATTGTGGATACCTGTTCTTCTTGAGATTTCATTCGTTCATTTCGATCATCTTCCCGACTAGGTTCCTTATCCTTAGGTTGTATGCACTCTTCATATAGTTCATGTGCGATCCTTGTTTCAGGCAAAATTGGGATAGTCTTTTCTAGAGTCGCCTGTGCTACTTCTATGAGTTTTTTGCATATCGCCAGTCTTTCTTTCTCTAATTCCCCTTGAGGATAGAGTCTTTCATGTTGTTCTAGGTTTGGTCCCATTTTGATTCTAGCTTGGTATGCTTTTAACCACATGTCCAAATCCTCGGGTTTTGGGTCCGCTAGAATTGATCCTGGCTTCTTTTCCTCTGAGCTAGTTGGTGGTGTTTCAGGGATCTCCTTATGCGTTTGTTGTTCGTTATGTTTTCTAGAACCCTTTGCTTGTTTTTTTCTGTTTTGGCTCTTGTTTCTTGCCCATTTCTCCTTGAGCTTTTCTCGTCTTTCTTTCCATTTTTGTACTTTGGTGTTTTGGGTATTTTCACGTGAGTTCTCTGAATCCTCGACTATGCGAATGTTAGCGTCTCCTGTTTTATTGTTCTCTAGTTTCTCTTCCGGTTGTTTTCCTGTTTGTTGTTTTGCTTGAGCTCTAGTAATAGCTTTCAGCGGTACAGTGTACTCCTTATCACTTCCAGATTCTTCTATGACCTCTATTACATTGATTGGTGCAGGACCTTGAGTTTTTGTAGGGTTCTTAGGGCAATCTCTGAAAAGATGTTCTTTCCCACAATCACTACAATATCCTTCCCAATTCCTGGGTGGTGGAGGGTTGTAAGGTCGAGGACACTCCCGAATGAAGTGATCCCCTCCGCATCTATAACATGGTCCTCTCTGCACGGGTGGTCTAATAGGAGGTCTCAATGGTTGTTGTGTTTTGGGCACTGTATACATTAAAGTTGCAGTTTCCGTTCCATAATTCTGATCAAATCCTTCATATCCACAATAGGCCACGTCATATGCTGGTTCATATTCCATCATGTTGGCTTCATATGGATAGTACTCTCCTGGTGGAGGTTCATACCCTTGGTTGGTTGATTCTACATTGGTCGCTATTGAAGCTGGTATTATGGCTCTTTCCAAGTTTTCTTCTGGTTGAGTATACTTCACAGGTACAACTTGTTGAGGTTGAGATAGTTGGGGTCCCAATACTGGTTGTGGTGGTGGATACAGTGCTTGCTCGTATTGTCTCTGTGCTCCTACCGGATACGGATTGTATCTAGGCATCTCCCTACCAAGCTCTCTAGGTGGGTATCCATAAGGTCGGTATTGTGGTGGATTGACAGGTCGTGTTTGCCTATTAAAGGGACAGTTCTCAGTTGTATGATTGGTATATTTTTGCTCGATGTGGCAGTATGAAGAAGTCCCTTGTTGTTGCTGTCTGTTGTGTGGATACATTGGTTGTGCACCAGCTCCTCCTCTGGCACACAAGTGTGTGGGATGTTCTCCTCCACATAAGTTACACCTCCTCATCATAGGCACTCTTTGAGCTGGATATTGGTAAGCTCTCTGTCCTTGGACTCCTAGTTTCTTAGCTAATAGTTCTGCTAGTTCTTCCATATTACTAGAAGTGGTCGTAACCGTACTTCTTGAGTCTTCTGATTTTGTGAGGTCGGTAGTACCTTTGAGGTCCTCAGCAAGGTTATCTTCCAAGTCGATGCACTCTTGAAGACACTCACTCAATGTTTGCAGCCTCTTCACATACACTAGGGTTCTTAAGGTCCCGTTAGAGAGTCCATCCAAAAATAATGAAATCATCTTTTGTTGAGTCGGTCTCTCAGCCGTAGGACATCTATCCACGTATTGGTTGAACCTTCGGGCAGCAGTCTTCACAGTTTCATTAGGGTTTTGTTTAAAGCTATGAATCAAAGATGCAGAATTGTGTTTAATCCCTCTCTTTGTGAATTCTCCGATGAATTCTTGAAAGAATTGTTCCATGTTTCCAAATCGGTTGGGATCTAAAGGTTGGAACCAAGTTAGAGCTGTTCCTGTGAGGGTGAGTCCAAAAGACTCATACTGCACAAAGAAGTCCTCTACTTGTTCTGCTCTTAGAACTTGTTTAAATTCGGCAATATGATCATATGGCTCCCCTGATCCATCATAATGGTTTCTCATAAACTTAGCTACTTGGATTGGTCTCAATCTCCTCATTGGTTCAGGTGGTCTGGGCATTACAGGGAAAACCGGGACAGCTGGTCGTAATGGAAGTATTCCTGGCTGTCCTCCCACAGGTGGTCGTGGTCTGACCGGTGGTCGGAAATGGTTCCCCATCCCTGTGTAGGTCTGATTATGTGTGTGCTCACCTGGAGTTGCAAACTGTACATGAGTACGGTTGGGCACACTTCTTTGACTGGTCTGTCCTGATGTGGTATGTTCCGTCTCTTGTTGATCCCCAAAAGGATTCTGCGAGGTAGTTGCCTGCTCCCTCTGAGGAAATACAGGCGCACCCATATATCTCAGCCGAGCCTTGTCTAGGACACCTACCGGCCAATATCTTCTTCGATTCTTATCTAGGTAAGTGAGTCTAGTTTCGTCCTCTGGGTCTTTCAGCTCATAGAATGTCATGGGGCTCTCTCCTATTCCTTGAACAGGTACGTCAGTTTGAAGCAACAAGTCTGCTCCGTGAATCATGTAGACTTCCAACAAGTAGTCGTCTTGAGGTATCAAGTCTCCTCTCAAGACCCGTGATACTTGTGATCTGCCTCTAGGGGTGGTCACTAACTCTTCAGAGTTGTTGGGATCCATGAACTCTCCTCTTTCATTGATCCTCTCCGGAAATTCAGTTACTATATAGATGTGACCCATTTTGTCAATGTAAGCACCTCCCTCGTATTTGACAGCTGGTCGTGGTATGATGGTGACATCTTGTACTGTTGCCATTCTGGCAACGGACCTGTTTAAGCCATCCAGGTAGATTGGAATCTCCTGGGTATTTGTGGACACATATTGTAAGGCAGTGCGGTACTCACCTTCCACTGTAGACATGAAGTTCCTATGTGGTGCTGGGCCTTGCATGTCTTCTGATGCCATGGGTATGTCTTCCTCAGATTCACTAGAGGTCTCTGAGTAGACGGAGTGGTGACTGACCTGAGCAGTGCTTCCTATAGAAGAGATGACGCTCCTTCGGCTACTTAGCACTCTTCCTGACCTCAAGTTCATTCACACACCTAAGCCTCCCTTTATACTTCTTAGATTCCCTTTGGTTAGCTCTCCTCAAGGCTCAAAGTGTCTGACTAAAGAAAGGGTTTATCTCGGCGATACCACTTCCTGACGATACTGCTCTCGGCGATACTGCTTTGACTGCGATACGATACCAGAATCACACGATACGATACTGACAATCACACGATACGATACGAGACCATGCCCACGATACGATATCAGGCACAGAGGCGATACGATACCAGTGTGGTGTCGCGATACTACTTTGGGAAGCAGACGATACGATATCCCTGCTGCACACGATACGATACTGGAACTATGACGATACGATACCAAAGGATTCCAACGATACGATACCTGATCTTCTGCCGATACGATACCTGTGTGATTTCGCGATACTTAACTCTAGGAGGAAGCGATACGATACCACCGAATTTTTGGCCGATACGATACCTGTGACAGTATCGCGATACGATCTTTAAACTTCGACGATACGATACTAAGTATAGTATCGCGATACTTCCCTAGGAACACCACGATACGATACTAGAGACTCTAGACGATACGATCTCACTGTAGTAAGCGCGATCGCGATACCGACTTGGCTACACGACACCAGAATGGTATCGCGATACCAGGGTCGATGACCAGCGATACGATACTACCGCAATTGTGCGATCGCGATACCAACTCAGGGTCACGATACCAGTGCGGTATCGCGATACCAAGTTAGGTATCAAGCGATACGATACTGACGGCGAATATCGCGATACAAGGGAGTTTTGGTATCGCGATACCAGAACTCAACCGATCGCGATACTCAAGCCAAATCACAAGAAATGTGGAAATTTTCTCACCCCCTTGCAGCTCTTACACTCCTCCCTTCTAGGCCTCTCTATCACACAACAACTCAGAAATAACTTCTCTTTACCCCCCCCGCGATACTGCGCACTGTTTTAATCACGTTTTGTGCATGTTTCAAGTGCTTTGAGTGAATGATCTTGATGAGAACTCACCTTTGCCTGCTCTAGCTTGCCCTTTTGGTTCAAACTCTCACTGAAACAGCCTCGAACGCACGATACCAGATCCACGATACCGGTCGCTGTCGCTCACGATACGAGAGTTCCAGCAAGTGTCAAATGAGTCAATTTTTTGGGTTTTTATACTTTTTGGGACAGAACTTGAAATTTTGGTTTATTTTTGGTGAATTTTTTGGGTTTTTTGCCTATTCCTACTTCTCCTCTCCTCTCTACTCCTCTCCTAAACTAACCCTAACTCCTCCTTCTCTTCCCTCCTCCTACACCTAAGCCTAAAACTTATCACACACACCTCAAGGATGAGAAGTGACAAGTGCTGAAATGGAATACTACTCGTCAATGGACAAATTCGCCTCTACAAGTACGATTCGATCACACTTGCTCTCTAACTATCACGAAGGCAACTTGGTGGAGTGCCTCCCCGGCAACGGCGCCAAAAACGTGTGTACTTGAGCCGCAACGACTCAAGGACTTGTACCAATGAGACTATACCTCGATTGCAATACAAGTGCATATAGTGGAGTCCTTTGCACACATTTAATTATCAATCCGAAGGAGTGACTTACCAAGTGTATGAAGACATTTGCACACGTGATAGAAAATGAAGTGAGTTAACTATCCAAGCAAGAGAAAAGACCAATACTACCCACACCTACTGAAAAACTGGAAGTGTTGCCGCAAACCTACTTTCAGCAGTTTTGGTTTTTTGAGGTTTTCTCCCAGCCCAGAACTCCGAACATAGGCAATAGGGTACTCGTTTCGAAGCTCTCGACGAGACGAATCCAATGGTGGTGGTTTCACTCAATTCTGACCACTCTGCTGCAAGTTATGGCAGAAACAGTGAATTACGGGAACTACTAACACCCGCGTTTTTGCTTCTCCTAGCTTACGCACGCACTACAGCCACTCAAAACAAGGGGGAAGGGGTAGACAACAGTCCTACACTTGCATTTCAAGCATCACACACACATACATGAGCAAAATGAAGATCAAAATCAGCAAGGAAGAGGCAAACTCGAAATTTCAGAAGTGCTCTTCTTCACAATGACAAGAAAAAAAAAGTCCTTTACAATGAGTCACTTTTGACTTATATACTAGTGCCCTAAGTTTGGTCCTTTCACACAAGAGACCGGCACTTTATTCTCTAAAAAGACTAATTTCCTACTATTGTACATGGGTAAATCACTAATCTTTGAGGGGATGCATCTAGAGGACTCCTCTAGTGCATTTACAACGGAAAATATATACAAAAGTGGTTATGTTACAAAAAATTGTGTGTCCAAATCGGAAAAATTTGGGGCCCGTCTTTTTTTCTCTGCTTTCTGCGCTCTTTAGCTCTGCAACAGTCATGCATCCATCCTGCAAGGATTTCTTGAATTGATAAACAACATTCTTCACTAGTATGTCTTACCTTGTCTTTAACTTTAGTAACTTCCTTCTCTCTTGTTGTTGCATTCTCCTCCAAGTTGTATTTGAGGGGTGTCTTCCTCCCCCTTTTGTGGTCTATGATGGATTCTCCCAATCCATCAACTTGAAATTTATCCTCATTTTCATCATAACATTAATCTGTGGAAGAAGTATTTAGAAAAACTCCAAAACAAAAGGAAGAGTTGCCTACTTGCACCCAACTTAGAATGTCTTCTTCTTGCTTGACCTCTAATTGTAGTTGTTCCTCCATTTCTAATTCCATGCAAATATCAACTGATTGCATCATGTTGGTGTCCCCTTGATGATCCAGACGCTCCGCTAAATATATCTGTGTAAGTTCCTACGCTTTCTTTTGTACCCACATAGTGTCTTTACCCCAGTCATGAATGACACTTGCATGCCTAAGCCATGGACTTCCAATCAAGAGGAGAAATCCTCCTTCTACCTGCGGTAGTCTTAATACTACAAAATCCAAAATGAAGAGATTACCTTGGACTTCAAATGGAACTTTTGGAATCACCCCCATTGCCCTTACTTCTCTTTGATCTGCCAAAGTAATAGTGAAAATGTGTTGGTCTAGATGTATGTAGGCCAAGCTTCTACATGGTATACTCAGGCATCAAATTTATGCCAGACCCACCATCCACAATGACTCCTTGTAGCTTTAATCCTTTAATAGTTACTCTCAGTCTGGGACTCTTATAGTCAATGAGATGAGCTTCTTTTGCATCCTTCCCTTGGCCTAATGCAGTAGGCTTGGCTAGCAAGGTGGATGAGGAAGCATCATCAATAATTTGCAGTACTTCAGATCCAAATTTAGCATCTATATTTATCAAGTCAAGAATACTAACCTCTGTTTTAATTAACTTGAATAATCTTGAAGCTCCAGATTCCCTAAGGTAAACTTTGATGTTTGATTTCTCAAGTTCCTTGTGGGCCCGACTATATGCATTCCCCATGAAATCATTAGTTTGTCAAAAAACTTCTTTTTGTGTTACCTCTTCACCTTTTGTTGAACTTCCTTTCTCTTGTTTTGCATCCTCATAGATATTTGATTTGTTCTGCTGTACCCTCTGATCTTTATCACTTCCAAAAGAAATTGATCCCTGGTTTGGTTCTTCTAGAATTTTTCCTTTACTTCTTGTTTGCATGACCATGGAGCCGATTTCTTCTAGTTCTACCACTCTAGGGGATGGTGATTGTACAAAAGTGGCACATTCTACTGCTCCATAATTATTTATTGAGATCATTTGGAGATGGAGCCTAGATTTAGATGCTTTGTTTTGTGGGCAACAATTTGGATAATGATCCCTAGTATCTGGGCAATTCTTGTAAGGGGGAGCATTTTCTGGTAGGGTGCATTTACTTTGATAATGTGCATACTCTCCACACTTGAAACAGATAATTGGCCTTCTAGGACCATTTCCATAATTACCTCTAGGTCTTTGATTGTAGTTGTTACCTTGGCTGGGAGCTGCCACCATTACATTAGCTGAGAATTGAGCACCTACTTATGCCCAATAGGGTTGTGTAGGCATCCCTCTTGATTGACATTCATGAGCCTCATGATCAACTTTCCTCCATAGCTGGCACGTTACACTTAACAATGGATAATCACTTACCACATGACCTTGCTCATTGCACATGGTACACCATAGCCCACTGTTGATGCCACCCCCTTTGAGTTCTTGCAACTCCCTTCGAAGCTGAGCCAGTTCTTCTACTTGGGCTTCCTCTTCCTTTCGTAACTTTAATGCTTTAATTTCTCTTCTCAACTGAGTCACAACACTCTCATCTTCTTTATGGGGTTTATTTCTTTTTAAGTTCTCAAGCTCTTTCCTTAGCTCAATTACTAGGTCTTCAAGTTCAGCACGATATGAAAAATTGTAAGAGCTTGCCCCATATTGCTATCTAATTTGCTCCAATCTTATTGCTGTATTGATAAATTATTCTATGGAGGCTGTTGGCAACACTAATTCCTTGGTTTTACATTGTGTAGTCACTGGAAGTGGTTTAGCTAACCAGTTCTTAGTAAAGAAATCATGTGGAGGATCTGGCAACTTAGATATTAGTACCTTGGCCCTAGTTATAAATTTTGGAAAGGTTTCACCAAGACCTAGTCTCAAGTTTTCTAATTCCTCAATGATTATCTCTCTAGTATTCCCATGCTGGAATTCAGTTTTGAATGCATCTTCATTAAATCCCATGTGGGGAATGGTTTTCAGCAAACTGGTTGAACCATTTATCTGCTAGCCCTCCTAATGTGGCATGGAAGAGGATCAAAAAGGCATCTTGTCTTCCCATCAAACCTCTTGTTTTACATAATCCTAAGAATCTCCTGATGTGCTCGTTTGGATCTTCCTGAGCTAAACCTTTGAAAGATGGAAATTTTATATTTAATCTAGAAAGTAGTCTCCAAATCTAACTGACCTGCCATGTTCTTTACCGACAATGTTGACGACAATGGACTGGGGGATCTTCTAACATCCTTCCCTCTTGTTGCTTTGCAAGTGATTGGGTTGCGGTCATGAGCTGTTCATAGTCCTCTTAGGCTAAGAGAACTAATAACAAAATTTACCTCTTAACCCAATGAAGTAGTATTGTAGCACTTTCGACACTTGCACTCTTCTACACTTTCCACTTTGCTTCTCCTATGCTCAAATCTCCTTGGAGTCCCACCGGGCGTGCCAAATTTTATTGGGGGATTTTTGTGCAAAAAGGGATGTGAGTTCTTGTAGGAGAAAAGGGAAAGATAAGAAGAAAGATACAACACTGGAAGCCTCTGTCGATTGATTATAAGAAGACAAATACAATGGTGATGCACAATACAATCCAATGCCTTCTGTGCAAAATCCCACATAGTGCACAATCCCAAAGTACAAAATACCCAAGGGTCTTGTTGTTGTCGACCTTCTCTGCACGAGACCTCCACCTTCTCCAAGCTTGCACTTGTGCACACCTTGCACTCAAGCTTCCAATGGGGTAAGGGATGGACACCTTCTATCGGAACGCGCATAGCTTCAATGGAACCTTGGGATCTTTGGTGGTATAGCTTAGCGCTTATTTTGCACACATATAAGTCCTCTTCATGCACACCTTGTACTCCACTTCTCTGCATCGCACACTCACTGTATGTCTCTTGCACTTCTCTCTCTTGCTTAGCTTATACTATGCTCACCTTGCTTAGCCCCTCAAGAATAATGCCTTGCCTTGATTTGAGTGTCGATTCACATACGGTCCTAACTACTAGAATATCTTGGTGCTCACTTTGATGTCCCAAGATTGTCTCCAAAAGTGGGTAGCCAACGAATCCATGTTTTTTTTGTAGTGACTTTAGACTAAAACAAAACTTTTAATTGGAGGGCCATACTTTCACTTCTGCATACGCTGCCGCTTAACATACCTTCATATTTTGGCTTTTAACTCCTCAAATGTGCACCTAAGAGAAGGTTCACTTGAACCTTCCAAACACTTTAAGAACTCTTTTGAATCTTAGGGAATTACAGAAATACATCTGCAACCTGCAACCAACTTTCTGCAATTATACCCTTTGTGAATAATTAATTCTGCACTACATGTGCACCTTGACACCCGACTTTGAATGCTTTCACTTCAGCTATGTTGATCTTTGACTTTGAACATGTTGACTTTGACTAGTTGCACTTTGATCCTTTGACTTTGACTATGATTGACTTTGATTGTGGTTGACTTTGATCAATATGACTTTTATGGGCTCAACACCACCCATCCATCTCCTCACAACGGTATTAGAGCTACAACAAATCAACATGGGAGATGGATTTCCTTCATCCATAGAAAAATTGGATCAATGCAATTACTTAGCATGCTTATTTAGAATGGAAGATTATCTTCAAGGACAAAATATCTATAGTTACATATCTGGATATGACTTGATGATAATCCTTGGAAATAAAGAACAACCAACTCAAGAAGAACAGGAGAGGTTAACAAAATGGTGCTCAAAGGATTCTCTAGCAAGGTCATATATTCTTAACTCAATCTTCGGTTTTTTACTTCCATACATCAGGAGTTGCAACACTTCACAAAAGACTTGAAATGATCTTGAAGCATTTTTGTCATCAAGTACCAAGGCAAGAAAGAATCAACTATGGATGGAGTTCACCACATTCCAAAAGATGCCCAAGCAAAGTGTCACTGATTTTGCCACCAAGATGAATGATCTAGCAGATCAACTTGGAAGCATTGGAGAAGTCATTGACGAAGAGTATATAGTAAGGCAAGTGATCAATGGAATAAAGGCAGATGACAAATGGGAAGCTTTCACCACAGCCATGGACCTCTACATAGGCATGCAGGTTCCTGATTTCAACATCCTCATGGGATAATTGTTCACACATGAGGCAAAGCTTATGAAGAATGGAGACAACTCAAAAGGTAATCAATCATGTGCCCTATATATATATATATATATATATATATATATATATATATATATATATATATATATATATATATATATATATATGTATGTATGTATGTATGTATGTATGTGTGTATGTATGTATGTATGTATGTATGTATATATATATATATATATATATATATATATATATATATATATATATATATATATAAGAACAAGAATAAAGATTGCAAAGACAAAGGTAAAAAGTTTGATGATGAGGGTAGCATCTCTCAAGCAAACTTTGCAAGTAGAGGAAGAGTCTCAAGAGGAAGGGGTGAAGGAGGAAGACAAGGAAGGGGGAGATATCAGAGGTCCTCTCCATGTGCCATATGTGGCTTAGCTAATCACATAAAAGAATTGTTTCAAGAATACTAGTAATCAAATAGGAATAGGTTACAACAGAGGAGGCTATGGAAGCTCAAGAGGTAGATTGAACAACAACAATGGTTACAACAATAATTCATACAAGAGTAATAATTATCAAGGAGGATACAGAGCAAGAAGAGACTACAACAACTATGCAGATGAGCAAACTCAAGAGGAATCATTACTTATGATAAACATGACCATGAAGCAAGGTAAAACAGATGAACATGTACTCTATACAGATTCTAGTTGCTCAAATCATGTAGCAGGGAATGTAGCTCTACTCTCAAACTTGGAAGATCAAAGGAATAGACATTAAGTCCAAATAGGAGATGACACAAGGCATCTAGTTGAAAAGATACAGAATGTGAAGACTTCAAATGGAAATATGAATCTATTGAGCAAGGTATTATATGTGCCAACTATCACCAAAAACCTCATAAGTGTAGGTTAGATTATTGAAAAAGGATAGGTCATATTCACAAAGAATGGAGCATTTGTTGAGGATGCACATCAAGGTTTCAAGAGGATAAAAGTCATGTTGGACTATTCACATTTGTGCTTCAAGATACTAGGAACATTGCCTTGTTCAATTATGGTAGTCAAACATTATCAAAATTAGAAATGTATTGCTTGTCAATTTGGCAAATCGCACAAGCAACCATTCATAAAGAAGGGATACATTCATGTAGACCTATTAGAGCTAGTCCATACAGACGTATGGGGGCCAAGCAAGGATACTTCAAGCCCTCTATCCATGTATTATGTGTCATTCATTGATGATTGTAGTATATGGACAAAACTATATTTTATGAAGCATAAAGGTGAAATGTTCTCTTGTTTCAGGAAATATCTAGCACTTGTATAAAATCTAATAGGTAAAACCTTGAAGAGGCTAAGGTCAAATGGAGGGGGAGAATATTTCTCCCATGACCTTGGTTCATATCTCAGAGAGAGGAATCAAAAGAGAGAATGAAACCATGTATACTCTAGAGGAAAATGGAGTGGCAGAGAGAAGAAATAGAACCATAATGGAGTCTATAAGATCAATGCTAAATGAAAAGAAGTTGCCTAATTATCTATGGGTAGAGGTTATATCCACAAAAACCTATTTGATTAATAGGCACCCATCAAAAGCATTAGATGGGATGAAACCATATGAAGCATGGAATGGAAGAAGACCTAGCCTTGCTCATTGCGGGATCTTTGGGTGCATAGCAAATGCACACGTACCTTCAAAAATCATAGGTCAATTAGATTCGAATGTAGATAAGTGCATATTCATTGGCTATGACCTTATTCCAAAATGTTGTAGACTATATAATCAAAGCAATGAAGGCTTCATTTTAAGAAGAGATGTTGTGTTCGATGAAAATGAATCTTGGTTTGAAGATGATTGTAGGAAAATCAAGCTTCCCTATGGCCTAGGGGAAGACTTTCCAACATTATCAAAGAGAAATGAGCATACACATGAAGACTGAAGTGATTTTGATGATGACCAAAAGACTCCAAGAAGGGAAATCGACACTTGGAACTCCAAAGGCAAAGATAAAGTGAAAACAATGAGAGATATGGAAGAATCGTCTCAACAAACTATAAGAAGGTCTACTAGAGATAAAAGGAAGCTAGAAGGGTATGGCTATGACACCTCTTTGGTCAAAAAGCTTTCAATTTACAGAGCGCATGACTCAAAGTCTAAAGAACCATCCACATATGAAGAAGCCAAGAAGAAAATAGAATGAAGAGATGCCATGGAACAAGAGATAGAAGCTCTACAAGAAAATTAAATTGGGGAATTGGTTCCCAAGAAACCATCTATGAAAATCATTGTCTCAAGGTGGATTTACAAGGTAAAGAAGAATTCTAACGGCTCAATTAACAAGTACAAAGCAAGGTTTGTAGCCAAAGGGTTTGCTCAAACCTAAGGTATTGACTATGAAGAGACATTCTCACTTGTGGCAAAAATGCCCACAATTAGAGTACTCATGAGTGTAGCATCTTCCAAGAATCGGAAGATATATCAAATGGATGTTAAAAATGTTGTTCTAAATGGTTGGATTTCAAAGGATCTATATATGGCTCAACCTCCTAGTTTTGAAGATCAATCATATCCACAATATGTATGCAAGTTAAGGAAAGCCTTGTATGGCTTGAAGCAAGCTCCTCAAGCTTAGAATAATAGACTTATGACTTACTTGCAAAACAAAGGTTTTATGGTAAGTAAGGTAGATCCTTCCCTCTTCATTAAGAGGAACCACTCATAGGTCATATACCTATGTGTAAATGTGGATGATATAATCATTACAGGAAGTGATGTAGATGGAATCAAGACTATGAAAGCTCAAATGAAAAAAGAGCTCAAGCTTAGCGATATTGGCCTTCTCACATACTTCCTAGGTTTGGAAGTAGTATATAAAGAGAAAGGCACGACCATGGAGGTAAATCTGAAGTTAAACGCAAATGAAGGTGAGTTAATTGAAGATGTGACTAGTTACCAAAGCCTTAAATTTGAAGCTTGAATTATGCTACTCTAACTAGAGTAAATATATGCTATGGAGTTAATGTGCTAAGTCAATTCATGCACACCCCAAGGAAGCGTCACATGAAAGCAGCCAAGAGAATTCTAAAGTACTTGAAGGGTACAATCAATGAAGGGTCGTATTATCCATATACATCTAATATAGATGTCAAAAGATGATAGGAGAAGCACCTTAGGCTATCTAAATTTTGCAGGTAACAAATTAATTTCATGGTCTTGCAATAAGTAACCTACAATTGCTCTTTCATGAATTGAAGTTGAATACGGAGGACTTGAAAATGCTACTCAAGAAGGTATGTGGATTAGAACCCTATACTTAGATTTAGGGTTGAATATTTCAACTCCACATATATTTAGAGATAACATTTGTTCATTACATCTTGTTGCTAACCCTATGTATCATGCAAGGACCATACATATAGAGGTTCATTACCATTATGTCAGCAAAAAGATCATGAGTAAGAAGATACATGTGTCCACACATCAAGAATGTGCAGATATGATGACAAAGACATTGGATGGAAGCAAATTAAATAGGTCCAAATCAATGATTGGACTACATGAAATCATGAAGGACTAAAGACTCAAGTATCTTCAGCTTGCGGGGGATCTTTTGGTGCACTTAGCAAGCATAAGTGCATTGCTAAAGTCACACATCCATAAGAAGGAACTATATGTGAACCTATGCTAGCCATTCTTAGCATAGTTACTTTGGATAAATGTAAAAGCAAAAGTAATAAGGAATCTCAAGAAGTTAGGGAGCTTAACCCATGACTCATGTGGTAGGAAGAATAAATTCAAATCATCCCTAAATTGTAGTGGGTGAAGTAAAGCTATAGTTCCACTGAGATAAATGATGGTCCAAACAAGTTTGAATAGGACCAAAGATATGTATCAATATCAGTAGTGAAGTTCATGCATGTAGTGGTGATTAAGAAAATCTTGATTCAACTCTTAGAGGAGATTATGAAAACAAATACTTTGAAGAAACAAAGTGATTTTCTCGATGATTACTCAACACCGCCAAGATAATATTATGTTGGAAGACCGCCAAAGGTAATTAGGATATCTCTTTTTAGGATGATTTATCAGATGAACATTTTACTTCTATTACACTCTGAATGGCAAATTAATGTGTTGTAACTTGAAAGATTCTCGCTAATGTTCAAGAAGATCAACTATTGTAAAGAAAACGTACAATAATTAAGTATTAAAATTGATTGTCTCTAAAATTGATTACCAATCACTCAGATGAGTCATATGTTAAAAAATCCAAAATCTAAATGATTCCCAAAAGATAGGAAAATGCTAGATCTCAAGATCTGCTCCATCTCTTATATGTGGAGAGAATTAGCAAGACACCAATGACGCCCATGTTAAGGTCTAAATCCTAAGGTTTCAACACGGGGGCTTTCAGTCCAAGGGACAACGCGTCTAAAATGAGCACTTATAAATGGACAAATTGAGTAGTACGAAGATTTTAGCAAAACCTATCTGTGTATGTCGTAAAATCCTACCTATGAGTCGGTTAGATATCGAACAAGAACATCTTGCTATCATTTTTGCTGAAAATAAAAAATGCATTCTTTGTTTTGTGGAATATCAATGTGTCAAGTCAGACTCTCATGTGAGCACATCATCTTCACATGTGTAGAATCTATGTACTTAAAGAAGGGAAAAATCATTTTGGAAGTATTTAGACTTCGTATTGAGAAGCAACTACAATTCACATGTCGATTTTCTAGATACATGAATGCCAATCGTTGTTCACCTCATAATTACCAAAGGTATTTGTAAGTATATATTAACATTGTTTTATTCTTCTTCTTTGCATTATACCAACCCTCCACCCCTAGATAATTTATATTATTGAATCAATAAAATTTCCTATGCTAGTCTGAGTGGTTTTAATTTTGTTTCGTATCGGCATCTTTCAAGGAACTTCCGCTTTTACCTACTCTTTGGACTACAATTATCGAAATGAACGTATAATGCAATGTATTCTGACATTTACCACATTATATTCAGCTTTTATACAAGTTAAAAGGATTAATTCATTTGAACAGGAAGCGTTGCTGTGTTAGAACTTCTTTGCCCGTTTCTGTCATGTCATTTGTGATTTCATGAAATGCTGTTCCACCAATGACTAAACTATCTATCGCAAAGATAATCGTATCTGACAATTGATGCTACTAAACACAATATCCCAATTACTGCGGCCTGTTTCTCGTGAATACCGATGTTGGTCTATCTCCTGCCACGCCGAATTTATAATCTTCTTCAAAGTGTTACAAAAAAGTCTATCGTTTCAAGAAGGAACTGATTCTACCTACCTGACGATAATGGGCTTTCCTTGTTAAAGTCTAGTTTTTCTGATGGACGAAACAGAAACCCATTCCCAATCTTCTACACATTTATCTTTTCGTACCTTGACAAAGTGTTACTTTGAGATCGAAAATGTAAATGCTTTCCGTGACAGCTGATCTGGCCCCTAAAAATGGTCCTACAACAGAAGGAACGTATATCTACAGGCATTTCTATTGCCTCTCAGACAGATATAGGCTTTTCGCCGCATTTGATTCTGGACCAGGTTCGCCATTCGTACTCTTCTGTTTTCCGATAAGACATTCCAATAGCAAGGCATCACCTGCAAGAGCTCTGATCACGTTTACTAGTGCCTTTCGGGGAAGCCTTCCAGCCTTCATCATAAGTCAATAATAGAAAGGGCATATCATTCCCGAAATAACATCGAGTAGAGAATCCATCCTCCAAACATGACAAAAGTTTACCTGGAATTCAGTATGAAGTTTTTGCAAGATCAAGAAAGAACATGGGTCGACGGTTTGCTTCATCATGAGTAACAGATGTTGAAACGTTATCCCAGGAGACTGTGATTCCATACGCAATCTGGCTGGTGGAAAACTGTCATGTGCTCCAATCTCAAGCTTGCTTGAATCACGCAGATCAGTGCCATGATGACTGCGTCAAAAGGACGATCCTCTAAATTGTTTAGCTGGACGTGCTTAGCAGGCTCAAAAATAATAATGTACACGAAGAGAAAATGAAACCCTACAATAGACAGCTTCACAGAAATTCTGAAAGAACTAAAGCAAACTTCATTGACCCACTTACTCTTACCGTGTGGATGTTTGAAACTGAAACTGTTTGCATGGCAAGCAACAACGAACTGAAGAATATGATCTAGTTTTCATAGCGAGAAACAGAGCTGCAAGATTTCAGCAAGCCAGCTCCACGGATTTAACAGGTACGATAGGATGAATGCCAATAAGGTAGGAAGTGCGTACTCACATTTACAGCATGCTGATGGTTTGAAGCTGACGACAAACTCGGGGAGAATATGCGTGTTCACTCGTGTACTGCAGACAACGTACTGCGAAGGATGTCGAAAATCATCAACAAGGGTATCGCGATCGTTTGAGCTAAGAAAAAACTGCTCAAGATCTTTGGGAGTTTGCTCCATTTTCCCCAGTATAACTTTACAAAGTAAGATATAATGAACTCCTTGCTCATCTGAATCTGACCACATTGCACTGCATGGTATAGAATAGAGCCAACGATAACAATAAATTATAAAACAAAGCCTAGTAAAGTCGGTTTTAGTAGCTTACCCCAGAAAAGCGTTCCTTTCAGGTGCGAGGCAGACATCCGAGCCATATTCTGCACCTTCGCTTTGGAGTTGAGGCCGTTGAAAACCTTGCGATACGATTCCAAGAATTTCTTCCTTTGACGAGCCATGCCAGGCATAACAGATATTTTCATTACCCTTCACTGGTTTGACAGCTTGTATTTGTTTTTGAAATGTCTCCAGTCGCTTTACTGCTGATTTTCCTTCAAACAGGCATCTATGGATGGCAAGTACCGACATGTACTCCGCAAATGAACCAAGGCCGGTAATAAACTTGTCCTTAACAAGAGAATAAGCCTGATCTTTACTTTCAACTAGAGAACCACTATTACCGAGCTCCATAGAGACATCACTACACGGCTCCATCCCAGCCAGATAATCCCTGCACTGAAAGCTACCCGATTTTCTATGAGGCGAGAGCGTCTGCTGAAATGATGCAGAATCTTCTTTTACAAATGCAGAAGAGGCCATTTGAGTCTTATGGCGCAGAAGAGAGAGCCAATGGCGACTATGACCTTCAACGCATTTTTCGGGCGTAACAAATTTTCCTGAACAGTCGACCCAGGCGATGGAGCGAATGTAACCAGTTTTGATGTTCAACTGAAGCATATGCGGAAAGTCAATGACATAAAGCTGGTCCGAAATCGAAAACTTGACACGCTTTTGGTGTGCAGTAAATGGGAATCTGATAGCAGCTGTAATCTCATCAGCGAAGCCTCGCCACTTCTTATTGCTTAAATACCAAAATCGCAACTGTTTACCAAGTTTCTCATCCACTGAAGAGCTTCTTTGCTCATCAATCACAGATTTTCTGTACCAACAGGAAGATCCATGAGTTCTATTCTCCGGCTTCCTCTTACGGCATACATCAGAATGGAGTATTTTATTCTCCAGCTTCCTCGTACAGCATAAATCGGAGTGGAGTCCATCATTTTCCATGACAGAAAGGGAAATGAATGTAGAGATGATAGAGAAGGTTCTGAGAAAGAGATGAAGAAAACTGGAATATGAACGATCGGTATAGAGATGGGAGCTGGTTTCCCAAGAAGGAATAAAACCGCCAACGGGATTCTGTATCCAGCAGCCTCAAATCGTGTTGCTGTCTGAAGGGCGGGAAATCAATGTGCGCGCAGTTGGACCGAAAATCACAATCAACTTGTGCTTTTTTCTCTTTCCAAGAAAGTTCGGCCGAACCGTAATCTCCCTTTCCTTGAATTGATTGCTGCTTGTTCCTTGAATTGATTGAAAGAACAAGTATGAAGTAATCAACTTGTACTTTTGATTGATTTCTCTGAAATCCGAAAAAGGAAAGTCAGAAAAGAGAATTGCAAGACCAAAGCAGTATGGAGTAAAGCAAAAAGTGCTAATTATTTTACTTCAATTCTTCGGATAGCAAACAGAAACGATACAAAGATCCTTTCTATCATGTTGGAGTGACATGTTGGAGTGAGTCCCGACTTCCGATTTCCAAAGGACAGACAGATTAGCTTACATTTCTTTAGACGAACAAAATATGATAGGGAAAAAGGCTGTACAGACATCAATGCCCACTATCCAGTGTGTGCTGAAGGATACCCTTTTCGGTAAGCCCTAATTTCTAAAGTAACAGCGTAGCAGATACCAGTTACAGTTATTGCTCCGTAAACTGTAGGCGGTGTGGAGTCCGAGACAAAGATTAGAAAATCCAGAGAATAGCGCACATAGATAGATAGATAGATACATACGTATAAGTATCCAATAGCTTGCAATGTTGCATTAAACATATTTGTGCAACTGGTTCGCTGGATTGTATATCATTGTCATCGCCAACATTGCGCTTTGATGCATTTGCT
This sequence comes from Ceratopteris richardii, assembly GCA_020310875.1. Taxonomy (NCBI): domain Eukaryota; kingdom Viridiplantae; phylum Streptophyta; class Polypodiopsida; order Polypodiales; family Pteridaceae; genus Ceratopteris; species Ceratopteris richardii. The sequence continues at coordinate 51,255,903 of CM035420.1, read as the reverse complement.
AAGAGCTGCATACGAAACTTTCCACCTCGTGCTTTGAGAATCTGTGAGCTTCCCTCATCGTTTTTCCACAGCTTTAGCAGTTCGCTCAAAGAGAACTTGCACATGAAGACAAACAAGCCACTTGTGAGAAGAAGAAGCACTTGCATATAGAAGCTGCCAAAAGAAGCTCCCTCACTAAAAAAAGGGAAACGGTAAGCCTGAACATATCTTCAGATCCTCCAAGAAGTCCTTTATTCTTGAGCGTTTCAGTCTAAAACCTTCTTTGTATAAGGAAAATAAAACTGAATCGAGAATTCATGTCAACGAAGGTACTTGTCCAAGTAGTAAAGCAGAAGCAAAATGGAGATAGAAATAAAGTATGCGAATTAGACTAGAAACATAACAGGTTGAATAGAACAATGGATACGTGCGTAGCACACCAATGGATAACTACGCAGGCAAAGCAAAATATGAACAGAAGAAAAGGAAGGCTTAGAAGTGGTAAGTCATTTCTTGAAAAGAAATGGTGAAAACAAATAGTAATTTTTGAACATATATGAAAGATGGTTGTGATCTTTCTTCCAAAACCTTCTCTACCATCAAATGGCTTTCTAGTTTTTGAATTTTCATTTTATTTGGTTGTATGATAAATCAAGTTGAATACATTACTGAAAAAATATGCACATAAAGCATTCCTCCATTACAAAGCTTGTGGAGGCTTTACACTTCGGAATCACAAGAATCGTAGTTGATGTTTCACGGAAGGTTATATTGTTGGGTCGATTCTCGATTGAAAAGCTCATACGAATAAAGAATATATGTGACTCTAAACTTCCAAAGGTATGGTCGGTACCATCTAGCTTTCCATAAATAAAAATTGATGCAAAAAGTGTTCGTGTTCAAATGGTTGGTATAGTAGCACAACTTTATAAATTGAGATATCAAATTCTTGATGGTTTATATTCACTTCTAGAAGTAAAAATCCTCCGCTTCGATGCTAAAACCTTTTTTCTATCACATACTATATCAATATATGTTTAGACCTTAAAAGATGGTTTGAGATTTGTATGGGCAATAGTTTTAAATAGGTTGGATGCTGAGTCATAGTGTTATGTAATTATATTAGATCCCTTGGGGATGAGTGTGTGAACTCCCCCTTAAAGATTTGTATAGTTGGACTCTCACATGAGTGCCAAGTGACACCCATGTGAGAGGCCACATAGTCCCTTTATGGAACATGAGAGAGAGGGAGAATGAAAGGGGTGATGAGTATGTGGCTAGGGAATAATTTTTTAGAAGAGCATCTCCATGCAATCTAGATATATAGCTGCACTTCTTCGTCTTCATGAGTAATCGAGCCAAAGTACACCTAAAAGTGGATGGGCGCATCAGGACAAAATTAACATTGGTATTCAAGCCATCCAACCACATGAACAGCACCTATCACACACAAATGAATGTGCAGGTGAAGGATGCCACATGTGAAAGATGATTTCTACACCCACCCCTAGTGGTGAAAGAGGAAGAGGCCAACACTCTCCTTCTTCTTCCTCCTCCATCCTTGTAAGATGCAAGGAATGGAGAGGTGGTTTTTTATTTATACATGCATTTTGTGTGATGAATCTCGTGTGGGATTTTTTTGCCTTTCTATGAGAGCTCACGTGACGAAGCTTGGTCCAACCACTACAAAAAGCAAGGTATGCATCTACACAAAATTGAATTTTCCTAGCAATTTAGAGATGCTTTTGAAGGAGAAATTAAGGGAATTATGGGAAGGTAGACATACGCATTTGTAATATCAGTTGTCGCTACAAGAAATAAGGGAGCATAACAACACCTACGAATTGAAAAAAAAAACGGGAACCGTTGCTTATGTGATGGTAGCGTCGCACAAGCAACAACCCTGTTTTTTTTTTTTTTTTTTTTTTAGGGTTGTCATCGCATAAGGGATGTTAGCATCACTTATGTGACGCTAAAAGTAGGCGTCACAAATAGCGTTGCTAATTAACGATGCTATTTGTGACATTGGCAAACTCGCTGCGAAGCTTAAGCATCGCATAAGTGACGTCCTGTGTTCGAGAGCGTCACATAAGCGATGCTCTGGAATGTTAAAAAAAAATCGATTTCTCCCGGCACATTTGTGCCGGGATTTGGACGCACCAAGAGAGAGAGAGAGAGAGAGAGAGAGAGAGAGAGAGAGAGACAAAGAAACAGAGAGCGAGAGAGGGAGAGAGAGAGAGAGATAGATCAACACACAGTGTGAAGAAAGGTACACACATGCACACACATACACACACATACACACACATACATATGCATACATTCACACATATACACACATAGACACACACACATACACATAGACACCCACACATACACACACACATATACACACTAATTTACATACACATACACATGCATACACACACACATATATACACACATAGACACATGCATACACACATAGACACACACACACATATACACACACACATACACACATAGACACACACACACATACACACACACACATACACACACCTATACACACACACACATAGACACATACACACTTATGCACACACACACACACATCAACACACATTTACACACACACATACACATGCATACAGACACATATATATAGATACACACGTATATACACACATAGACACACACATACACACATAGACACACACACATACACACATAGACACACACACATATACACATACACACACATACACATGCATACACACATACACATGCATACACACATACACATACACACACATATATATGCATACAGATACACACGTAAAGAGACATACACATACATACACATACAACTATACATATGCATACATACATGCTTACATGCATACACACACATACACACACATACACAGATACACACATACACATACACATATATATATGCATACACACACGTAGAGAGACATACACATACATGCATACATAATGCATATGCATATGCATACATACTTACTTACATGCATACACACACATACACAGCACGCATAGCTATGCATACATAATGCACATGCATATGCATACATACATGCCTACATGCATACACACACATACACATGCATACACACATACACATACACACATACACATACACACATACACATACACACACATACACACACATACACACACATAGAGAGACATACACACACATACACATACATGCATACATAATGCATATGCATATGCATATATACATACTTACATGCATACACACACATATGCATACATGCATATGCATACATAATGCATATGCATATGCATACATAATGCATATGCATATGCATACATAATGCATATGCATATGCATACATAATGCATATGCATATGCATACATAATGCATATGCATATGCATATATACATACTTACATGCATACACACACATATGCATACATAATGCACCTACATATGCATAGATACATGCATACACATACACACACATAGACACATACACACACATAGACACACACACATATACACACAGATTTACACGCATACACATGCATACACACATAGACACACACACACACATACACACACACATACACCCATAGACACATACACACATAATGATGCATACACACACATACACATACATACACACACACATACACACACATATATGCATACACACACGCATAGAGATACATAACACACATACACATACATGCATACATATGCATACATACTACATATGCATATGCATACATAATGCATATGCATACATACATACTTACATGCATACACACACATATGCATACGTAATGCACATGCATATGCATAGATACATGCATACACATACACACACATAGACACACATATACAAATACACACAGATTTACACACATACACATGCATACACACATACACACATAGACACACACACATACACACGCACACATACACACATAGACACATACACACATAATGCATATGCATATGCATACATACATACTTAAATGCATACACAAACATATGCATACATAATGCACATGCATATGCATACATACATGCATACACATACATACATGCATACACATACACACATAGACACATACACACACATAGACACATACACACACATAAACACATACACACTCATAGACACATACACACACGTCCAGACACATTTACACACACACATACACATGCACACAGACCTGTAGGAGTCCTAATCAATTGAGTCCTATTGTTGATAGTCTGTATCTCTTTTGTTGTAAGTACCCAAGGAGCAGATGCATAAGTCGTTTCCTATCGATGTCTATCAAAAACTGGCCATAACTTTGGTTTTGAGTTTTGATCTTTCAAAACATTCCTTGATGCTATGGTATCTTTTAGTCCAAGAAGATGTTGCCATGATAGTGAATAACCAATATTCTTGAATATATGCATAGGATCAAGAAAATGACATACTTTTAACTCTTTCCAGTACTCCAAAGAATAGCATATTGATATGTTCTCTACAAGTGTCAATTTTCCTTTACCTCTCTTCACATACTCATTATCTTCATCATCACTTAAGATTTCTGATTTTGGATCTATCATAGGTCCATCTGTCCATTTTTTATACCAATCCATAGGTGTCATAGGTTTTGGACACTAACCTATTTCAAGCTTTCCATTAAAATGTATCGCTTCTCTTTTCGATCTTAATGGATGATCATCACACAAGAATTGTCGATGTCAAAGGTAAATATTTTTTTTTGAGATTCTTACTATAGATTGATCTCTACCAATCACCACAATATGGACAAGCTTTATAACCCTTAGTAGATATTCCTGCATCATGAAAACGATAAAAATATAATTAGATTAAATCACATTTTTTTATATGCATATTGAATAAAAGAATTACATCAATACCTGAACAAACACCATATCCAAGAAAATCATGAATAGTCCAAGCCACAATACCACGAACTGTAATATTTCTTTCATGGATGCTTTTCGATACATTAATGAAATTAATACCTCTCCATAACTCTTGGAGATCATCAATGAGAGGAGCAAGATATATATTCATATCTTTAACTTGTCTTTTGCCTGGGATTAAAAGTGAAAGCATTAAATGTTCCTTTTTAATGCTACGATATGGCGAAAGATTGTAGTTTATGACTACCATTGGCCATGTTGACCATTTACTAGATTTCATGGAGAATGGATTAACCCCATCTAATGCAACTCCTAACTTTAGATTCTGTGGATTTTGTGCAAATTCGAATATGCTGAAAAGCAACACTATCATGAGGAATTTTGATTATTCCAGCAATACTTTTATGATCATGTCCCCATGTCAAAAGCTTTGATAATTCGGGGCTTTGAAACATATGTCTAATCCGTGGAGCCAGTAGAAAATGTCTCAATACCTTTTTTGGGATTTTACCTTCTTTGTCCTTATATCAAGGAGATTGACATTTGGGACATGTCAAAGAGTCTGCATATTCACCTCTATATAAAATACAATCGTTAGGACATGCATGTATACATTGATAATCTATACCAAGATTGTTGATTATCTTCTTCATTTCATCATGTGAGATAGGAAGAATATTCTGACTTGGTAAAAGCTTTTTAGATAATAACCTGTAAGTTAATAAAACATGATATATTAAAAAAATAAATAAATATACATATATATATATATGCATATAATTTTATATATGTGTATGCTTATGTGTATATGTATGTGGATGTGTTGGGAATCAAACTCACAACCTCCCAGTTAGGAGTGCGATGGGCTAACCACTTGCCCCCAAAGGCATGGTTGAGGATTACTTCCTAACCCTCTCTCTTAAGGCGTGGTTCAACCATCTCCTACTAGGATTATGTGACAGGATGTGTATATGCATTTGCATGCATATACATATATGTATGTGTGTATGTATATATGTATGTATATGTGTTTTATAGGTGTATATGTATGTATATTACGTATGTGTAGTGTATGCATATATGTATATATATGTGTGCATACATGTGTGTGTATGTATGTATGTATGTATGTATGTATGTATGTACATATGTACGTATGTGTATATATGTATGAATGTGTATGTATGTACGTATATGTATGTATGCATGTGTACCTGTGTAAATTTGATTTCGTTTTTAATTGTTTTTTTGTATATTGTGGTTTGCAAATTTTCATATCTAGACCATTGAATCATCTGGCAATTTCCCATTTTATAGTCAATCTATTACCTGTCTTGCTAAGCTGTTTACAAATATTAAGTATCAATTAGCTATGAAGGTATTAAGTCATCTGTAAAATGGGAGGATCAAATTTATCGCGAATATTTTGAAAGATGCATGAATAGTTTTAAAGGATGGGTGGACAAAAAGTGTCCATTCAATGCAAGTTCTTATTCTTACCTTAGCTAAAGTAAGAATAAAAACCTTTAAAATTATTTTTCAATCCTTGCTCCTCCCATTTTACAGATGACTTGATACCTGCATAGCTAACTGATACTTACTATTTGTATGCAAAAGAGTTAGCAGCACAGGTATTAGGTCGACAAAAATAAGAGAAACATATGTGTCAAGAAGATTCTAAAGGCTGGGTGGACAATTCTAGAAGCGAGATGGACAAAACATCTTCATTCGATACAGGTATGTATAATTTAACCTTACTCTCATAAAATGTGTATGTGTGTATATGTATGTGTATGTTTATATGTGTGTATACATTCATGTATATTATGTGTATGTTTATATATGCATGTATATATATATATATATATATATATATATATATATATATATATATATATATATATATATATATATATATATCTATATATATATATATATATATATATATATATATAGAAAATTGAGAATTATACCTTAATAGTGTCGAAACGGATACATTACTCCATCCAAAACGATTTTGAAGATTGAGAATTAATAAGCTCGCACTTAGTGGTGTCAAACGACTTCCTTCATATACATGCTTTTGACATTCCTCTCAAAGATTTTTCTCATTTTTAGAAATATCAATGCTCTCACTGTCATTTTGATACCAATCCTCAATAAAATCTGCCATGCCATCATCTTCATCATTATCACAGAAATCTTGTAATTTATCTTCTTTTGAATATAGATCTTTCAACCTTGCATATTCCACAAGATCACTTTTGCGTAGCCTCCTCATAGAAGCTTCTGATAAATGAGGTCTCGCTGGCAATTGTGAATGGTGTGGAGGAATATCATCAACATCATACGTTGGAATCTACACATATAAATAAAATTCATTAGTATTCCCAAAATAAATAAAAAGTAAACTTTAAACATAAAATTAAATATATAAGTTATTAAATATGGATAGAGAATTTTCATTCTCTCTAGCTAAAGGGGCTCTTGGATATCTATGCCATCCGTAATTCATGAATGGTTCATTACCAGCATGTAATGTAGTAGTAGCATTGACAACTATGAATCTTGATACATCTCTACTCATGTATGGTGATTCATGACTATTTTCACGCTCCTGAAATGTGCAATTAGTCCTTGAACTATTATGTAACCATCGACTACTATTTATTAAACCTGCTATATTTCCATGCATATAAGGTCTTCCATCAATATATAATCTTTCATTTTCTGCATGTAAAATCCTTCTACTACGAAGGGATGTTGCATTCAAGCATATTCCATAAGTACTCATGCTTTGAACATATCGTGAAAGTGGATGCCAATCTCCCCATCCATATATAGGACCACAAAATGACATAAGAGTGACTTCAGAGTTCGAAGGCACATACAAATCCTCTACAATAACATATGTTTTTACTAGAGAATGGTCACGAGCTGGCAATGGATAATCTCCAGCCATGTCAGTCTCTAAACCAGGAGGTAGAGGATTTCTAGAAACCTCTGCTTGTAATTGATGAACAGCAAGTCCATGACGTGTACGAGGTATATTAACATTATGACTAAAACTTATCATCATCATCATCATCATCATTGAGCAAGTATTCTAGTGGTTGTTCCATATAGATCTCATCTGTAAGATCTCCATACAAGAAAGTATTTTTCACATCCATTTGGACTAGCTCTAAGTCCTCCATTGCAACGAATCCAAGCAACATGTGCAGGGTAGTCATCTTGACCACTAGAGAGAAGATTTCCTCGAAATCAACACCATGTTGTTGCTTAAAACGCTTTGCAACAAGTTGTGCTTTATACTTTGGAGAAGCACTATCTGATGTGAATTTTAGCTTATATACCCATTTACATGGTAAGGCTTTCCTACCAATTGGCATGGGTACTAAATCCCAAGAGAGAGAGAGAGAGATAGAGAGAGAGAGAGAGAGATCGATTATTTTGGTTATTTTAGTCATATATATCATATATGTATGAATTAAGATGCATGTGCATGTATGATTTAAAATCATTTATGCATGATATTAGATGCATAATAATGAGTGAGCATGTATGCATGTGCATATTAGATGCATGTATACATAAATATGTGTGATATTAGAAGCATGTGCATATTTGTGAGTATGTATGCATATGAGAGTGTGCATGAGTATGTATGCATATGAGAATGAGCATGATGTATGTGTGGTATGAGTTAATTCATGAAGATGAGAATAGTATGCAAGCATAAGTGTATGAGTATGAGTATGTATGAGTGCATGTGCATAAGAATTAGATGCATGAGTATGCATGAGCATGCATATGTGAATTTGTGTTAGCATGAGAGAATGTGAGTTAGCATGTTTATGAGAATGTATGTTAGCATGCATGAGAGTGTGTAGATTGAATGCATAAATATATGATTGTATGCATGTTTATGAGCATATAAGAATGCATGTACATGTGAGTTGAATACATAAATGCATGTGCATAAGTAAGTTGGCATATGCATGTAGAATGATGTGAACATAGATATGAGTGAATGAATGATCATATACATGTATGATAAGAGTTCAAATTAATGAGTATGTTTTATGTTTCATAAAATGTACTTATTTTTTTTCGAATGAATTTTTGCAGAGCATTGACGGGCAGTGATGAAAATTGATGAGCACTGATGAAGATTGACGAGCATTAGTGAATATTGATGAGCATTGATGAAGATTGGCAAGCATTAATGAAGAATGATGAGCATTGATGAAGATTGACGAGCATTTACAAGCAATTGATGATGAGAGATCGGAGACGTTCCACTTCTTCCACTTTACTTATATCAATTCTTTCTAACTCTAACTTGTATTAGGATTTTGGAGATTTACCCTAACATTTGTACTTATAATTCTATGAGGTTATTGAAGTAGTTCTCATTCATTAGCATTATCAAGATAATAGTTTTAGAATTATTCATTGATTAATTGGCAATTTATATTTTTCTATATTTGTTTCTAATGTCTGCATGTAATGAGTCTACGAATGAGTCCGTGAGTAATGAATCTACAAATGAAAATAACATTTCAACATCTTTTATTTTTGAGTATTTGTTGCCACCACTTATAACATTTCAACATCTTTTATTTTTGAGTATTTGTTGCCACCACCTATTAACACTACCACTCAACCTGGAGAGAACATAGCTAACATAGAATTAGAAGTAGAAGAATTCATCAAAGACCGCATTACTAGTGAGATCTTAATCTCTCCATCATATGAATATTGTTTATCTAGATTTCTAGCTGCACAACCTTATGGTCATAATTTAGATTAGGCCACTAGCACCTAGTTAATCACTTCTCACATCACTAAAACACAACATACATCCTAAAGTATGTTAAAAAAATACCCAGCGTGTAGTCACACAGTGAGGCTATAGTAAGTTCAATTCTAAACTTCCCCTTGGTCTCCATTCATACCCCTCGACATTTGGTGAACCTGACGTGGAAATCCACGTCGCTTTCACACCAACAACGCTCATAGATTTTCAGCTAAAACCAGAAACTATTTGAAGCACATAAACACTTTGGACTTTGACTTCAATGGATATACCATGCATGCCTCAAAAAATCATTGATGAATGTCACAAAGTAAAGATACTTCCCAAAAGAAGGTGTCTGCATAGGACCACATACATCAGTATGAACAAGCTGCAATTTCTCAGTAGCTCAAACTGAACCATCTTTTGGGAAGAAGGAACACTACATTTTGCCCAAAATACAACCTTCACATACATGTTTATCGGGTGCCTCAAGTTTGGGCAAAGAGGATACCATTTCACATTTCTGCATGCATAGCAAACTAGCAAAATTCAGATGGCCAAAGCATGCATGCCAAAGCTTTGCATATGACATAGCCAGAGAATCATGTACTCCACATGCTCAATCATTCACAGATTTTTCATAGTCTATGAGGTTATATAGTCCACGACATAAGATGCCAGAAGCAATAATCACATTGCCATTTGATATATCATAAACTCTACATTTGTCATCAACAAATTTCACAACCAAGCCAATCTTGGCTAATGCAAAAACTGATGACAAATTTTTCTTGATCCCTAGCACAAATAAAGCATCCGACAATATAAAAGAACTATCATCAGGAGTAGTTAGAATGATCTTACCAACTCCCATGATAGGATAAGAGGAGTTCTTGGTGCATGTGACACTATTCCCTGTAGGGGTAGGCCCAAGTGAAGTGAAGAAAGTGTGTTGCAAGATAACATGTCTGGTTGCCCCACTATCAAAGAACCAAACAACTGACTCTACTGTAGACATATGTTGTTTAGGAGAAGATGGCTCAAAACTACAAATAGTAGTAAATGCCCATTCTTCATTTTGCAGTAGATTAGAAATCTTTGATTTTGGTGTAGAGGCCTCTACAACAACCATTCCAACATCTTTTTTCTTTGCCTCTTTTGCAGCTAGTTTTGGACAATTCTTTAGGACATGATCACTTCCTTACAATACTTGCAAAACAGTTTCTGCTTTTCTATTTTCTTCTCATCTCTATCTTCCTTCTTTGATTGTGCAGAAGTAGGAGATTTCTTCTTACTAGTTGAAGAGCTCCATTTACCTTTACCATTTTGATTGGCAAGGAAAGCTTGATCTGCAACATGCATCATGGACCTGTTCTTCTTAGACTAATCTTCTTGCAATAGAACAGAGAATAACTCCTCAAATGTTAAGGCATTTGGATTTCCTTTCATCATCAAACAAAGAGTAGAAGCAAAACTCTTATATGAATTAGGAAGAACATTCATAAAAGTCTGCACAAGTGAACTATCAGGCAAGACTTTATCAACAGAAATTAGTTCTTCCTTCAAATCTTTGATCTTTGTTGGAAAAGTATACATAGAATCACCTTCATTCATATGCTCACTCTCCAATTGTTTTCAGAGGTAAGCAGCATGAGACTCATTCCTAGCCTGGTACAATGTGGTAAGCATATCCCAAGCATCCTTAACTGTTTTGCAAGAGTGAATATCAAGAATAATGGCACGTTTGAAAGAGAAGGCTATCAATGCATGCACATGAGCATCTCTGCCATCCCAATGAGTTTCAAATCGCAGCACAAACAGGAATCTGCAGAAAATCACCATCTTCGATGCCATCTGCATCAACTTCAACATATGTATTTACAGGTGTAATAGGACATGACACATCATATAAGCACATAGTGGGTAATTCATACCATCCAAATTATCCTCAATAACCAACATACGAAATACATCACTACTTTCAGCCATGGCCACTAACGAAAATACCCTTATGTACAAAAATGATTGTATCTCAAAATGTTGAATAGAACTACCCTAACAAGTTCTATTAAACATGTAGAAGACTTCTAGACACTTATACTGGTGAACCAAAATGTGTATATATCTTTGGCACAAGCAGATGAAATAACTTGCATAAGCACTATGACAGTGCATTCAGAGGCCAAAATCAACTCAGATCGTGATTTCGGCACCAAAGATTGAGGTCATTTTGATCTCCTAAACACCTTGAGTATTCTCACTAAGTTTTTGCAATGCTGAGACTGTGACCATAGGGGTGATGATGATGCCCTAGATGAAGCGGGGACCTAATCTAATACAAATTTTTGGAGTTTGAGTTCTGCAAAAGCACGTGAATAGCACAAGGAAGAAGAAGAAGAAGCTTGGAGCACAACACATAATACTGAATGTATTACCACTACAATCTACAAAGATAAGTAATACATCCGGGCAATAGGCATATATACAAGTCGGGGGAAAAAACCTCCTAAAAAGAGAAAAAATTGCCCCAGTGATCCTAGTGTGTTCACACACATCACTACCTAAATATATCAACAAATCCCCCCTAGGAGAGATGTGGTGAATAAGGAGCTAGCACTCATGTATAAGGAAGTGCCAAGTCTACGTGGAATCAGTCCAGAAAAGGAAGTAAACCGAAAGCTTTGCGAAAAGCTTCAAACTTCTCCCTAGGTAGAGCCTTCATGAAAAGTTATGCAATGTTCTCATGCTTGGGCACATATGCCAAGTTGATATCTCTAGCAAAAAACCTCTCCCTGACATAATGATAATGCATCTCAAATAGCTTAGTGCATCATGGAACATAGGGTTCTTTGCAACTGCCAATGCACTTTGACTCTTAGTGAAGATGGTGCTCTTAGAGGACTGACCAACACCCAAATCAGCCATAAAGCATCTCAGCCGCACACACTCAATAGTCGTTGTGAAAGCTACCCTATACTCAGCCTTACAACTAGAATTGACCATAGTAGGCTACTTCTTGCTCAACCAAGATATGCATGAGCTACCAAGCATGAATCAAAAACCACCAGTGGACACACGATTGTCATAGCAACCAACCTAGTCAAAGTAAAAAAAAGCATGTAAATCTGGCGGTAGTGATCCCTCGTTGGCAATCCAAGTAGTCGGGTACCACTCAAGTAGCGAAAGATGCGCTTAACCGCCTACCAATGCTTGACACTTGATCAATGCATAAACATGCTCATCTATGAGGCAACAAACACAATATTTGGCCAAGTATTGCATAACTAAATCAAGCATCCAACAACCTACTGATAGAGAACAGCATCAAATGCATCTCCAACATCATGAAGACAATCATAAATGTGTCTCCATAGGAGTGGCAATAGGTTTTCATTCTTCAAGGCAAAAAGGCTACAATAATGTGTTATTATGATTCATTTGACACAGAGATATTCCATCATAAAGTGGCATACACAAGATGCGCAAGTAATGATGCAAATGTCCCAAATCTGACATCTCAAATGAGGCATGCAAATCAGCTTTAAAATCCCCAATATGCTTATCATGAGGACCAATGAGCAATATGTCACCAACATACACAACAATGATCAGAAGCACATCACTAACTTGCTTAATATATAAGGTGCTTTTAGTTGAACTGTTCACAAAACCATGTGCAATAATATAGGCATGTATGTTTTCATCCCAAGCACGTGTTTCTTGTTTTAAACCATATAATGCCTTCTTTAACCTACACACCTCATTTTCATGCCCTTTTTGCATAAAGCCAAAATGCTGAAAAAGATATACTTCTTCATGCAAATCACCATTCAGAAATGCAGTTTTAACGTCCAACTAATGTACACTCCAAGCATGAACAATTACAAGTGCATAGATGTTAAAAGTCAAGCTTCAAGCTACAAATTCGTGGGGACTCTTTTATGGACATGTGGAGCAATCAAAGGAAGCCAAACGCCACGAGATTCCATCAAGAAAAGTCACTCAACCACTCCCCAAGTCATCTCAACTAATTCCTCCAAGTTAGGAGGCTGATTTGGAAAGGTAGTTCCTAGATTTTAGGGGCACACTTCTCACTATAAAAGGAGCATGTATCCCGACTTCTTTTGGGCCATCTTCTTGGAGTTTTAGCTCATGTAAAGTGAGCACTAAGTGCTGGAGTTTTGATAAGCAAGCCCCTTGCTTAAGCTAGCCCCTTGCTTGCTTGGTTGTTTTCTTTTAGTAGGCATATCTATGTGTGTGCGCAGGCAGTGTTGCAACTCTCTACCCCTGAGTTGTTAGCATTGGCTCTCCCTCATATTGTATCCATTTGATTTAATTCTTGTCTCATTGGATAGCTATTAGAGTCTATTATATTCTCACAAATTCTCTGGAGCATTCTTTGTGTAATCTGGGAGCAACATGCATTTTAGTGAAGTTGTGTGATTGATATCTCTCTCTGTGTGTATGCTCTGTTCGAAATATTTTGCTCTCTGTTGTAAGGGCTGGTTCTCCTTCTCCATGTATCCATTTGCTATGATTTTGGTGTCATTGGGTAGCTATTAGAGTGCTCTAAAGTTGACCCAAGTGTGAGATTCATTCTTTGTATAATCTCTGAAAAAGCTTGCTGGAGTGAAGTGAGGTCTCTGCTTGACTAGCAGTTGTGAGCATTCAACTAGCTCATGTTGTAGACATTGTTTCTCTTTGTGTAAGCATCCATTTGAAGTAAAATTTGTTTTGTTGGAAAGATCTTGGTGTCTACTACAGGTATACAAAAGCTCACTGGAGTTCTCTGCATAAGCTCTGAGTAAGAGAACTTTTATTGTGCAGAGGTCAAAGAAGGATACCTGTGGAGGTCATTCGCGCTTCATCGTTGCTTAGGGGTTGAGATACTTCCCCCATCAGTGGTATCAGAGCATTTGGGCATCTTGGAGTTACCACATACAAGCAAGAAGACCTCTTGGAGTTGGTGGTTGAAGATTTGCATCAACAAAAGCTTTTTGGAGGTAGCTCACATCAAGGGGGAGCTATTCTACTCAAAGTTTCAAGAGCACAAGGTGTCCATCTAAGGAAAGCTTTGGATTGAGGTAACCTTAGAGCCTCATTTTCATTTTACACACATTGGAGCATTAGCCAAGGGCTAGGTCAAGTATCAAAGACTAGATATGGGAGACTTCAACACTCAAATTGAAAAGTTAGACAAAGGGAACTATCAACCATGGAGATTTAGGGTCTCCAACTATCTTATGGGCAAGGGCCTTTGGGGGTTGATTAGTGGAAGTGAACCAAGACCTAGGTTGGATGAGAATCCAACCAATGACCAGAGAAGGGCCTTTAGGGAATGGAATGAAAGAGACAAGAGGGTTATCTTTATCCTTTCCCAACACATTAGCAATAGCATGATCGGCCATATCCAAGACTTGGATTCAAGCATGAAGGTATGGGAGACACTTGAAAGGCTTTATTCAACAAGCACCAAAGCAAGGAAGATCCAACTCAAGAATGAGCTCAACAACCTTAGGAAGAGCTCAGGGAGTAGCATAAATGACTACATACTTAAGTTCAAGGAGTTATCAGATGCATTGGGATCCATTGGAAGCCACGTAGACGATGATGATCTTGTGGCTTATACTCTCAACGGTTTGAGAGATGATGAGAAGTGGAAACCCTTTACCACTTCAGTATATGTAAGGGATAATCTTTCCGATTTTGAGCAATTGGTTGCTCTCATGATCACCGAAGAAATGAACATAGGTGGAAGTTCAACTAAAAGCAAGGATGCACAAGTTTTCTATGCAGGTAATCAAAGGGGCAAAGGAAGACGAGGACAAGGAAGGGGCAAAGGAAGGTTTGGAGGAAGGCAAGGCCACTCAAGCAATCAAGGACATGACCAAGGCACCTCATCACAAAGAGGGAGAGGAAGAACAAGAGGAAGAGGAGGATGACATCAACAAAACAGGAATCAAGATGGCGAAGGATGTTACATATGTGGCAAGTTTGGCTACTATGCTAGAGATTTCTACCAAGGAGGAAACCAAAGGAGCTATAATCAAGGTTCTTCATACAAAGGCCAAGGTAATTATGCTTCTACAAGTTCAGAAAATGACAATCTCTTGATGATGCACATGAATGGGAATTCAAGCAAAGTAGATAACACTTGTATATTGATAGTGGATGTAGCAACCATATGAGTTGCAATTCTTCTTGGTTTACTAATCTACATGTTCCCAAAGGTAAAGGACATGTAGAAACAGGTGATGATACAACCCATGAGATCTCCCATGTTGGAGATGTAGCTTTGGATGACAAGGAGGAAGGAAGATGTCTCAAGGATGTCTTGCATGTACCTACCATCACAAAGAACTTGGTGTCCGTTGGGCAAATGGTTGAAAGAGGCTATCAAGTAAGGTTCAACAAAGGTGGATGCTTTGTGGAGAACCCTAAGAAAGGTTACAAGGTCATAGCAAGAGGAAAGAAGCAAGGGAGACTCTTCACTTTGGAGGTAAATTCTCATTCCACTCAACATGTCTACTTCACATATGGAAACAAGAGGATTTCGGAGTTGGACTTGTGGCACAAGAGGATAGGCCACATCAACATACAAAGAATGAAGGAAATGCAATTCAAGAGGCTGGTTGAAGGTCTTCCCAACTTCCAAGGACAAGGTATGAACCATAGTATGTGAATCTTGTCAACTAGGGAAGCAAGCGAGACTTCCATTCAAGAAGAGTGGCTACATAAGCCAACATCCATTAGAGTTGATACATACAGATGTGTGGGGGCCAACCAAAGAGCAATCCATTGGAGGTAACAAGTACTTTGTCACTTTTATAGATGATTGCACAAGGATGGTTTGGGTTTATTTCATCAAAAACAAATCAGATGTGTTTACATGTTTCAAAGCATTCAAGGCAATGGTAGAAAAGGAAACAGGTACATATATCAAGAAGCTAAGGTCCGATGGAGGGGGAGAATATTTCTCCAATGAGTTTTCTGATTTTTTAATGGATCAAGGCATCAAGAGGCAAGTAACAGGCAGGTACACACCCCAACAAAATGGAGTAGTAGAGAGAAAGAACAGATACATTGCCGAGATCGCTAGAGCAATACTTAATGAGATGAATGTACCTAACATGTTTCGGAGTGATGCAGCAAATATCGCCGTGTATCTTATGAATAGGGCTCCTACCTCAGGGATCCATGGCTTGACACCATATCAAGCCTATTTTGGTAAGAAACCTGATCTTTCCCACTTGAAGATATTTGGATGTACTTGTTATGTACATGTGCCAAGTGAATTGAGGCACAAGCTACAACCAAAGGCAGAAAAGTGTGTGTTTCTAGGATATTCAAATGATCATAAAGGTTACAGGTGCTTCAACCCAAACACAAAGGACTTGAGGATATCAAGGGATGTAGCATTTGATGAGCTACTCCCTTGGTATAAGAAGTATGATTGTACGCAGGACTATGAAGAAGAAAAGCATGGACATGATGAAGAACAAATCGACCTAGAGCTAAGCGGCCCAAGGTGTTCCATCAATGAAGATAGTTCAAGCATGAACTCACCATGGAGGGGGAGATCTTCATCAAGCTATGAAGCACAATCAATCAACAAAGAGCAAAGCAACATTGGTGGAGTTGGATGAAGAAGGTAATGAAGTTAAAGATGATGAAGGACACATGATGGAGAAAGAAGCCACGTCAAAGAAAGAGATCAAGTTCCCAAGGCAAAGGAGGTTTATTCCTCCAAAAGGTGAAGAAACAAAGTCTTCTAGAGTTAAGTATCCAACTCAAAGGTTTACTTATGATTCATACATGGCAACGCATTATGCATATATGAACAAAGTAGTAGAAGATCATGAGCCCGATTGCTATGAAGATGCAAGCAGGTACACCGAATGGAAAGAGGAAATGCAAGAAGAGATCGACGCACTTGAGGAAAATCAAACATGGACTCTAGTGCCCAAGAAGGATAACATGAAGGTAATAGGTAATAAGTGGGTGTATAAAGTAAAGAAGAACTCATATCGATCTATTTCTAGGTTCAAAGCAAGATTGGTGGCCAAGGGTTTTGCACAAACCTATGGAGTTGACTTTGAAGAGACATTCAGCCCCGTGGCAAAGATGAGCACCATTAGGACACTCATTGCAATGGCTGCTAGCAAAGGATGGAAGCTTTTCCAATTGGATATCAAGAATGCCTTTCTCAATGGAGACTTGGAAGAAGAGGTATACATGGAGCAACGAGTAGGTTCTGTTCATAAAGAGTTTCCACATCATGTTTGTAGGTTGAAAAATGCACTTTATGGCCTAAAGCAAGCTCCAAGGGCTTGGAACCAAAGATTGGTGGACTATTTGATCAAATGTCGTTACAATCAATGCAAGGCGGATCCATCTCTCTTCATCAAACAAAGAAGAGAACTTGTAGTCTACATGTGTGTGTATGTAGATGATCTTATCATTACAGGTAATGATACAAAGGGCATTGAGGAGATCAAGGCAAAGCTTGGAAAGGAGTTTAGGATATCTGATCTTGGATATCTTAGGTATTTTCTTGGCATTGAAGTTGTATACAAAGAACAAGGTATTATGCTCATACAAAGGAAGTATAGTCTAGACCTACTTGAGAGGTTTGGGATGCTACATTGCAAGCCTATTTCAAATCCCATGGAAGTTAATGTAAAGCTAAGCTCCATTGATGGAGAGCCATTAGAGGATGTAAGTTTGTATCGATCTATTGTAGGCTCTTTCAATTATGCCACAATAACTAGGCCTGACATAGCATATGGAGTTGGAGTGTTATCACAATTTATGCATAGTCCAAGGACTACACACTTGCAAGCTGCAAGAAGAATGTTACAATATCTCAAGGCCACTATAAATGAAGGATTTTTCTATTCATTTGATGATGATATGCAGGTCAAAGCTTATTCTGATGCAGATTGGGCCGGTTCCAAGGAGGATAGAAGAAGTACAAGTGGTTACCTAGTCATGCTAGGTACCAAGATCATCTCATGGATTTCAAAGAAGCAACCCACGGTGGCATTATCTTCCACCGAGGCTGAGTATAGAGCTTTCGCTCAAGTCACATGTGAGCTAATGTGGATTAAGAAGTTATTTATGGAGCTTAATTTGCAGGTTGACACATATCCAATTTTTTGTGACAACATGAGTAGCATTCATCTAGCATCAAATCCTGTCTATCATGCTAGAACCAAGCATATTGAAGTGCACTATCACTTCATAAGGGAAAAGGTGATATCCAAGGAAGTTTCAGTACATCATATTGGTACCAAGGACCAAGTTGCCGACATGTTTACAAAGGATTTGGATGGGATGAAGATTTCAAAATTCAAGCAATGCATCAACATGAAGGAGCTTGGATGAGGACGAAGAATTGAAGCTTGAGGGGGAGTGTTAAAAGTCAAGCTTCAAGCTACAAATTCGTGGGGAATCTTTTATGGACATGTGGAGCAATCAAAGGAAGCCAAAAGCCACGAGATTCCATCAAGAAAAGTCACTCAACCACTCCCCAAGTCATCTCAACTAATTCCTCCAAGTTAGGAGGCTGATTTGGAAAGGTAGCTCCTAGACTTTAGGGGCACACTTCTCAATACAGAAGGAGCATGTATCCCGATTTCTTTTGGGCCATCTTCTTGGAGTTTTAGCTCATGTAAAGTGAGCACTAAGTGCTGGAGTTTTGATAAGCAAGCCCCTTGCTTGCTTGGTTGTTTTCTTTTAGTAGGCATATCTATGTGTGTGTGCAAGCAGTGTTGCAACTCTCTACCCCTGAGTTGTTAGCATTGGATCTCCCTCATATTGTATCCATTTGATGTAATTCTTGTCTCATTGGATAGCTATTAGAGTCTATTATATGCTCACAAATTCTCTAGAGCATTCTCTGAGTAATCTGGGAGCAACATGCATTTTAGTGAAGTTGTGTGATTGATATCTCTCTCTGTGTGTAGGCTCTGTTGGAAATATTTTACTCTCTGTTGTAAGGGCTGGTTCTCCTTCTCTATGTATCCATTAGCTATGATTTTGGCGTCATTGGGTAGCTATTAGAGTGCTCTAAAGTTGACCGAAGTGTGAGATTCATTCTTTGTATAATCTCTGAGAAAAGCTTGCTGGAGTGAAGTGAGGTCTCTACTTGACCAGCAGTTGTGAGCATTCAACTAGCTCATGTTGTAGACATTGTTTCTCTTTGTGTAAGCATCCATTTGAAGTAAAATTTCTTTTGTTGGAAAGCTCTTGGTGTCTACTACAGGTCTACAAAAGTTCACTGGAGTTCTCTGCATAAGCTCTGAGTAAGAGCACTTTTGGTGTGCAAAGGTCAAAGAAGGATACCTGTGGAGGTCATTCACGCTTCATCGTTGCTTAGGGGTTGAGATACTTCCCCCATCAGTGGTATCAGAGCATTTGGGCATCTTGGAGTTACCACATACAAGCAAGAAGACCTCTTGGAGTTGGTGGTTGAAGATTTGCATCAACAAAAGCTTTTTGGAGGTAGCTCACATCAAGGGGGAGCTATTCTACTCAAAGTTTCAAGAGCACAAGGTGTCCATCTAAGGAAAGCTTTGGATTGAGGTAACGTTAGAGCCTCATTTTCATTTTACACACATTGGAGCATTAGCCAAGGGCTAGGTCAAGTATCAAAGACTAGATATGGGAGACTTCAACACTCAAATTGAAAAGTTAGACAAAGGGAACTATCAACCATGGAGATTTAGGGTCTCCAACTATCTTATGGGCAAGGGCCTTTGGGGGTTGATTAGTGGAAGTGAACCAAGACCTAGGTTGGATGAGAATCCAACCAATGACCAGAGAAGGGCCTTTAGGGAATGGAATGAAAGAGACAAGAGGGTTATCTTTATCCTTTCCCAACACATTAGCAATAGCATGATCGGCCATATCCAAGACTTGGATTCAAGCATGAAGGTATGGGAGACACTTGAAAGGCTTTATTCAACAAGCACCAAAGCAAGGAAGATCCAACTCAAGAATGAGCTCAACAACCTTAGGAAGAGCTCAGGGAGTAGCATAAATGACTACATACTTAAGGTCAAGGAGTTATCAGATGCATTGGGATCCATTGGAAGCCACGTAGACGATGATGATCTTGTGGCTTATACTCTCAACGGTTTGAGAGATGATGAGAAGTGGAAACCCTTTACCACTTCAGTATATGTAAGGGATAATCTTTCTGATTTTGAGCAATTGGTTGCTCTCATGGTCACCGAAGAAATGAACATAGGTGGAAGTTCAACTAAAAGCAAGGATGCACAAGTTTTCTATGCAGGTAATCAAAGGGGCAAAGGAAGACGAGGACAAGGAAGGGGCAAAGGAAGGTTTGGAGGAGGGCAAGGCCACTCAAGCAATCAAGGACATGACCAAGGCACCTCATCACAAAGAGGGAGAGGAAGAACAAGAGGAAGAGGAGGACGACATCAACAAAACAGGAATCAAGATGGTGAAGGATGTTACATATGTGGCAAGTTTGGCTACTATGCTAGAGATTGCTACCAAGGAGGAAACCAAAGGAGCTATAATCAAGGTTCTTCATACAAAGGCCAAGGTAATTATGCTTCTACAAGTTCAGAAAATGACAATCTCTTGATGATGCACATGAATGGGAATTCAAGCAAAGTAGATAACACTTGTATATTGATAGTGGATGTAGCAACCATATGAGTTGCAATTCTTCTTGGTTTACTAATCTACATGTTCCCAAAGGTAAAGGACATGTAGAAACAGGTGATGATACAGCCCATGAGATCTCCCATGTTGGAGATGTAGCTTTGGATGACAAGGAGGAAGGAAGATGTCTCAAGGATGTCTTGCATGTACCTACCATCACAAAGAACTTGGTGTCCGTTGGGCAAATGGTTGAAAGAGGCTATCAAGTAAGGTTCAACAAAGGTGGATGCTTTGTGGAGAACCCTAAGAAAGGTTACAAGGTCATAGCAAGAGGAAAGAAGCAAGGGAGACTCTTCACTTTGGAGGTAAATTCTCATTCCACTCAACATGTCTACTTCACATATGGAAACAAGAGGATTTCGGAGTTGGACTTGTGGCACAAGAGGATAGGTCACATAAACATACAAAGAATGAAGGAAATGCAATTCAAGAGCCTGGTTGAAGGTCTTCCCAACTTCCAAGGACAAGGTATGAAGCATTTATGTGAATCTTGTCAACTAGGGAAGCAAGCGAGACTTCCATTCAAGAAGAGTGGCTACATAAGCCAACATCCATTGGAGTTGATACATACAGATGTGTGGGGGCCAACCAAAGAGCAATCCATTGGAGGTAACAAGTACTTTGTCACTTTTATAGATGATTGCACAAGGATGGTTTGGGTTTATTTCATCAAAAACAAATCAGATGTGTTTACATGTTTCAAAGCATTCAAGGCAATGGTAGAAAAGGAAACAGGTACATATATCAAGAAGCTAAGGTCCGATGGAGGGGGAGAATATTTCTCCAATGAGTTTTCTGATTTTTTAATGGATCAAGGCATCAAGAGGCAAGTAACATGCAGGTACACACCCCAACAAAATGGAGTAGTAGAGAGAAAGAACAGATACATTGCCGAGATTGCTAGAGCAATACTTAATGAGATGAATGTACCTAACATGTTTCGGAGTGATGCAGCAAATACAGCCGTGTATCTTATGAATAGGGCACATGATGAAGAAGGTAATGAAGTTGAAGATGATGAAGGACACATGATGGAGAAAGAAGCCACGTCAAAGAAAGAGATCAAGTTCCCAAGGCAAAGGAGGTTTATTCCTCCAAAAGGTGAAGAAAGGAAGTCTTCTAGAGTTAAGTATCCAACTCAAAGGTTTACTTATGATTCATACATGGCAACGCATTATGCATATATGAACAAAGTAGTAGAAGATCATGAGCCCGATTGCTATGAAGATGCAAGCAGGTACACCGAATGGAAAGAGGAAACGCAAGAAGAGATCGACGCACTTGAGGAAAATCAAACATGGACTCTAGTGCCCAAGAAGGATAACATGAAGGTAATAGGTAATAAGTGGGTGTATAAAGTAAAGAAGAACTCAGATCGATCTATTTCTAGGTTCAAAGCAAGATTGGTGGCCAAGGGTTTTGCACAAACCTATGGAGTGGACTTTGAAGAGACATTCAGCCCCGTGGCAAAGATGAGCACCATTAGGACACTCATTGCAATGGCTGCTAGCAAAGGATGGAAGCTTTTCCAATTGGATATCAAGAATGCCTTTCTCAATGGAGACTTGGAAGAAGAGGTATACATGGAGCAACCAGTAGGTTTTGTTCATAAAGAGTTTCCACATCATGTTTGTAGGTTGAAAAATGCACTTTATGGCCTAAAGCAAGCTCCAAGGGCTTGGAACCAAAGATTGGTGGACTATTTGATCAAATGTGGTTACAATCAATGCAAGGCGGATCCATCTCTCTTCATCAAAATAAGAGGAGAACTTGTAGTCTACATGTGTGTGTATGTAGATGATCTTATCATTACAAGTAATGATACAAAGGGCATTGAGGAGATCAAGGCAAAGCTTGGAAAGGAGTTTAAGATATCTGATCTTGGATATCTTAGGTATTTTCTTGGCATTGAAGTTGTATACAAAGAACAAGGTATTATGCTCATACAAAGGAAGTATAGTCTAGACCTACTTGAGAGGTTTGGGATGCTACATTGCAAGCCTATTTCAAATCCCATGGAAGTTAATGTAAAGCTAACCTCCATTGATGGAGAGCCATTAGAGGATGTAGGTTTGTATCGATCTATTGTAGGCTCTTTCAATTATGCCACAATAACTAGGCCTGACATAGCACATGGAGTTGGAGTGTTATCACAATTTATGCATAGTCCAAGGACTACACACTTGCAAGCTGCAAGAAGAATGTTACGATATCTCAAGGCCACTATAAATGAAGGATTGTTCTATTCATTTGATGATGATATGCAGGTCAAAGCTTATCCTGATGCGGATTGGGCCGGTTCCAAGGAGGATAGAAGAAGTACAAGTGGTTACCTAGTCATGCTAGGTAGCAAGATCATCTCATGGATTTCAAAGAAGCAACCCACGGTGGCATTATCTTCCACCGAGGCTGAGTATAGAGCTTTCGCTCAAGTCACATGTGAGCTAATGTGGATTAAGAAGTTATTTATGGAGCTTAATTTGCAGGTTGACACATATCCAATTTTTTGTGACAACATGAGTAGTATTCATCTAGCATCAAATCCTGTCTATCATGCTAGAACCAAGCATATTGAAGTGCACTATCACTTCATAAGGGAAAAGGTGATATCCAAGGAAGTTTCAGTACATCATATTGGTACCAAGGACCAAGTTGCCGACATGTTTACAAAGGCTTTGGATGGGATGAAGATTTCAAAATTCAAGCAATGCATCAACATGAAGGAGCTTGCATGAGGACGAAGAATTGAAGCTTGAGGGGGAGTGTTAAAAGTCAAGCTTCAAGCTACAAATTCGTGGGGAATCTTTTATGGACATGTGGAGCAATCAAAGGAAGCCAAAAGCCACGAGATTCCATCAAGAAAAGTCACTCAACCACTCCCCAAGTCATCTCAACTAATTCCTCCAAGTTAGGAGGCTGATTTGGAAAGGTAGCTCCTAGATTTTAGGGGCACACTTCTCAATATAAAAGGAGCATGTATCCCGACTTCTTTTGGGGCATCTTCTTGGAGTTTTAGCTCATGTAAAGTGAGCACTAAGTTCTGGAGTTTTGATAAGCAAGCCCCTTGCTTGCTTGGTTGTTTTCTTTTAGTAGGCATATCTATGTGTGTGTGCAGGCAGTGTTGCAACTCTCTACCCCTGAGTTGTTAGCATTGGTTCTCCCTCATATTGTATCCATTTGATGTAATTCTTGTCTCATTGGATAGCTATTAGAGTCTATTATATTCTCACAAATTCTCTGGAGCATTCTTTGAGTCATCTGGGAGCAACATGCATTTTAGTGAAGTTGTGTGATTGATATCTCTCTCTGTGTGTAGGCTCTGTTGGAAATATTTTGCTCTCTGTTGTAAGGGCTGGTTCTCCTTCTCTTTGTATCCATTTGGTATGATTTTTGTGTCATTGGGTAGCTATTAGAGTGCTCTAAAGTTGACCCAAGTGTGTGATTCATTCTCTGTATAATCTCTGAGAAAAGCTTGCTGGAGTGAAGTGAGGTCTCTGCTTGACCAGCAGTTGTGAGCATTCAACTAGCTCATGTTGTAGACATTGTTTCTCTTTGTGTAAGCATCCATTTGAAGTAAAATTTGTTTTGTTGGAAAGCTCTTGGTGTCTACGACAGGTCAACAAAAGTTCACTGGAGTTCTCTGCATAAGCTCTGAGTAAGAGCAGTTTTGGTGTGCAGAGGGCAAAGAAGGATACCTTTGGAGGTCATTCACACTTCATCGTTGCTTATGGGTTGAGATACTTCGCCCATCAATAGATGCTACAAATAGTAGTCATTCAGCAAGTAGGAGAAAAGGTCTCATCAAAATCAATTCCTCTTTCCTAAGCATAACCCTTTGCAACAAAACTAGCCTTATACCTGTCAATTGTTCTATCATGCTTACACTTCAGATTGTATATCCCCTTAGTGCCAATGGCCTTCTTGCCAGGAGGCAAGTCACACAAATACCACATACCATTATGCATTATCGCATCATATTCAAATTGCATAAGAGCCATCCAATTTTCTGAATTTTGTGCTTCATCAAATGAAACAGGCTCATTCTGATCATGGATACTAGAGGCAGCCATAACATAGCAATCTGATGCAAAATAGGCATTATGAGAGACTACACGAGTACAATATGATAGAGGTGCATAATTTCCTTTCACGCAAAGTCTACACTAGCCATTTTGGCATAGATTTTTCCTCCCAATATCAGCTCTCTCATCAACAAGTGCATCATGTATATCTAGATTAGAAATGGAATGATCTGCATCATCACATGAAACGTGTAAAGGTTGAGAAGCTGCCTCATTAGGACCTACACTAGACTAGCCACCTGTAAGAAGAGGCAGCAAAGTGTCATACATGTCTTTGGAGCTAACAAATGTCTCCTTAGTACATGAAAGTAATGGCTGAATAGCATCTTCCACAAAGACAAACATCATGGCTAACCAAAATGTGTTTAGTATGCTGATGATATGGACGATAGCCTTTGCTTTCAGAACTGTACCCAACAAAAATACATTTCACTATGTTAGTCGGCCGTCGGAGTGGGACAGATGTAACAGATGCCAGATGTAACGGAGTCTTTTGAAACGCGCACGAAAAGTTGGTACGCGCATCCTGTGAATCTATATAAAGCAATGTAAGGAGAATGGTCAGAGAGACGTCTTTTCTGGAATTGCCAGATTGTTTGCCTGAAAATTTGTGAGATTATTGTTTACATTGCTGTGAAGTTCTGAGTACTGTTAGTGTTGAGTTCTCCATCGTCTGCTTACACTGAAGTTCACCGTAACGAGTGGTTGAGTGACAAATTGTGTGTCTGAGTACTGTTATCGTATCGTATTGCTGTGTGTTCTCCAGTTGTTGAGTACTTTGAGTTAGTCTGAGTAGCTATATTGCTGTGTGAGTTGAATAGGCAATTGATGTCTTGTTGGAGTATGTTCTGTTTGTTTTATTGGATTCATTGAATTCGGTGTTATTATCTATTGATCCCAAATACGAGGTCGAACTAGTACTTTCGATAAACGTGAACTTTTATTTGAGATCGTTGTAAGTGTTGTGACGAACGAATCTGTCGGTTAAAGTATTATCTCTAGTTGATTACTACTGTTGAGTCTGTAGCCTAGACTACTGCTCTGTTCCAATAGCAGGTTAGTCTGAAGAAGTTCGGTACCTAGGAATATAGAAAGCAAGTCTTGTCTAGTCAATGCTAGTAACTGAGCTAAGACGAGTAGTCATGCGTTTGATGTTGTAACGAAGATTTGGGAAATAAGTACAAAGCCTCTGTCTAACAAACCCCTACCACTCCCAAGAACCCACGTTGGTCTGGTAACGCCTTTCGGCCAGTGAGTAAGGATACTTAAAGTTTAACACATTTTACGGTGAAACACTGCTCCACGGTTAGCATTCGTTTAACATTTGGCGCCGTCTGTGGGAAGGTGGCATCAAGATTGCCAGCCGTCTGTCAGAATCGCACATCCAGATTATCGTTCGATTGGAAGTAGCAACAGAACCAGATTGTTGCAAACTGTTCCGTTAGTAATACTACACGATTAGTACAAAAAAATGATACATGCCAGTTACTCGATCCGGTGAAACGTATCCCAAGAACCATCAGCCTGGAGTAGTTAATGTACTAAAGCCAACTTTGGGAGGTAGAAGTACAACTAGGGCTGACCTAGTTGTCAAGAAAGTTAAGAACGTTAAAACTGATTCCGGTCATATTCCGGTGGAACGTGTTACGCCTCTGGTACATTCCGGTACTATTTCGGCACAGTCTGTCGAAGATATAGTAATTCCAGAACCTACCAAGATAAAGTTGGAAACTAGTTTAACAATCTTGGAAAAAGATTCAGATTTATTTACGATTAGAAGCACTCTAGTCAAAGAAATCGACGAAGGCAAAAAAGCACCGTATTCCGGCATAATTTCGGTTCATTCCGGTGATATTTCGGTAAGAGAATCACAGTTTTTCGGTGACGGTTTAGCATTTTCTGCTGAATCTTCAGCCCAACCACCGCGCTTGGAAGCGAGTTCGCATACACTGGACATCAAGAAGGAAGGAAAGCCATTCGAAACAGAGATTCAAAGCATATTAAGTAAGATCATCGCATCGGAAAGTGCACCATCCGACGATACAAATTCTGATAGTTCAGATATTCAGTCCCGAGAAACAGAAGGAAGGTATAAAACACTCATGATGAACCGACAACAACAACAACAGTCATGTCCACCCAGGCAACCTCCAACAGGAGTGACGTACATGAAGTTTGGTGGATTCCGAGGAGATGATCCGGATGCTCACATACGCACTTTCGAGATAAGCTACGCAGTTCTCAATCATCCACCGGATCAGGCCTACAAAGCTATTGTCTTCCAATCAACACTTGTCAATGAAGCAGCCAGATGGCTTACAGAATATGATATTAATCATTTCGGCACCTACGAAGTAGTACAAGATGCTTTTCTGCAGTGATTCAGGCTAAAAAAGAATCCAGCCAAAATTTTTTACTATCTGCAGAATAACAGACAAAAGGCAAATCAAACCGTACAGGAGTATGCTACTCTCTTCAGAACACACTTAAGGCAGCTACCACCGGCCCATGCTAACTTACCAGATGACGTTATCACCTAGTGGTTCATCAATGGCTTGACTCCACAACTTAAGCAGATCATGATTATAAGATGTGTCGGAGCTATGACACTCGATGCAGTCATCGCAATGACTCTGCAACTGGAAAACAAAGTCGGCGGATTTACAGAAGATCTGGAGTGGGTAAAAACAAACAAAAATATTGCCGAAGATATGACCAGACAAGTATACTGCATCACATGCAAAATCTCAAGACATACTAGTGCCAATTGCGCACTTAATCAGACATTCTGCGCTATCTGCAACATTGCCGGACACACCACCGAAAACTACGCATACAATGCTAGAGTACAGGGAACAACGATCGTCAATGCAATTATCCAAGAACAAGGGCAACCAGCCAACCACTATGTGCCTCCACAAATGAGAAACAACCAGCAACTAGGATATCGAAATTACCGAGGACACAGGAATAACAACTATAATACAAACCGCCGGCAGAACGGACCACCATCGGAAAATCCCAATTTACCACCACCACGCTGCCATTTTTGTGGTGAATTTGGACATATTAGGAGATTTTGCAAGGATGCAGCTGAGTATGATCAAAGGAAGAAGGAACGTCAAAATCCAATGGCCAACATGGTACACATCAACATAGGCTGCTGCAGTCCAGACCCGTTCCGGTAAACAACTGCAACCGGTAGCAGAAATATTCGAACCAGGGATACGTGAACAACACAGAATGTACAACAAGGCTAGTCAATGGACCACAACAGAACCACCAGTCTTCCCAGAGCCTATTCCGGTATCCTAGCCCTCGTCAACAAAGGAAGGAACACAGCAACGGGAGTCAGCAACAGGCAAATCATCAGCAACAGGTACATTACCAACCGTAGACACCTCCGCATCAGCAGAGGCATCAACTTCAACATCGGTGGAGTCTGTCAACCAATCTCAACAGGCCTAGGAAATCCTATCTAAGGCATCTATCACTCTGCCCCTGGGCCAACTATTGGCACTAGTACCTGGAATTCGACAACAGTTCCAACAACAAGTCAGTCCGGTGCCTTCTTGTATTCCAGCGACAGCAGCAGTTCAACCAGAACCTGATTCTACGATCCATCATTTAGTCCCCTTGATTACAGTATGGTATAAGAATCATAAGATTACACAGGTATTAATCGATGGAGGCTCTGGTGTTAACATTGCGACTCCGGCATTATGCAAAAGGTTAGGATGGACCGAAATCGAACCAGTTCAATTTTTTGTCAGAATGGCAGATCAATCAAGAGTCCATCCCGTAGGACTTATGCGGAATGTACCCATCACTTTACAAGGTACGACCTTTAAAATGACCTTTGTTATACTCGATCTGCCGGAATCCACTTTGGATTACAACCTTCTTTTCGGCCGACCTTGGCTGAAGCATGCGAAGGTAATACAGGACTCGTCTGCACAAGAGCTTACGTTTAAAGATGCCAATCGTAGATATGTGGTAAAATTAGATGCTATACAACCGTGCGAGCTACACGCTAGACCGTATTTTGCTGAACCAGTCCATATGCTCGATGGATTATCAGATGATGAAGAAGAAGAGTTTCTGAAGAGTAATGCTGATTTAATTTCCTTAGGGACTGTTGATCTACAGTCCGTGGTAGATAATTGGAACGCTTCAGTCTGTACAGTAATACCCATCACAGAAGAGGCTAAGAAGGAAGACATTGTTGGACACATGACGATGAACTGCAGCAACTCTTTAAACCAACAGATGACACAGAGAAACATCAACAGTTCTATGTCCCCTAAGTTCAGCTGATCACTTACAATTTAGGAGATGAAAATCATCCGTGTCCTGTGAAGATAAAGCAAAACTTACCGGAAACATTTCAAGCAGGTTTAATCCAGCTACTCCAAGAATTCATCGACATCTTTGCATGGGACTACAAAGACATGAAAGGATTGGACCCCCATATCTACCAGCACAGGGTCATGCTGAAGCCAGAAGCAAGACCGATAAAGCAAACCAGCTACCGGATGAATCCCCATTATGCATCTCAGGTAAAGGCAGAACTTGATAGGTTATTGAAAGTCGGATTCATCGTGCCAATAGAGCACGCTGAATGGATCTCTCCGATTGTGATTGTGCCAAAGAAAAACAAGCAATTGAGAATCTGTGTAGATTACCGGAAATTAAACGCAGCAACCGTATCGGATCCCTTTCCAATCCCCTTTTTGGATACTATGCTTGATAGAGTAGCAGGACACGAGATGTATTCATTCCTAGATGGATACAGTGGCTACAACCAAGTAAGAATGGTCAAAGAAGATATACCAAAAACTGCATTTATTACCAACTGGGGTGTCTTTGCTTGTACGGTAATGTGGTTTGGATTGAGAAACGCACCAAGCACATTTCAAAGATGTATGCAGGAGATATTTTCTCCTTATCTCACTTCCTTTATGCAAGTATATATCGATGATTTTTCAATTTTCGGTAAGATGATAGCACACATGTTCCATTTACGGTGCTGCTTTCAGAAATGCAGAGAGTATAGACTCTGCTTGAACCCAAACAAATCTGTGTTTGCGGTTTCATGTGGCAAGTTACTTGGCCACATTGTATTTGCACAAGGTATCCAAGTAGATTCAGATAAAATTCTGGCAATATTAGAAGCTCCGGTGCCCGCTACTTCAAAAGAAGTTATGCGCTTTATGGGCCAAGTACGGTGGCATGGGAGACACTTACGGTGGCTTGCTCATCTGGCTATACCACTAAACAAGCTAATCAGCAAGACTCCTCGACAATTTGAATGGACCCAGGAATGCCAGATAGCATTTGATCGTCTGAAGCATTTATTAACACAAGTTCCTATCTTACAACCGCCGGACTGGGATCACCCATTTCATGTATTTGTCAATGCTTCAGATATAGCAATAGGAAGTGTGTTGATGCAACAAATTGATAAATGGTTCAGACCAGTGTATTATGCAAGTCGAAGATTAGCCCCTGCTGAGAAGAATTACTCTGTAACAGAAAGAGAATGTCTAGGGCTAGTATATTCGGTCAAGAAATTCAGACATTACTTGTTGGGCCGTAAATTCACATTTCATGTAGATCGTATTGCACTTGTCTATCTAGTTCGACAACAACATCAAGGTGGTCGATTAGCACGATGGGTGCTACTCTTGCAAGAATTCGACTACGAAGTCATTCACCGGCCAGGCAGTTCACATGCCTTAGCAGATTTCTTATCCCGCTTAGATTCCGGTGAAGCTCCGGTGGGCATAGATGACACGACACCCACGATTTATGTATCAGAACCAATTAATGAAGATTCTGCAGACCCACCTATCCCATTTTCATATTATGATCAGATCTTGACCTTTCTCACTGATGGTTGCCTTCCATCTCAGACTTCTACGGCAGTACGCAGGAAAATTGCAGTCTTTAGCCGTCGATTTTGGTTAATTGCTGGAGAACTATATTATGTAGATCATACCAGAATCCTACTTTGCTGTATTCCACCGCATGAAGTTAATTTAGTCATTACTTTGGCTCACTCGATTCCTTCCGGTGGCCATTTTGTAGCAGACTTAACTCACCGGAAAATACTGCAGAGCGGTCTCTGGTGGCCAATGATGTACAGAGATATCTCACAGTTTATCAAACAATGTGATACTTGTCAAAGGTCTGGCCAGCCTTTGCAACGTCATCTCTTTCCTCTGCAACCCATCTTACCATTGGAACCTTTCCAGAAGTGGGGTCTAGATTTTATTGGTTCGATTACACCTCCAGCAGTCTTCAGTAACAACCGTTACATACTGACCTGTACAGACTATGCAACCAGATGGGTAGAAGCCTGGGCTTTATGGTCTGCTACAGCAGTTGCGGTAGCAAAATGTCTACTAACCGATGTCTTTCCACGTTTTGGCTTACCACTAGAAATTGTCTAAGATCAAGGCACACATTTTGTAAACAATTTAATGAAGGCACTTACACAGTCGTTCTAGGTCACACATAAATTTAGTTCTCCTTATTATCCTCATGCTAATGGCTTGGCCGAAAGTACAAGCAAATCTCTGCTGAATATCCTTCGAAAATTGATCATCGAAGCACCGGAAAGATGGGATCAATTGCTACCTGCAGTGTTATGGGCATAGCGGACTACATACAAGGTAACAACAGGATTGACACCCTTCAAATTAGCTTATGGCTTAGAAGCAATAGCACCAATGGAAGTAGTTATACCAAGTCTGCGTGTAGCCATTACCCA
Organism: Ceratopteris richardii; assembly: GCA_020310875.1. Classification (NCBI taxonomy): domain Eukaryota; kingdom Viridiplantae; phylum Streptophyta; class Polypodiopsida; order Polypodiales; family Pteridaceae; genus Ceratopteris; species Ceratopteris richardii. The sequence continues at coordinate 51,223,639 of CM035420.1, read as the reverse complement.
GAAACTGCTACCGGAAGACTCACTGTCATTTTGGTTGGACACACTCAGAGAGTTAAACGAGCACCGATGGCTCAGTTTTTTAACCATGCATGAAGTCCAACTAAGACACGCAAGGACTCACGATCGAAACCTGAAGACTCCAGTGTTTTCGGTGGGTCAGCTTGTACTTTTCTATAATGCAAAGTCAAATAGATCCGTAGACAAATTCAAATTATGGTGGTTCGGCCCTTACAAGATCTCAGAGCAAATTAGTCCAGTGACTTTTCGGTTGACTACGTTGACCGAAAATCCACTTCCAAAAGCAATCAACGGTTCGAAGCTACGGCCGTATCAACACGCTACTAGCCCGCATTAAAACATTCAACGGTGAGCCGTATTTTTTTAGTTTTTTTTCTTTACTTTTCCTTCTGTTCTTTCTTTTCTTTTTAAATAGCCGCGTTTTGTCATAAGCCGCCCTCCTTACCAATTACTCAAGCATGCACGCCAAATTGAAAGCAGTATCATTCCAGCACCACACAATGATAACCATCACTTCCTACCCCCCCACCGTAATGTCTCTACTTAATCTCTTTGGTTGCGCCAAAAAATGCTATTGTGTTCTTGTGATTATGCTTGTATTTTCTGTGTTCTGTGTCTTTGTGTTCGCGTGCGCAATGGAAGCGTTGGCAAATTTCGCAGCCTTCCGTGGAGGTATCCCTACCGAGGTAGGAGAATACCTGCGCACCTGAGGGTTGGCCAACTTCGCTGAGCTGCCTTGGCATTTTCGCGTAGATCATACCTGCCATCGCCCAATCCCCCATCGCCGAACGACAGTGGATCTTCCCCTCCCTACCATCTAGAACCGTAGTAACCTTCCAAGCCTTTGCCGAAGCCTTCCGCCTCACTCCACAAGGCCGCGAGAATGGCCCAAGCATCCCCGTAGCCCGAATGGTAGAACTTTTCCCCCGCCATTCATCAAACGAATATGCCATCCTCTGCCACCCCGAACCTGAAAGAACTGCACTACAATTCTTAGTCGCCATCTTAAACCTCCAAAAACGTACCTACGGTATATCCCGCCCCTTCTACTCCGCCATCGACCTTGCTGCACAAGAACCCGTTAACTTCACCTCCTTTTTCTTTCACCGTATCCACAAGGAGTGTGTAACCATAGTGAAACAAGTCAACAAAGGAACTACCCCTCGATCTAGACTTCCCCACATCCTTTCCTTTCTCTTTCCAACCATACTCGCTGCTCAACCACCACCACGAGGACCCGTCCTGAGGCATGAAGAGTCAGTACAACTGCTAGAGGATGAGGAAGAAGAAGATGAAGAAGAGCTCAACCAATTGTTCCACCGGAAACACATCAGGATTAGCTCATCCGAAAGTGAGGCACAAGGCTCAGCCGGAAACAATAAAGATGACGATAAAGAAGACGAGAAGAACGAAGAGGAGACATTCCATGATACAACCACCTCAATACACAATGAATCATCGACTGAGCGACAAGAACAACAGGATCGAACAGAAACAGAATCAATTTCGATCGAAAAAGAATCAGAGCAACAGGAAGATGAGCAACAATCTGCTCGAGATGCACTAGATAAACTACTGAAGGCAGTCGAATCAACCGAAGCCAACAATGCAGAAACGGAACAACAATCAATAGATAAGGTAACAACCACTGACTCTGCTCTTCCCAAACCACCACCAGTTAACCCCATTCCCCCACCGAAACCACCCCGCAGTCCCATCAAGCCCAGTCACCCCACCGAAACTGCTGAAACCTCTTCATCCTCCCTCAATTACTCCCCACCGAATTCCCAAAAACTCCTCAACAAAACCTCCTCGCAACCTCGCCCTCCTCTGCCACCCCACCCCATTCCAGTTTTCTCTAAATTAGAATCTATGGGTCACCTCCTGATTAACTTATCCCAACAACTGCCACAACACCTGAAACAAGTCACAGACAATGCACGAGATGAATTCCAACAAAAATTGGAAGTGATGGAGGCAGATATCACCCCCCTCCAGGAAGAGTTACAAGTAGCAAGAGCAGAAAACCACGCACTCCATGAACAGATAAAATAATTACAGGCCACACTCCAAGCACAGGAAGAAAGCTCAAGCCAGCGAGATAAGGCACTGGCTGCAAAAGAAGATTTACTGACAGCTGCCGACGTAGAGATAATAAAGTTAAATCAACCCATCAAAGATACAGAAGATACAAGAATGGCGCTGGGAAACCTACTCGAAGAAAAAAGAGTCCAGTTGCAGGAAGCCATACAAAAGAGCCAAGAGCACCAGACAGAAGCTAAGTAGGCAGAAGAACAATTACAGAGAATGAAAGAATCCCTCGATGAAGTTAATAATATACTCAAACATCAATTACTCAGGGAAACCAAATATCAAAAGGACTTAGCAAATGCCCGTAGAGAACGAGATGCATATCACAAAACCATACAGTTCCAGAATCAACAGTTTGAAAAACTAGATAATCAGGTACGCAACCAGAAAGACCGAGTCAGTGAAATGCAGAAGCAAGTAAATGAAATGAAGACAGCCAGAGATGCGGCATTATCCAACGACTTCTACCTACAGGAGGCCTTTTTGCAAACACAGACCAAAATTTTACTTACTGAAGCCATCGCCCTTAGTTCTGTTAGAGTAGATGCGCAAGTATTAGAACCAGACACCCTTAAGCAACTATTAGAAAATCTTAAGAAAAAAATAGCCCATACATTTAGATTAGCCAGAAATATGTATTTAGAAGGAATCATCGATGAACAATAGTTTTGTAAGCAAAATTACTTGCGGGTTCGAGTCCACCATGCGTGCTAGTGTTAGTCGGCCGCCGGAGTGGGACAGATGTAACAGATGCCAGATGTAACGGAGTTTTTTGAAACGCGTGCAAAAAGTTGGTACGCGCATCCTGTAAATCTATATAAAGCAATGTAAGGAGAATGGTCAGAGAGACGTCTTTTCTGGAATTGCCAGATTGTTCGCCTGAACATTTGTGAGATTATTGTTTACATTGCTGTGAAGTTCTGAGTACTATTAGTGTTGAGTTCTCCATCATCTGCTTACACTGAAGTTCACCGTAACGAGTGGTTGAGTGACGGATTGTGTGTCTGAGTATTGTTATCGTATCGTATTGCTGTGTGTTCTCCAGTTGTTGAGTACTCTGAGTTAGTCTGAGTAGTTATATTGTTGTGTGAGTTGAATAGGCAACTGATGTCTTGTTGGAGTATGTTCTGTTTGTTTTATTGGATTCATTGAATTCGGTGTTATTATCTATTGATCCCGAATACGAGGTCGAACTAGTACTTTCGGTAAACGTGAACTTTTATTTGAGATCGTTGTAAGTGTTGTGACGAACGAATCTGTCGGTTAAAGTATTATCTCTGGTTGATTACTACTGTTGAGTATGTAGCCCAGACTACTGCTCTATTCCAATAGCAGGTTAGTCTGAAGAAGTTCGGCACCCAGGAATATAGAAAGCAAGTCTTGTCCAGTCAATGCTAGTAACTGAGCTAAGACGAGTAGTCATGTGTTTGATGTTGTAACGAAGATTTGGGAAATAAGTACAGGGCCTCTGTCTAACAGACCCCTACCACTCCCAAGAACCCACGGTGGTCTGGTAACGCCTTTCGGCCAGTGAGTAAGGATACTTAAAGTTTAACACATTTTACGGTGAAACATTGTTCCATGGTTAGCATTCGTTTAACAACTACTTTATCATCCAATTTTTTCCATTTTTATTCAAGCACTAATGCATATGCCAGACAACCAAAAACATGCAGATAAGAAATAGATGGCTTACGACCATGCAAAGCCTCATTTGGAGTGATAGACTATAGTGCTTTAGTGGAACACGTGTTAAGTACATATGCTGCACACATAACAACCTCAAGCTAGAAGTTGTGTGGTAAAGCCTAACTCTTGACCATACACCTCGCCATCTCCATGACTAACCTATTCTTCTCTTCAACAACTCCTTTCTATTGAGGTGTATACAATGCTCTACACTAGTCATTTATCCCATATTTAGCTAGAAATGCATTAAAATCAGATGACATATATTCCCTCCCTCGATCAGAAGGGAGGGTGCCCATTTTACATGCTAACAGATATTCATCCAAAACCAAGAACCATTTGAAGCACATAAAAAATTCAGACTCTCCATCAATGGATATACCCATGCATGCCTGGAAAGATAATTGATGAAAGTCACGAAGTAAAGATAGTTCTGTAAAAAAGGTGTCTCCATAGGACCACAAACATCACTATGAACAAGCTGTAATTTCTAAGTAGCTCGAACAGAACTATCTTTTGAAAAGAGGAATGCTGCATTTAGCCCAAAATACAGCCTTCACATATATGTTTATTGGTTGCCTGAATTTTGGACAAAGAGGATACCATTCCAGATTTATACACGTGTATCAAACTAATAAAATTCAGATGACCAAAGCATGCATGACAAAACTTTGCATATGACATAGCCTAACAATCATGTACTCCACATGCTAAATCATTCACACATTTTTCATAGTCTATGGACTTATACAAACCATGACATAAAATGCTAGAAGCAATAATCACATCGTTATTTGACAAATCATGAATTGTACATCTGTCATCAACAAATTTCACAACCAAGACAATCTTGGATAATGCAAAAACTAATAATAGATTTTCTTGATCCCAGGCACAAATAAAGCATCCGACGATGTAAAAGAACTACCATCACTAGTAGTCAGAATGATCTTACTAACTCCCATGATAGGATAAGAGGAGTTGTTGGTGCATGTGACAGTATTTCTTATAGGGGAAGGCTCGAGTGAAATGAAGAAACTGCATTGCAAGGTAATATGTTTGGTTTCCCCACTATCAAAGTACCAAACATCAGCCTCTATTACAAACATACACTCTTCAGGAGAAGATGGGTCAAAACTACAAATAGTAGTAAACACCCATTCTCCATTTTGCACTAGATTAATAGACTCTATTTTTGGTCTAGAGACCTTTGCAACAACCATTCCAACCTCTTTTCTCTTTTCCTCTTTTGCAACCAATTTTGGACAGTTCTTTATGACATGATTATTTTCTTTACAGTACTTGCAAAACAACTTCGGCTTTTCTTTTTTCTTTTTTTGTTCTATCTTCCTTCTTTGATTGTGTGGAATTAGTAAATTTTTGCTTACTAATAGAAGAGCTCCATTTACCTTTATCCGTCTAACTAGCAAGGAAAGCTTGATGTGCAACATGCATAATGGACCTGTTCTCCCTAGATTGATCTTCCTGCAATAGAATAGAGACTAACTCCTCAAATGTTAAGGCATTTGGATTTCCTTTTATCATCAAATGAAGAGTAGAAGCAAAACTGTGATATGAATCAAGAAGACCATTCAGAGTATCCTGCTTAAGTGAACTATAATGCAAGACTTCATCAGGAGAAATTAATTGTTCCTTCAAATCTTTGATCTTTGTAAGAAAATTGTCCATAGCATCACCTTCATTCATATTCTCACTCTCTTTTTGGAGGTAAGCAACACGAGCCTCATTCCTAACTTGATACAATGGGGTAAGTGTATCCCAAATATCCTTAGATGTTCTGCAAAAGCCAATGTGAGTAATAATGGCATGTTTGATAGACAAGGCTATCAATGCATGTGCCTGAGCATCTCTACCTTCCCATTGAATTTTCTCTATAATAGGTGCAATAGAAATCGCAACACGAACAAGAATCTATATAATATCACCATCCTCGATGCCACCTACATCAGCTTTAGTACCCATATTTGTAGGTCTAATAGGATGTTTTTCAGCATCCTCCGCAATATTCCGCAGTTCTATTGTGACCAATACATGACGCATTATATAAGCCCATAATGGGTAATTTGTACCATCCAACGTATCCTCAACAACCAACATACAGAATAAAGCACTGCTTTTAGCCATGGCCACTTAGTAAAACAGCCTGATGCAGAAAAATGATTGTATATGAAGAAGTTGAACACAACTACTCTAACAATTTGTGCTAAACCTATAGTAAACTTTGAGATGCTTACACTAGTGAATTGAAACGTGTATATATCTTTGGGAAAAGAACATAAAAAGCACTACAATAGTGCGTTCAAAGGTCGAGATGAGCTCATATCACGATTTTGGCACCATAAAGTGAAGCCATTTTGATCTTCTAATCACCCCGAGTATGATCACCAAAATGTGTGCAATTCTAAGACTCTGACCAAAGGGGTGATGACGATGCCCTAGAAGAAGCGACGACCTACTCGGATACCAACTGTTCGAGTTGGATGTCTGCAAAAGCATGTGAATAGCAAAAGGAAGAATAAGAATCTTGGAGCACAACAGACAATAAGTAATCTATTACCACTAGAATGTACAAAGATAAGTAACCCATCAAGGAAATAGGCATATATACAAGCTAGGGGAAAAACCTCCTAAAGAGGGAAAAAGTGCCCCCGCAGTCCTAGTGTGTTCACACACGTCACTAGATAAATATATCAACAAATCCTCCCTAGGAGTGATGCGGTGAACAAGCAGTTGACACTCATGTATAAGGGAGTGCCAAGCTATGTGGAATCATTCCACAAAAGGAAGTAAGCCCAAAGTCTTGCAGAAAGCTTGAAACTTCTCCCTAGGCATAGCCTTCATGAAAAGGATTGCAATGTTCTCCTGCGTGGGCACGTATGTGAAGTTGATCTCGCTAGCGAAGAACCTCTACCTGACATAATGATAATGCACCTCAATTTGCTTAGTGCAAGCATGGAACACAGGGACGTTTGCAAATGCCAATGCACTCTCACTGTTAGTGAAGATGGTGATGGTAGAGGACTGACCAACATCCAAATCAGCCAAAAGACATCTGGGCCACACACTCAACAGTCGCTGTGAAAGCTACCCTATACTCAGCCTCACAACTAGAAGTCGCCATAGTAGGCTGCTTCTTTCTCAACCAAGATATGCATGAGCTACCAAGCATGGCGCAAAAACCATTGCTAGACACACAAGTGTCATAGCAACTAGCCTAGACAGAGTCAAAAAAAGCATGTAAATATGGCAGTAATCATCCCCCCTTGGGATAAAAGAATCCAAGTTCTTAGGTACTACTCAAGTAGCAAAAGATGTATTTAGCCTCCTACCAATGCTTGAAACCTGGGCAATGCATAAACCTGCTCATCTGTGACATAAAAAATTGAATATCTGGATGAGTAATGCATAAGTAAATCAACCATCCAACAGGTTGCTGATAGAGAACAACATCAAATGCATCTCGAGCATCAGGAGGACTCAATCATAAACGTGTCTCCATAGGAGTGGCAATAGGTTTGCATTCTTCAAGACCAAAATGCTACAATAATGTGTTAATATATTTCGTTGATGTGGAGCTATTCTATCATCAACTTGCATAAATTGGATGCCCAAATCATGATGCAAATGCCCCAAATCAGACATCTCAAATGAGGCATATAGATCAATTTTAAAATCAGCAATATGCTTCTCATGAGGACAAGTGAGCAGTGTTGGAACATCAAGCTTACACTATGATTGAGGTGGTTTTGATCTACATCAAAGTCTATCACATCAAAAGAATATCCGTTGGAGAGTTCTTTTACTATGCTCATTTATTGTATTTAAAAAAAAATCATGGATCTTTTACCATTGTAAAAGCCTTGAGCTTTACTATTGTAAAAGTAGAAAGATAGAACCCAAATCTCAACTTCACTTTTCCTAGATTGTAGGAACGTAAATTGATTCCCTACAACAACCATTCCCACCTTCATTTGAATTCAAAATCCACTTGTAGAAGTTTTGGATCACTTCTATAGTCTATATAAAGACTTGAAATCACTTGTACAAAACATGGAAGCAATATACATACACTTGTGACCATCATTGTCTTGCTCCTTCAATTTTCTGCATCATCTTCTTCGTCAACAGTAATCTTGCAGAGGTTGTTGCTCTCTCTACAGAGCTCTAAATTGAGTGAAACTTGGCTTATTGGAAAGGTATTAGTGTCTAGTGTATGGATATAGATGTTCATAGCACGTGGTTTTGTAGATTGGGAGAAAGCTCAATTTTTGTGTCTTGGGGTCAATCTCTATGTATTCCTAAAAAATAGGAGGTACCACCGTTGAGTGTTTGATTCATTCCTATAGCATATTTTGCTTATTCCTTATACTTTTGTGCATTATATACACTCAACCCTATGTGTATCAATCCCATAAAAGGATTTTGTTTAATTCTAATCACGTTGGTCGCTATGGGCATTTGAAGTTCATTGTCTCTTCCATAGATAGTAAGTTTTTTGAGCGAGTCGACGTGCAAACCTATCTCTTTTGTATCGACTCATTCTCCTTGATGCCCCAAAGTACATAGGGCATTTCTTTGCACTTATCGCATGCCTATAAGGTTTATTTGAGTCTCCATAATCTCAAGGGCTTGTCTTGTGCTAGTTGGCTAGACCAAACTTCATTGCTTCAAAACGCATTTTTCTACCTCCTACAAGTTTCTCCAAGTTCTTTCAGTGGTATAAGATCTAGATCAAGATGGGTGACAATTTTCCCTTAATGATCAAGAAGCTTGATTGACACAACTATGCAGGTTGGCAAATCATAATGGAGGCCTATTTGCAAGGTAGAAATCTTTATGGAATTGTAGTAGGTGATGAAGTTATGCCTATTCCAAGATCCAAAGGAGGACCTACACAAGAGGAGACAAATAAGCTCACACTTTGGTGTGCAAGGGATGCTCAAGCAAGGTCGTACATACTAAACTCTATTTATGACTTTCTATTACCACATATTAGAGGATTCAAGACATCTCAAGAGACTTGGGATGCCCTCGAGACTTTCTTTTCTGCTAGTACCAAAGCAAGAAAGAATGATCTTTGGAACGAGTTCAACCAAATGAAGAAGACACCTAAACAAACCATCACGGAGTTTGTTACGAAGGTCAAGGAAGTTGCAAATGAGTTAGCATCCATTGGAGAGCTGATTGAAGAAGAGGCTATCATGAGGCAAATTCTCAATGGCATTCAAAGTGATAAGCAATGGCAATCCTTCACTAGGGCTTATGATCTCATCATGGATATGCAGACTCGAGACTTCAACATCTTTCTTGGACAACTCTTCAATCAAGAGGCCAACAGTAGCATTAAGGAAGGTAACTCCTATCATGGAATTCAAGTAGTGCTCTATATGTAGATAAGAAGGATAAGAATCAGAAAGGCAAGAAGAAGGAAGAAGATCAAGAAGAGACTTCCCAAGCCAACTTTGCAAGCAAGAGCAAGAGGAAAGGGAAGAAGAAAGGACCAAAGCATGAAAAAGCCAAAGGTTAGAATGTTCAAGCTTGTGTCATTTGCGATAAGACCAACCACACCACTCAAAATTGCTAGTTCAATGGGAAGACCTAGAAAGGAAGTGGAAGAGGTGGATATGGCAACAATAGAGTGTTGAGGATAGAGGAATCTTGAAGATATATAGTTAATCTTAATTCTGAAACTCTGCTAATTTGGAGAATACTCAATCAGATTGTTGCTGAATTAGATTTCTTCTAACTCGGATGTTGCTTACTCGGATTTTTAACAGACATTTATATTTTAATTGAGCGTCGACTTTGCGAGAAGAGAGTAGTTATGTTTTGGTTCGCGCGAGTAAAAAAAGGGAGAAGAAGAAAGCAGGGTTGGGAGAAGAAAGAAGAAGTAGAAGAAACAGAAGAGAGATTCTTCATTCTTGTAATAGCGCAGATACATATTTGAGTCAGTCCGGATCAATCATGTAAAGATTTACTATTTGTATTACCCGAATGTTCTCATGAACTCTTTCTATCTTGTAAGGCCTATTTTAGAAGGCTCGTAATGACGATTTTTGCCTAAATCTATTCAAAAAAAGCATAAAACTCTGTCTATTGTGGGTCATAATCTTTAAAATTATATTGTGTCTCAGTAGAGCAGTGATAGATCTGAAATTTGTTAGAAGTCAATTCTCTGTGTGTAGTAGACTAGTGCTTAGAACTTGGTTTACCAGAGCCAAGTAATTGATGTGTTGTATGCAAACCCCAACACATTTGGCGATCCTATTGTGTTGCTAATGCAGCAAGACATGCATGAAAGAACGAAAAAGACGATTTGGTAAAGTGTATTTTACAAGAGCATATGCAAGGGCAGCTAACGTGGAGTCATCCTCAGAATTTTATGATTAGTATGAAGTAGAAGAGGAAGCCGATGTGGACACTGCAGAGGAGGAAGGAGAAACAGGTGCAGCAGAGGCAAGGTTAGTGGGCGGTATACTTGGAGCACTATTCCTAACAGAAGCAACTGTAGGGGTAAGAAGACGGCTCCAGTTTGACCCACTTGCAGGGGCGACCAGTCAAAGAAACAGGCGTACACCTCAACCATAGCCAATGGCGCAACCATGCAACCACCTCCCAATCCTAAAGTCAAATCAGCATATTTCAGAGGAGGTTCTAAAGAAGATGTTGATTTTCATGTTGCTCAGTTTGAAATTAAATGGACGGCAAATGGTTATTAGGTAGTATATGGTGATGCAGTTAAGTTGCAACAATTTGCAGCTACCTTGGAAGGACGAGCAATGAGCTAGTTCAGTCAATATGGTATAGCTCATTTTACTACATACAATGCATTAAAAACAACATTTTTGCAGAGATTTAGGAAGGAAAAGACTCCTTGTGATATTTTGAGAAAATTACGAGCGAGCAAACAAAAAAACATGCTAGTTGAGGATTATGCTCAGAGATTTAGGATACTTGTGGATAGGTTACAGGGGAACAAGAGACCTACTGATGAGATGTTAGGAAGTTACTTTCTAAAAGGACTATGAAGTGCTATCAGACACGTAGTGACAAGTGTGGATATTGCTAATGGATTTAATGTATTACTGTTAGCAGTTGCACACGTGGAAAGAAGGTTGGGAAGGGCTAAAAAGAGACATTCTAATTTTGGTTCAGAGACTGAATCTGATTCAAAAATGGAGTCAGACAAAGGTTGAAAGGATTCTGACTCTGATGACCAAGATGAAGAAATAGTGGGGAAAAAGCATCGCAAGCATAAGGCTAAGCAAAGTAAAGAGGAGGCATGGATTAATAAGTTAAAGAGACATGGATATTTCATTGTAGCTCCAAAGGAAAAGAGATTTTGTGATATCTGTGACAAAGAGGGACATACAACAAATCAGTGTTTGTACAACCCCAAGCATAGAGGGCAAAGTTTGCGGCAAGATAATAGGAATATTAATGAGGTAGCGGCCAATCAGGCTATTCCCGTCCAGGGGCAGGATAATTTTTAGAGGTAGCAACAAGTAAGACCTCCATGGAGAGATCAAGTGAATCAGCAGGGGAATAACCAACAAGGGAATCAGTAGGGTCGACCGCCACGGGTGATGCCTTGTGGATATTGTTCAGCTATCGATCATTGGATAGGTCTGAATTGTCCCTTATGGGTAAAGCATAGGGAAGAGAGAGGTATAGCCGTTCTCAGGTACAATCAGAATAATCAACGGGGACAACATCAACAATAGGGGCAGCAGGCGGCTCAGGCAAATGCCATGCTTATAGAATGGCCAGATCAAGAGGATAGGGGGACTGATGCACCAAGTACATCTGAGAGTATACATGTTAAGAGTGATAACCAATGGAAGTGTGATTGCAAACAATGTGGGAAAGGCAAAGAAGTGGAAGTGTTGGCAGTTACAAGATCAAAAAATAAAGGATCTATTAATTGGCAAGAACAAAGACATATCAGAGACAAGGTCTTGATGCAAGTTTAGGACGAGCAACATAAACAGGTAAGGTTTGTAAGTCAGACAAAGCAACAACAAGAAGTAGATTTGATACCTTCAATAACAGAGGGGAACAGGAGTCAGAGCAAGCAAGATCCGGAAAAATATTGGTTTGATGTAATCATTAGCTCACCGTTATAATTGCCTTTGGATCAACTTTTATTTTTGGTACTAGCGTTTCGAGAAAAGTTGTTAAAGAGGTTACTTGGGCAGCATTTAGAGCCAGAAATTAGGTCGGTACCTTCAACTCCAGCCAATAATTTTGATCCAGAAGATGTTGACTTTGTAGTGCCAGTAATTTAGGTACAGTACGACCAGAGGCGATTTGACGAAGTGTTGCTGGATGGGGGATTAGGGGTAAATATATTACTTGAGCATATTTTTATAGAAATGGGAAGAGGGGCATTGGCTTCAGCACCTTTTCAAGTCAAAATGACGGATTTTTGAGAGCAGTACGGGCACCCAAGGACTGACTAGACAAGGAAGCCAACGGAGAGAGTCAGAGCGAGGTGAAGGATTAAGTAGACAAAGTAGTCGACGCAAATCTGGCAGATAGGCCCTTCAAATTTTTCCAAATCAACATCTTTATAACAGTGATTCTTATCACTAACATCATTGTAAATACCATTTCATATTTTTGTAGCTCCATTTTGTGCAAGCCAAGGAGTCCTTGAGCTTGAGGAGCCTTAGAAGTACCTACATATCAATTTTCGTATTTTTGAGACTTTGTTTAAGCCCTCAAATTGGCCCTGGAACCTAATTTTTAACTAGGCCAGACACTAGGTCTGGACAGGGCCAAAACCTAGTCAAAAACTATAAATAGAGCTAGAGAGCTCATTTTTGAGGTTAGCTTGTAATTGAATTGAACTTGTAAGAGCTTTTTGAAAGTAATCTAAGAACTCCATTGCTTCTCACTCTTTGTCTTGCCGTGTGTGCGCATGTGTGTGTATGTGTGTGCATGTTTGTGTGCTTCTCACTCACGCACTTGTGCATCCACTTGCTCGAGGTCTTCATACCATCCTCATGTCTTCCCGGATTGACATTAAAGGAGGTGCTACTCATCACTGATCTACACCAAATTTTGGCGCCGTTGCCGGGGATCGAGCTTTGAGGACGAGCGTGTGATGGTAAGACGTAGAGTTGAGACGTTGGCATCGTAGGTAATTTCTTTACTCTTCTTGTTTTTCTCTTCCTTACCTCACCACCATCATCACCATCATCATCCTCACCATCTCCCTCCTCCATCTCCATCATCGCAAAAATTTCAGTTTTTTGATCATATCTCCTTCCTCCTTTCATTTCCCTCATTCCACTTGTGAGAGAGAGCGAGAGAGCGATATTGTGTGCGTTGTTTTTGCATGTTTGTTGAGTTTCTTGCAGGTTCCAGCAACATCATCCCCTCCAGCACGTTGCGCAGGTACGAAAATGTGCAGCGATTGACACCAGTCCATCGCGATTGACACCTGTCCATCGCGATTGACACCAGTCCATCGCGATTGACACCACTCCATCGCGATTGACACCAGTCCATCGCGATTGACACCAGTCCATCGCGATTGACACCTGTCCATCGCGATTGACAGCCATTTTTGGCCATTTTCTAGGGTTTATTAAATTGAGGATTTTGGCTAATTTTGGACATGGATCATGGACTCTAGAGCACATAAGGAGGCTATAGGCAAATAAACGGAGGAAAACCTATTGACCTATTAGCCTGTTTGAACCTTGTTTTAATCCCTGAAGCCTGAACTGACATAACTTCCTCATACGAAATCCGTTTGCTGTGATTCTTGTTTTGTTGGAAAGCTCGTGAGGAGTACAACCAAAACTTGCACTGGTTATGTGAAAATTAATATCAGGATTATTAGATAGGGTTTTTTGAAGTTGACCATACCCCGAGGTAGGAAAACTGAGGGATCCTTGGGATTGTTTTCCATAAAGGCAAAGCATAATTTGGTCTGTGAGATACAGGCATAAAAGTGGTCTATTGTGGCATTTGAATCTAAGTCTTGAGCTAATCGTGGGACTTTTACAGGTCCAGTAAGAGCACTTGAGAGCATCCAAAGCAAGGGTTTCTTTGCAAGCTTGAGAACCGGGTTCTTGAGCGTCATAAAGCAAGGGATCAACAAGTAAGGTCGGAATATTCTCAACTCCCTTTGTCAATTCGTAGCTTAGGCTAAGTGCGGGAAGTGCCAGGAGTAAGTCAGGGCAATGATAGGCATCAATCAAGTGGAAGACTACCTATGCACTCAAGTTCAAGATTAAACATAATCTCTTCGTGATGCGATAACCTTAAAGGAAAGAATCTAACGTGGAACAATCAACTTACAGTGCGAAAATTATCTCAAATATTCCTGACGATGTGATTTCTGACAAGAGCATAAACACGGTAACCACTAAAAAGAATCAAGTAACTGATAACAAAAGAACTCAGCAACGAGGTTGTACTTGGGCAAATTTGGGCTATTCAATTAGGCCTATGAACCTTAGATCAGGGCGACATCTAGGGAGAGATAGACAAAGTTTTAGTTCTTCAGAGGCTAGTGTCAACCACACTGCTAGGTCTTGGGCCCAGCAGTTGAGTCACCACTCATACTACCCTAGCTCTGAGACTAGTGAATCAGAGATGTCTCAAGGCATGGACAGACCTACGGGAAGTTCAGGAGTGCCATACTTACAGAGGGTAGAAGGCCCTTACAAAACGCAGTTGGAATACCTTAGGACCAACCGATTAGGTGCTAGCATCTATGAGGACGGCCTAGGAAGATCTGTAGTACATATTAAGAATCCTGACCAATCTATTGGACTAGAGCGCTCAGCTGTCAAGTTCGAAAACGGAGCATACTTAGACAAGGAAGGGACAATATATGTAGTCACCAGTCATCCAGATAGGACTGATGAATTTGGGAATGAGATCCCAGGAACAGACTTAGGTGACCTAGAGCAAGGAAACATGGGTGAAGAACCGAGGACCCCCCGAGGCAAATCTGTTCTCACTAGGATTATCACACCAGAGTGGATTCCCCAAGATAATAAGAGCATAGATCTGCTTCTGAACCGAGAAACTGACGAAGCCTTTTGGAGGTATAAATCTGATCGGCCAATTGATATAGGAACAATCATGATCTATGAGTTTAAGGATCCTGATAGCCCAGGCAGAGTAACCTACTTAGATCACGCTTTAGAGAGGATCTTTGTGGTGACAGAAAATGATAGGCATGCTTACACTTGGAAAGGTGAATTCGTTTTCCCCCAACCAAGATCGAACGTGTCCTATGGCCACCCGGGAGCTGGAACGTCCCATGCTCATGGAGCTCAAAGAGATAGACATAGAGATAGACCTGAGGTAAGCTTTGCCAACCCAGGGGGCAGAGAAAGAACGAGGACAGAAACAAATAGAGTAGAACCTGAGGTCCTTAGAGCTCCCAGGAATCAAAGACATGCGGATGAGTTCCCTCTACCACGACCTAGAGAGCACACAAGGACTTTGAGACCGACTCAGCTAGTCAAGTCCATGAAGAACTACTTTGATGGCACTAGAGATCCATACGATCATGTGGCTGAGTTTAGGCAAGTCTTGAGAGCGGAACAAGTGGAGGATCTATTCATGCAGTACAATGCCTTTGGTCTAACTCTTAGGAACATAGCCCTTACGTGGTTTCAACCGTTGAATGAGAGACAATTCAGGAGCATAGACCAACTCCTAGAGGCTTTCATTATTGAATTCTCTAAGAGTGGCATAAGACATAATACCTCCTCGCTGATTCACAGCTTCAAGCAAACCCCTCAAGAGACCGTGAGACTTGCAGGAAGAAGATTTAGGCAATATCTAGAGATGTCCCATCCCTGAGTTACCCACACCAGCCAAACAAGTGGCTCTGTTCCTGGATGGATTGCTAAGTACCAAATTGAGGTCATATGTGTACTTGAAGGACCCTATGACCATTGAAGAGTGTGTACGCATGTGCATTGACATTGAGGATAACCTAGGGGAAGAGTTAGAACTCTCCAAAATCTACAAAAATTCAGATAGTGGTTCTAGCCTCTCTTCCACCCAATCCACATCTATCGAGGAATTAGCAGAGAAAGTAGCTCAGAAATTAGGTGTCTCTAGCAAACAGATCCCAAGGTTTGCCCCTGTGAAAAGATGCTATACTTGTGGGGGTGACCATATGGCAAATGTATGTCCCATTATGGCTCAACCCCAAGTTAATCCTAGTAGCCAGTACTGCACCATAGAACGAAGATACACAAATCACTCAGCCCAGGACTGCCCATACAATAAGCAAGCGGTGAGGCAAACCTACCCTCAGCCATACCCTCAACAAGGCAGATACCAGAGTCAATACCCACCACAACAGTATACTAGACCTCAACAAAATTACCAACCGCAATATCAGGCCCAACTGAGACCCCAGCCAGTGCTAGCACAACAACCACCTGCTCCTACTAATGTGATTCCGGTAAAGTATGCTGCTGCAGAAGAAAACCTGAATAGAGCTATAGTCCCAGTAACACCATTAATCTCAAAAAGTGATCCCAGTGACCATAGCTTTGATTCAACGCATGTTGATAGTCCCCAGGCTTACTACATGCAGTCTCCTGAACATGGTGAGTCTTACTACAGTGAGGAACCGAGTGAACCTAATTGGGAATCAGAATATGCTAATGTCATGTACGCAAACCCCAACACTAGACCTCAACCTAGGCAAGTAAGACCCCCATTCCCTAGAGGACCATGCTACAGATGTCAAGGAGATCCCCTCATTCGTGATTGCCCCTTACCTCCACCTACACAACCCCAGTCAGTGACAATCCAGGGCTTTTGCCAAGATTGTGGAAAGGAGCATCTCTTACGAGATTGTCCAAAGAACCCCAATAACATGCCAAAAATTACTCCTATCAATGTTATTGGATTAGTAGTAGACTCTACAGGAAGTGTGACGTCCACTGCACCAGTACAGGTAGTCACTAGAGCTCAGGCATTGCAGCAAAACCAAGGGTTAGGCCAGGAAAAGAGCCCAGATGTTAGTGAAACAGAGAGCATGACAAAGAAAAGGACTAGAGCTTGGAAAGATAGTCGTGAAAGAATGAAAAGACAATGGGCAAAAAAGATGAGTGAACTCGAGGAAAGCCTCAGAGAAACAAAGGCCAGGATAACTGAACTCACATCTCAAACTCCCTCTCACACTACCCCACCTCCACTATTCCCAACTCCATCCGACCCGCCACCTTCCAACCCGCCTCACCTAATGCCACCACCCCCTAGAGTAGGATCAGTCCTAGCAGATCCCACTCCCGAGGACCATAATATGATGCTTAAAGCATATCAGGCCAGAATCCAAGAAGGGCCAAACGTAACTGATCATGAAAAGTGTTACCTTAGAGCAGAACTAGAGCTAGAACGAACCAAAATTTGTGCTAAGATGGTGGAATTGGCTCAGACCATGTTTGAGGCCAGTCGCCTATTTAACATCTCTAGTTCAGCGAAGACACAGTTGCACTTTGATGGACTGTTAGAAAGAATAGAGAAGCTAATTGCACAATCAGAAAAGGAACTCGCCTCTCAACATAAGGACAAGGCAAGTGAAGGAGCAAGTCTTCCTGCCCGGAAAGCCTATGTGCATGAAGCCTATGTGCCTAAAGCCTATGTGCCTAACTCTACGGAGCTAGACACATCATCTTCTATGAATCGATTCACACCAGAATTCCTACGAGAGATTCAAGAAGACAAATGGGCTAAAGAAAGTGAAGTCCCTCCTCCAATTGAACTTGTGGATGATGCACATGACCAATTCCCACAAGACATCCCATCCATTTATGAGGAGCAGGAGAGCACCCACTCTCAGGAAAGATTAGACTTTGAGTCTAACTCTCTACAAGAATTACCCCACTTCACAGGCCCATGGGAAGCTAAGTCTACTTATATGAGAGCACCCACGGTCATGGTACGAAATGAGAACTCAGTCATACCTAGGAACACAGAGGTAGTGAAAAACACTAAAGTACAATGCAACCTCACCTTAGAAGAGCTACTCAAAGTAAGGCCAGAGCTATGGAAACATGTAGCCAAACAAGTACCAGAAATAGCCCAACCTCGTTCCTAGGTAGGATCCCAGAGAACAGTGCCAGAAATACCATTGGACAAGATAGGAGACATGAGTGAGGGCGAAGAGGGAAACACATCAAGGATACACCACCAAGGATACACCACCAAGGATACACCACCAAGGCCATTCTAGACTCAGGTACAGGTGTTGCAATTGCTACCACCTCCCTATGGAAGCGTTGGGGCAAGCCAGCACTCAGGCCCACAAGGATGAAATTGCAAATGGCCGATGGTCACATAGAGAGACCCCTAGGGTTGTTAGAAGGAATAACTCTCACCACCTGTGGTGTTGAGTTCGAGCACACATTTGCTATATGTGACTTCAGCAAAAATCATGCCTATGAGATGATCTTGGGACGACCCTTTATGTGACAGTTGCAAGTGGTACAGGACTGGGGAACCAACTCCTTGTACCTACAACACTTAGGTGTTACAACCAAAGTGAATCTCAAAGATTACTCTCATAGAGATGTCCCTCCTATCCAGTGGAATCCCATCCATAGAGCCAAAGATGATACAGAATCGGTGCATTCCATAGGGTCAGGATCCTCATGGATGCATGAAGACACCCACTTATGGATGTGCAAAGTAGCAGTAGAAGAAGAGAAGAGGGAAAAAGCCAGAGAGGTAGGTGCAAAAGAAACACATAGATCAATTCAAGACCCAGCCTATGTACCTGTAGTCTTTCCTGACGAAGAGTTTGAACCCCACGGCTGGGCCGAAATCCTAGCAACAATGGATGTAGCCATCAATGAAGAACAATGGACACCTCACTGTGACGAAGATGGCTATGACATTTCAATCTTCTCCATAGAGCCAATCATGGGAGAGGCAGTGTTAGAAGAGTGTGAACCTAGCCTTGATGCATTGGAGGATGCAAGTGACTCCGATCTAGAGTCAATCATTATGGACCCACCTTTTGCATCTGATGAAGAATACTTCTACGAAGTAGAATTTCAACCCCAGAGGTATGGAGAGCTTACAAATGATGTAATATTAGCCACACATGTGACCCCAAAGGAAGAAGGAAAGAAAAGGAAGAAGAAAGAAGTCACACAAGCAGAGGAGGAATCTTTGTTTGAGGTCCCAGAAAATTTTAAGAAGTATGAGATAGATGACAGGAGAGTCATGATCAGAATGCCTAAACGGGAGGCACAATCAGGAGAGGCCTATGATAACAAAGAAACCACAAAGAAAATAGTTGTAGCCATAGAAGAAGGAGAAGAGAGATGCACGTACATAGGCCATGACCTGACGGAAGACGAAGAGCACGAATTGGTAACCTTGCTAAGAGAGTACAGAGATGTATTCGCTTGGAGCTACAAGGATTTGAAAGGAGTGGACCCTGACATATGCTCACACACTATCCCCATGACCTCAGATGCCAAACCCTCTAAGCAAAAGCCTTATACATATAATGATAATTATGCGGCCAAGATCAAAGAAGAGATAGATAGGCTGGTTGAAGCTAGATTTATCTATGAAATTGAGCACTGAGTGGGTATCCCCCATTGTAGTGGTGCCCAAGAAAAACGGAAAGCTGCGTGTATGCATTAACTTGAAGAAGGTTAATGCAGCCACAATTCGAGACAACTATCCGCTTCCTATCACAGAACCTCTCTTAGAAAGAGTGGCAGGCAAGGAAGTGTACAGCTTCCTCGATGGATTTTCGGGCTACAATCAAGTAGCCATAGCTCCAGAAGATCAGCATAAGACGGCTTTTGCCACTGAATGGGGCATATTTGCCTTTAGAGTAATGCCATTTGGGCTTACCAATGCACCAGCAACCTTCCAGAGGCTGATGTGCCACGTATTTAAAGAGTTCCTGAGGAAGAACTTAGAAGTCTATGTTGATGATCTTTGTGCTCATTCCAACATCAGACGAACCCATATTCCTAAACTCAGACAAATCTTTGACAAATGTAGAGAATATCAAGTCTGCCTAAACCCAGAAAAGTGTGTTTTTATGGTCAGGCAAGGCAAGATTCTAGGACACATAGTGTCAAAGAATGGCATATCCACTGATGAAGAGAAAGTGAGGGCCATAGCCGAGTTACCTAGGCCAAAGAACGTCAAGGAAGTGCAGGCTTTCATGGGGCATTGTGGTTACTACCGCCGGTTCATTCACATGTATGCTGTCATTACAAAGCCCATGTATGGACTTCTGACTAACTTTGAGTGGTCTGATGAGTGTGAGAATTCCTTCCAGGAGCTTAAACGAAGATTATGTTCAGCACCAATCTTAACCACACCAGATTGGAATAAGCCTTTCCATGTTCATGTGGATGCATCCAATTATGCCATTGGATGTGTGCTTGCTCAACCTACTAGTGAAGGTAATATGGATCTTCCAATTGCCTATGCTAGTAGACAATTGAACGTAGCTGAACAAAATTATACCACTACGGAGAGAGAAGGATTAGGCATGGTATATGCAGTTAAAAAGTTTAGACATTATTTGCTTGCAAATAAGTTTAAATTTTTTACTGACCATCAGGCATTGTTGTACTTGGTAAACAAACCATGCAATACAGGTAGATTAGTAAGATGGTTTCTCTTACTAATGGAATATGACTTTGAGGTAGTGGTGAGAAAAGGGAGGACTCATTTGAGAGCAGACCATCTCTCTAGACTCACATCTGGAGAAGCCCCACAAGGAGTGTCAGATGACCTTCCTGATGCTTACTTGTTTAATCTGGAAGTGGTGCCGCAGTGGGCTAAGCCCTTAGTGCCAGTATTGACATACGGGCCTAAACACCCAATAATAAACACACAAGATAGAGAGGTAGTAAAAGCCCAAAAATATCACACCATGGCAGGAAGTATGTACAAGCACACGGATCAAGGGATCTTGGCCTGTTGTGTGGAAGAGGATGAGTACGCTAAATGGTTGCAATTAGCACATGTAGGTGCATTAGGGCAACACCACTCAAAGCAACGAACCCTACAAACACTAAGGAGACTCGGAGTGCATTGGCCGACTATGGAAGCTGATGTCCAAAAGTTGTGCAAGGAATGCCCAATCTACTGCACTAAACCACCTGTGGAACATGCCACTCTTTATCAAGTATCCATAGTGCCAGATTGGAGTGAACCATTAGTATCCTTCCTGAGTACGAAAGCCTTCCCTCCAGACATGACTCTGGCTCGGAAAAGAAGTCTAGAACAAGAAGCCCAAGAATACTCACTCATTGGGGATAATCTATACAAGCGTGGTAAGGATGGTTACCTGAGACTATGTGTCCATGAAAGTGAATATCTCAAGATCTTGGAAACTGCTCACCAAGGTGTAGCAGGAGGACACTTTGGACCAGATCGGGTGATCAAGGCAATACTATTTGCGGGCTTCTGGTGGCCGACCCTTCACATGGATGCACATACCTATATGAAACGGTGTGATGTCTGTCAGCGAGCTCAACCTCCTATACGCAAAGATGAGATGCCATTGAAACCCATGATGGGTGGACGTGCATTCTCTAAGTGGGGAATAGACTTTGTAGGTCCTATTAATCCCCTAGCTAAGGGTTCTCATGTGGAATACATCATTGTGGCGACAGACTATGTGACAAAGTGGGTAGAGGTAAAAGCCACAACGAGGAACGATGCTCAGACAACTGCTAAATTCTTGTTTGAGAATGTATTCACAAGATACGGGCTACCTATAGAGCTATTAAGTGACAGGGGCACTCACTTCTTGAATGAAGTGATTGAAAATTTGCTCCAAGAATTCTTGGTAGTTCATAAGAAGTCTGCCCCCTACCACCCTCAAGCTAATGGGCAAGCCGAAAGCACAAACAAGATTCTGTGCAATGTGTTGACCAAACTAGTGAATAATAAACACTCTGATTGGGACAAACAGCTACACCATGCTGTTTGGGCATACCGAGTTGCCTACAAAACGGTAATCCAAGCCACCCCCTTTCAGATGGTATTTGGCCAAAATGCCGTGCTACCGTTGGACTTCTTAATACCTACATTGAAAGTAGCACAAGAACAGGAATGGACAGGTCATGAACTCTCCTCTAGATTTTTTGACCTTGAACGATTAGGAGAAACAAGACTGAGGGCGGCTGCAGGGATATATGCAGCTAAGAAACGACAGAAGGCATACTTTGATGCCCATGTTAAGGATAAAGGTTTGAAGGCAGGTGATCTAGTACTAGTATACACTTTGAAACAACATGCAAGGAAATTAGAGAAACGTGGCTATGGACCCATGATCATTAATAGAATCTCAACGAGTGGAGCAGTACAGCTAGCCACCTTAGAAGGTGATATTCTTCCGAGCTACATAAGCGGATGCAGGGTCAAGTTGTATCAGGAACCTCTCACAGAGGAAATGCTAAGTCGACTCAATACTGCTAAGAAATGCAAAGAAGAAGAAAAGCGAATTCGAGAAGAAGCCCAAGCAGAAGCCTTAGAGCGCATACGGAGAATGAAATTAAGAAGACAAGGTAGAGAGCAACCTAGGCCAGATGCCGATGCAGATCAAGGATATCACATGGCTATGTGTGAAGTTTCAGGTATCAGCTCCCATAGGATAATTGATCGACGTCCTTTTATAACCTTAGATATAGGACAAGGAAAGGGTGCAAGGACTGTAAGAGCCTTGATTGGCTCACGTGCAGCCACTAGTGCTGTTAAATTGTCTTACTGTCAAGAGTTGAAATTAACTGTCAATCCTATAGAAGCATATCTCATAGGATTGGGAGGTGTGGAAACCCCTTGCATGGGCGAGGTGGATCTTTCCATCTCCATTCAAGACGAAGTAATGACAGTCAAAGTATTAGTGTGTCAAGATGAGGACCTCACTGAGCCTCTTGTCTTGGGTCAGGACTGGATCTATGATCATGCAGTCAACCTAAACCTAAGAAGCGGACTTCTTCAGGTATGGGTAAATCATAGTCGAATTACAGTTGAACTGGAAAATGAGGCACTCAAGGAACTAGGTAAGGCACGAACTCCTGGTCCTTCCAGGGGTGCACATGAAGTCGACCATGCTATTCTTGTCCAAAACAATGTGATGCAGAGAGAGGACTGTCGCAACAATGAAGTCAAGGATAAGAAGGCACTCCCTTCTGTTCCAAAGGCTAGAGGGATGCAGCAACCAAAGGCAGATCGAATACAGAAGAAGCAGAACACTACCTATACTGGGGGCCAAAAAAAGGAGCAAAGCAGATTGTTTCAGCCAATGAAACAAGTATGGAGGCGAAAAGGCGAACACCCTGTTCCGACCAGGCCAACCCCATGGCCAAAACCTCTTATTAGTAATCAACAACACAACACTAATAAGAAGTCCTTCATAAATTCTTCTGCGAAAGTGAAGTCTATTTGGGTACCCAAGAAGTCAATGAAGCCAGCCCACAATCACGACAAATCTGGGTGCCTAAGGCTTGCTTGCGGGCTCAAATAGCTACACGAAGGCCAAACCCTGTACAACATGTTTCACTCACTCGAACATCTGAGGCCCACTCTTACACATCACGCACGAACACGTATTCTTCCATGAGCACAAGTAGAATCACTTGTAAATGGGTCCCTAAAAGCCCCATTTTTCAAGTAAATACCCCTATCACACTCTCAAAACCTATCCATTGCATTTGGCAACCTAAAACTTGTAATAAACCCCCGGACCCCAGTTGTAAATCCATGTCCACCTACTAACTACGTCACTCTCACATCACATCATTCCGCTTAGTTCTTAGGTCTACCCAATTCCTAACTACACACACAAGCACCGAGCACTTACTAACCCCCTAACCTCTCCCCAACCTCATGTTAATGTTGTAACGGGGACACAGTGTCATTTTTGTGTCCATTGCAATGTTAACATTTATTCATATATTCTCACAGAACCAGCTGCGAAGTTTTCAACATGGCTGAGGCGGCAGGAACTAGCTCTCAAACAGAAACGAGCCAGTAAGTGGTGGACTTAGACAGTTTACCCGTTTTGCCTGAAACAAAGGAAAGACCAGAAGAATTGCAGGCCATCAAAATCATACCTATAGCGGACCCTCCCAGTGGCCATACCATGCCCGTAGGAAAAGCTTCCCACTGGTTTAGTGAAGTGGCAGGACCCTTGGGAGAGGGAACATACCTATGGGAATCAGAGTTGGACTTTAATGGGAAGCAAGGCAAATACCATTTCTTTACAAGAGAATTCGAGAAGTTACAAAATGCAGAAGGTCTACGTTCGGTATGGAAGAAGGCAGGATTGGATGCATATTTCAGTGCACGGCTCCCAAAGCCTGACTTCATGCGATGCTACTATCTCATCAACACCTTGACTCCAAACAAGAACCCAAAAGGTGCAAGCTCATTTGTGATCCCATCTCTAACAAAAGGAAATGAGCTCAAGAGGTTTAGGTTATCCAACAACTTGGTGAGAGAGGCCCTAGATATGCGCGGAATGCATATTCCTACAGAGAAGGAAACCCTAGTGCCGGATTACATGAAGAATCGAAGCCTCACCAAACTCAAGGACATGGTGTCCATGACGCCTAATGTTGCAATACACCTTCGCATGTGCATGCAACACTTTGCTTTTCCTGCCCAAGATAGATTCACCATGCCTCCCAAAAAGATTTGGTTTAGTTTGTATCTGGCATAGACACAGAGCCTCACCATCAACTTACCCCACTGGATAATTGATCAGATACACCTAGCTCACAAACGATGGCCGTGGAAACAGGTTTTATATGGTTGCTGTGCTCTGACGAGAATCATTTATAGGTGTTTGGCTTATGACATCCCTATTCAACGGGCCCTAATGTGGAATCGTGTAGAGCAGTTTAGAGGCAGGACATCCACTGGACCCCCTTCTAAGAAGATGAGAGGTACTGTCCAAGTCCCTTGTGCTCAACCACGTGGAGCCACCCTAACACCAGACGTCACCCCTCCACCCCGAAGAGTCCGACCATTCACACTCCGACTTCCAAGACGCAGCACCGATGGTTCTACCTTGATATTCCCTCCCATCCCAACCGATCTTGAATTTCCCAATGGTGCACCTTTGGAAGAACTCACGAATGAAGATTTCGAACAATTACTACAAGATGTAGAGCTGGAGGCAGAAGAGGCACAACAAGTGGAGAATGTGCAAACGCAAGCAACAACTGCCCAAGTACCTGTCACCACAGTGGAAGTGGATGAAGAGGATGATGAAGATGAAGAACAGGAGGAAGATGAGGAGGATTATGATCAAGAGCATCATGATGAGCAACAAGAAGTGCCAGAAATTGTAGGTGCACCTGCATATACAGCTCAACTACAAAGGTTATACGACACAATCAAAGCAGTGCAAGAAAGGCATCAACTCTCTCTTGTGTCAGGTCAAGCTTTGATGCAAGAAATGCTATCAGATGATGGGGTGGATCAACATTTCATTGACACCCTCAAATTAGTGTCAGAGTCTTTAGGAGTTTCGGAGGCTGTCCACACTGCAGTCCATCAGTCCGTGAGGTATGACAAACGCAGAGTCGACACATTACCACGAGCAGGTAAGACTATCAGGATGCCCGTCACAGAACAAGAGGTAACCATTGAAGCCACAGCTACCCCCACCACCACCATTGACCTCTCTGCCGAAACCTTCGTTCAGACATCACCCATCTCACCCCAGCATCCCCCATCACCACCTTCTCCACCCCCACCACCACCTCCCACCATGGAAGAAACGCCAGTCATCACCTCTACCTTCACTTATAACCCACCCTTAGTCACATCATTTTCCTTTCGAGAACCCACCTCACAAGACACCCTCTTCTCTTTCGTCACCAATCCCTTGTACACTTCAACCCTTCTACCCTCCGAACCCATAATTGGCCATCCAATAATTCCAAGTGTGGTTGGAAACCCGGCACCCACCGAAGGCGCCCTCTGTTTCCCAGCCTATCCCCCAATACGGGTACCTCCATTCCATGACCCTCACTTCCCATCTGGCCCCTACACCTCTTTCAACCTAACCTCACCACCCCAATACCCATCCTTTGTGGAGCAGTTCATCCGCTCTCCAATGTTTTAGAGGCACATTTCCCCGATGTTCGCAACGACATCAATTTACACGAACACCACACTCACTTCACCTACCATACCCACCTACATGGTAGCCCCTGTACACACCACTCTGTCTGACCCAATGGACATTTCACCCACCACAGCACCTCTCCCCACGATTCCACCATCTCCCCCTCCCTTACCCCCCACCTCACCACTCACCACATCATTGGCACACACAGCATTCACTACCTCCCTCCCCAATCCCACCTCCCCTGCATTCCAAACTTTTCCCCTTGCATCTCATAATGTAAATAGCACGTTCAATACAGTACTTCAGTGTGCACATCAACTACAACAAGAATACCATCAATTGGAAGAACGCACTACGGCCCTCCAGGCAGAATCTCGACGTCTGCAAGCTAGAGTCAACACTCTTGAAGCCGATTACCAAACGCTCCTAACCGAGCATACCACCTTACAGCAGGCTCACTCCGAATTGGAATCAAAGACATCAACAGTAGATGATCAAGCAGTCAAGGAACTAGAAACAGTGCTCCAAGCGCAAATGATATCTAATGCTACACTCAGACGCAACCTTGGGCTATTAAGGAAGCATATGGCAGCAGCACTAGAAGAGAACAAGAGGCTTCAGCAACAAAACCAAGACAACTTTGAAGTGGCTATGGAAGGAACTGCAGGAGCAACCATTAGCCCTACCAAGTATAGAGCAGTCCCATCAGAAGACATTCACATCTTACTCGAGGAGCATGCAAATTTCTTAGAGTCATATGAAAAGTTAGAGACTGAATGTGCAGACCTAAAGAAACAGATAGCCCGTGCCCCCACAGCTCAACAGGAGTCAATAATCTTGGAACACTCCACAGAAGAATTAGAGACCCTCCATAAGCAGGTGGCAGAACTCAAAGCACGCCTCGCACCATATGAAAGGCCACCCTCGCCCACTGAAGAACCAGAACCTGAAACAGTAGTGGAAATCCCCGTCGATGACAGCTATGAAGAGCCCTACGAGCCGATGCCAACACCCGGTGGTCGGACTACAGAGGAAGGACAGGATACTTTAGAAATTCAAGTTCCAGATTGGGTCAAAAGGGTCGAGAAAGTGGGTAAGACACATGATGATCGCGTTGCCGTGCAAATGCAATCTCTCACAAATCTCGAAGAAACTGTCCTTCGATCTTCTTATTTTCAGAACCTATCCCAGCAACGATTAATCACAACATCAGAGTCGCAATACATGCCTTATTTTGTCTTGCTACATGATTATAATGCAGAAGTTAAAAGACATACAGGGAAGGAGCCCACATTTGCCACTCAATTTGAGCCAGAGGACTTACCGGCAGATGCGCGTGCTGGCTCGATCTTCCAGCCTAATTGGTGTGCACGTCTCCTAACCGATTACCCTGAGATGATGAGCAACTGGGCAACCATGCCACTGTATATCAAGAATAATCCATGTTATTGCCCAATGGTACGTCGCAGATCATGGCAAGCATTTGCGATCAAGGTACGCAACAATAAAGAATGCTCAGCTTGGGTTAACTATCCATATTTTGCTCCACCTCAAGGGACCCCAACCGTAGCCTACATGATATCAACAATTCGGCACTGGTCTACACGTCTAAATAATGTACCCGACATAGCAGCGAAAATGTGTATGAAAATATTCGAGCTCATGACCATTGTCTTCAAAACCTTTCGGAAGGTACAAGCTCCATACATCTCTGCCCCTGGATTCTCTCAAGGTAACAAGGATTTAGTCTACGACATGAGCCAGACTCCCTCGGTCACTATAATCTTTGCCTGGCATGCACGAATAAAGTACTTCATGCTTCAAGCAGACATTTGAGGAAATGTTCTCTACCGGATTCTGGGAATATCATTCAGAAATTTTCATTCCTAGACCCACACATTTGCTATATCTATTCGCAGTAGAACAAGCGATCCATGCAGATCAGTTACGTCTGCCACATCCGGACATTCCAGGACCAATTGATTGGGATCGTATGATGAAAAACTTGGCCAGAGGGCTACGCATACAAGAACATCAGCTTGCCACTCAGGTTGTGGAATATTACATCCAACACTCCCAGCAACAAGGGTCTGTCAGGGACGACAGACGAAAGAGAGGGGGGGGGTGTTGAGAGCAGTACGGGCACCCAAGGACTGACTAGACAAGGAAGCCAGCGGAGAGAGTCAGAGCGAGATGAAGGATTAATTAGAAAAAGCAGTCGACGCAAATCTGGCAGATAGGCCCTTCAAATTTTTCCAAATCAACATCTTTCTAACAGTGATTCTTATCACTAACATCATTGTAAATACCATTTCATATTTTTGTAGCTCCATTTTGTGCAAGTCAAGGAGTCCTTGAGCTTGAGGAGCCTTAGAAGTACCTACATATCAATTTTCGTATTTTTTAGACTCCGTTTAAGCCCTCAAATTGGCCGTGGAACCTAATTTTTAACTAGGCCGGACACTAGGTCTGGACAGGGCCAAAACCTAGTCAAAAACTATAAATAGAGCTAGAGAGCTCATTTTTGAGGTTAGCTTGTAATTGAATTGAACTTGTAAGAGCTTTTTGAGAGTAATCTAAGAACTCCATTGCTTCTCACTCTTTGTCTTGCCGTGTGTGCGCGTGTGTGTGTATGTGTGTGCATGTTTGTGTGCTTCTCACTCACGCACTTGTGCATCCACTTGCTCGAGGTCTTCATACCATCCTCATGTCTTCCCGGATTGACATTAAAGGAGGTGCTACTCATCACTGAGCTACACGGATCAAACTCGAGTTCAGTCGGTTGGCATTCTAAAGTAGCAACAGATTATCATTTTAGGAATGTCATTTATGGTAAATTTTGTTGTCATTAGGATGTCTGAGTCAGCATATCCATATGAAATGTTGTTAGGGAGACCTTGGTTTAGGATTGCTAAAGTCAAGCAAGATTGGGGTCTGAATGTGGTAATGATCACAAAGGGTAAAAAGCAAGTGACAATTCCTATGCGAGGAAGAAGAAATATGTCAGTACAAGAGAAACCACTCATGGCTCAAACAATTAACTTAGCGGATGAGATAGAAGATGATGAAGAGGAAAAGTTTTTGCAAGCAAATCCAACAGTAGTACCGGTATTAGAAGTTGATGTGGTAGGGGTATTAAGTAAGGATAATCTGATTGTGCAGAACATAGATGGGCCAATTCCGGGTGAATAGGTTGAAGATGCACAAATACAAAAGATGTTTGAACAAAGTATGGAAACTCCAGTACAGTAGTGGTTGGAACAACAAGAGAAAGAAGTAATAACTCTGGCTGAATGGATATATGATCAAAAGTATGCAGGTTCTATGCCGATAAAGGAGGAGGAGCTTCAAGAGGTTAATTTAGGGACAGAAGTTGAACCAAAGATGGTGCGGATTGGTAAAACGTTGACAGCATTTATTACTGAATTTGGTGCTTATGTGTTTATAGTTATGAGCTTTGGACTGAAGAATGGACTGCCATCATTCAATTATGTGGCGCACAAAGTGTTTGAACCTTATCTACTACTGGATTTTATGCAGGTGTTTGTAGATGATCTCTCGGTCTTTTGTAAGAAGGTACAGTATATGTTGCACCTGAAATCATGTTTTGACAAATGTCGGTAGTTTAGCATGGTGTTGAATCCGTTTAAAAGTGTTATTGCAGTCAGAAGTGGTATTTTATTGGGCCATGTCATTTCGCAAGAAGGGATGGCTATTGATGTTAAGAAGATTGAAGCTATTAGCACAGCTAAAGCACCGACCAACATGAAAGAAGTAATGTGGTTTGTTGGTTAGATTAAGTGGCATGCTAGATATTTACGGTATTTTGCAAATATCTCTTTACCACTTATGCACTTGACCAAAAAGGATGTTCCATTTGTATGGGCAGATGCTCAAGAGAAAGCATTTCAATTGTTAAAGAAGATGGTGTCTATAGCACCAATTTTGCAACCACCCGATTGGTCATTGCCATTTCACATATTTGTTGATGCATCGGATGTGGCTGTAAGAGCAGTTTTGATGGAGCAGAAAGAGAAACAATGGTATAGACCCATCTATTATGCTAGTAGAGTATTGTGTGCGGCTGAAAGGAACTACCCGGTGACGGAAAGGGAAGCTTTGGCAATGGTATATGCTCTTAACAAGTTTCGACATTATTTGTTGTGCAATAAGGTTATTTTTCATGTGGATCATCAGGCTTTGGTCTATTTAATCAAGAAAACCTTATTAATAGGATGATTAGCCAGGTGGATGCTTTTATTATAGGAATTTGATTTTGTGATTATGCATGCTCCAGGAAAAGAGCATGCAATGGCAGATTACTTTAGTAGATTGGATTCAAGAGAAGCACCTACAGGTGTAAGTGATGAATTTCCGGGTGCTGAGTTGTTTAATGCACAAGTGATGGAAGCAGATTCTTGGTATGACCAATTATTAGTATTTTTAACTAATGGTTTATTACCACAATACTTTACACCTGATCAAAGGAAGAAGTTTGCACTTAAAAGTAGGCCGTATTTGTTTATAGCTCGGGCATTATACAAAAAAGGGGTGGATCAGGTCATAAGGAGGTGTGTACCAGAATTTGAACAACCAGCCGTGTTACAGGAAGCACATTTAGGTCTAGCAAGAGGTCATTTGTCAAGGGATATTACAGGGAAGAAAGTTTTACAAGCTGGGTTATGGTGGCCGGCTGTTTTAAAGGATGCGCATGAGTATGCTAAAGGATGTGTGATTTGCCAAAAGTTGGGCCAACCTAATAATTCAAATCGGATGTCTGATAATCCAGTTTTACCATTGGATCCCTTCTAAAAATGGGGCATGGATTTTGTGGGGCCCATTAAACCTACTACTCAGCGGGGAAGTAGATATATACTTGTAGCAACAAACGATTGTTCGAAATGGGTGGAAGCAGTGACATTGAAGTATAATAAGGCAGCAAGTGTGGCAAAATTTCTTTATCATAATATTATGACCAGGTTTGGGTGTCCGATTGAGTTGGTAAGCGATAGAGGTACTCATTTCCTTAATGAGGTGATTTCAGAGTTAACAAGAATTCATTTAATCATGCATAAAAAGACTACAACATATCATCCACAAGAAAATGGTCAAGCGAAAAGTACGAATAAAACCTTAATGCGTATTCTTAAAAAGCTAGTGCATGACAATCAGAAAAATTGGGATTTGTTACTCGACTCAGCTTTGTGGTGTTTGGCACAAGGATGGACAAACCAATCAATGGATTTAGGTTGAAACTATTTCAGGGGAAGCCGCCACATTTGGATTGGTTATCTTCTAATGTTGTGCAAGTGATCCATCATCCTGAAAATCAAATCAACAACGTATGTGATCATCGTAGAAAGAAGGCTTATTTCTCTGCATTTTCATATGTGGTCAAATGTTTTCTTGATTCTTGTTGGTCCAAAATTACATTCAGTACTTTCTTACAATTACAATGGGTTCCATGTCCAAAGTTGCAGTATAAAATTTTGCTAAGGGTTATTCCACAGCCAAAAATTGAGAAGGAGGTATTACTGGATCAGATTGCAGATTCAAAGGGATATTCTGAGGCAACAAGTAATGAAGTTCCGAAGACAGGTACAACAAGGGTTGCAAGTGGTCAGAGAGATGACGAACAGGTGTATCAGGGGGAACATGAACAGAAAGATAGTGCTCAGCCAGATATTATCTTGCAAAGTAAGGTTAGTCGGAATGTTGTGGTGGGAAGTTCGTGCACCAGAAAAGGGAGTGTTAATGAATTTGAATATCAGTTTGGTATTCTTGAGGTGCGCATTAGTTTTAATGTTTATCAAGGAACGCGTAAAAGATCTTTTAGGCGTGTTATGGTAATGCGGGGAAACAGGCTGCTAATGATTTTTAAAGTGATCCATACTAAAATATTATTCAATTGCATGAACTGGTACATGAGTAAGTACATCAAACATTTCCGTCAGTGGCAAGTTGAACATCCGCACTCGCGGTACTTGTGTTCTCAGTCCTATTTTATGGCCCCAAAAGTAATGTATTTTCCTGTGTCTACTGTGTTGGTGCATGAACTGGAAGTCATGCGGGGACGTATGAGAAAGAGAGAAGCTATGTTGCGCAAAGAAGAAACCACAATTGAGGAGAGTAATAGCTTGCTTCAGGATGACAAGATGGAGATATCGACACCATCAGCGACTACCAAATTTGTGCAAACTCGCATGGAACCATTTACGGATTTCAAGGTGGAAATTGATACACAGTCCACCATAAATGAGAATTGGCTCCGTAAGATCGGTTTATTTCAATTTGCTACTTTGCCATGGGTGAGATGGCGATGCAACTGCTATGCAAACAGTCTGGAGATCATCAAAAAAACGAAAGGTCAGCTGGCATTATAGGTAAAATTTTTGCCTGAATTAGTTGCAGAAATATTTAAGTTACCTATATACAAGGATGTGGTCATTCCGAAGTGTTCTAAGGATGTCTTGAAGAAAGACTTTGGGTCTAGGGAAGGGGGACGACAGTATTATATGATGAAGAATGCAGGTTATGTTCGACGGGAGCAATTAAAATGGTACTTGGAGAGGGTCATAATCAAATATGATTACATGTCCAAAGAAAATTTTGCACCTTTGGCTTATGTAGAGGCAAGTAGACAAGTCAGTTGAGCTCATTGGTTGCATGATCACATGCACAGTGAGATATTTGTAGGGGATAGACATAAAATGCAATCGAATAGTAGGATGTCAGCATATTTGGCGGCATTGTTCGAGTTTGTGCAGTTGGTGGACAGTCAGAAGTTGTCATGGCCAAAGGAGATAAACATTCATAGTGATGAGTTGATGGGTAAAAATCAGGAACAGCTAGCTATGAGAGAGGTGGATAGACCTTTAGAGACGTGTACGGATCTTTTGAAAGCAGGTTATATTGTACAAGAATTGGAACCGGTTATGCAGATAATTCAAACTCATTTAGGAAAATCAGTGATAAAGGAGGATAATCTCCTGCAGGTGGTAGATGAGGATGAGCACCCAAAAGTACTAGGAAAGGTTTTTAAGTTGTCTAAAAAGAGAAGATTGGAAGAACAGTCGCAAGCACTAGGGGATAAGTTGTCAGAGGATGTTATGCACCAATCAATAAGGAATACAGGGTATGATGTACTAGGAATGAAGGAAAGGTTGTAGGAAATTTCCAATTTCTTAGTCTTGCAAGAGGAGAAATTAACTAGGTATGAATAGACAAAAGCATCTATTAACATGGAGGATTATCAGTCTTTACAGAGGCAGGTTGAAACACTTAAGGAAGAATTGAATAAGAAGGCATAAACATTAGAGAAATATATTCACAGAGCAAGATGCAACAAGCAATAGAGTTGTCCAGAATAAAGCGGTCCATGCAGAAATTTGAAGAATGGCAGAGGTCTATACAAGAACAAATTCAAAAAGAGATGATGGATTTTTCAACACTTAATGCTACTCTGTAGAACGAACAAGTGATTCTTCACTCTAGGATGCAGGTATTACAGGTGCTGAAGAAGCAGATGTTAAAAAACGAAGATGTGGAGCTGGATGGAGTATTAATGACAGGGTCAGATATTGGATTATTAAAGCAATAGCTACGTAAGTATATTCAAGATATTTGGACTGTGTTTTAGAGTCGTTGGCAAAGTATGTTCAAGATTTAGAATGAGCAGGTGCAGGCATGCTTTGTGTCAAAGCATGAAAAAGATTTACTCCATATTATTGAAAAACAAGAGAAGCAAATTGAAGATCATGCACAAATAATTAAAGAGTTACAAGAACAGTTGTTACTGAATAATCTTGAAAAAAAGGTGGATATGATAATTGAAAAGCAACAATTCATTATTGATAGGGACTTTCAAGAAAAGCAGGATTGTTCTGAGGAGGATTTCAATATGCTGCAGAGTCGAAAGGTTGGAGAAGTGGAAGTTGAAGAACTTAAGCAGTCAATGCAGATAATATTATATGATCAAGGGATTGTAAATTCGAGTTAGATTTTTGTTAAAAATCCCCCACTAGGCAGTGCCAGGTGTTGAGGATAGAGGAATCTTGAAGATATATAGTTAATTTGAATTCTAAAACTCTGCTAATTTAAAGAATACTCAATCAGATTGTTGCTGAATTAGATTTCTTCTAACTCGGATGTTGCTTACTCTGATTTTTAACAGACAGTTATATTTTAATTGAGCGCCACCTTCGCGAGAAGTGAGTAGTTATGTTTTGGTTCACGCGAGTAAAAAAAACGGAGAAGAAGAAAGCAGGGTTGGGAGAAGAAAGAAGAAGTAGAAGAAACAAAAGAGAGATTCTTCATTCTTGTAATAGCGCAGATACGTATTTGAGTCAGTCCGGATCAATCATGTAATGATTTACTATTTGTATTACCCGAATGTTCTCATGAACTCTTTCTATCTTGTAAGGCCTGTTTTAGAAGCCTCATAATGATGATTTTTGCCTAAATCTGTTCAGAGCAAGCATAAAACTATGTCTATTGTGGGTCATAATCTTTAAAATTATACTATGTCTCAGCAGAGCAGTGATAGATCTGAAATTTGCTAGAAGTCAATTCTCTGTGTGTAGTAGACTAGTGTTGAGAACTTGGTTTACCAGAGTCAAGTAACTGATGTGTTGTATGCGAACCCCAACAAGAGGCAGAGGTGGACACAACTTCAACAATAACAATAGAGGCTATAATAGAAGGGACTACAAAAATTATTCAGAAGATCAACCACATGAAGACTCATTGCTTCTCATGAATCTAAGCCACAAACAAGGTAAAGAAGATGATCATTTGTTCCACATAGATTCAAGATGTTCAAATCATGTTGCAGGAAACATTGCTCTTCTATCTGGCTTGGAAAGTCCAAAGCATAGACATGAAGTGCAAACAGGGGATGACACAAAGCACAATGGGGAGAAGATTGGTAATGCCAAAGCTTCCAATGGCAGGACAAACATTCTTAGTAAGGTTCTCTATGTACCCACTATCACTAAAAACCTAATAAGTGTAGGCCAAATAGTTGAAAAAGGCTTGCAAGTTAGGTTCACCCAACATGGATCTTTTGTGGAAGATCCATGTCAAGGCTTTAAGAAGATAGCCAGAGGTGAGAAGCATGGTAGGCTCTTTACTTTTGAAGTAGGAGAAACCAAGAACATAGCTCTATTCACTTTTGGATCTCAAACGCTCTGAGTGAGCTTGAAGTATGGCATAAGAGACTTGCTCAAGTGAATGAAAGAACCTTGAATGATATATGCACGGATCAAAGTGTTTTCTAGGACTGCCAAACATATCAAAGCAACACATGATCAACAGGTGTGATGCATGTCAGATTGGGAAGGCACAAAGATAACCATTCAACCACAAAGGCTACGTCCACAACAACATATTAGACTTAGTACATATAGATGTATGGGGACCAAGTCATTGGCACAATCAAGGTATTATGTCTCATTTATTGACGACCATAGTAGATGGATTGTACTATACTTAAACAAGATTAAGAATGAAGTGTTTGATTGCTTCAAAAAGTATCTCGCACATGTGGAGAATCATACAGGTAGATCACTCAAGAAGCTCAGACGTGATGGAGGGGGAGAATACTTCTCCAAAGAGTTTGATGAGTTCTTGCAGGATAGAGGCATCAAAAGGGAAGTGACTACTAGGTACTCTCCTCAAGTAAATGGAATCACCGAGAGGAGGAACAAGACATTGGTTGGATCAGCCAGAACAATGCTTGAAGAGAAGTTGTCACATTATCTATGGGCAAAAGCTATTTCAACTGTTGTGTACCTTGTCAATAGGCTGCCATCCAAATCACTTCAAGGTATGACTTCTTATGAAGCATGGCATGGAAGAAAACCTAGTCTTCGACATTGCAAGGTTTTTGGTTGTTTAGCTTATGTTCATGTACCATCACAATGCAAGGTTTTTGGTTGTTTAGCTTATGTTCATGTACCATCACATTGCAAGGTTTTTGGTTGTTTAGCTTATGTTCATATGATCTTTATTTTGATTCTCATCTATTAGGAAGCAAGCATGATACACAGGTCCACGATCCAAGAAGTGATACAGACGATGACCAAGATGAAAGACAAAAGGATTAAAAGCTATGGAAGTCAAGAGGCAAAGCAAAGATGCAAGAGGTTGGAGAATGCTTCAAACAAGCAACTTGAAGATCAGCAAGAGAGAAGAAACAACCAAAAAGGTATAGATATGATTCCATATTTGTTACGAAGCATTCATTCTACTTGGCAAAAGACTCTATTTCAGAGGAACCCTCAACATATGAAGAGGCAAAGGGAAACCCTAATTGGGAAAAGCCCATGAAAGAAGAAATAGATGCATTGAAGGAGATGGACACTTGGGTTTTGGTTCCAATGTCGACAAGTCCAAAAGGTAATTGGTTGCAGATGGGTAAATAAAGTTAAAAGAAATTCAAATGGATCAGCTTGCAGGTACAAGGCAAGATTAGTTACCAAAGGATGCTCACAAACTCATGGTGTAGACTATGGGGAAACATTCTCACCAGTTGCAAAGATGACTACAATCAAAACATTGATAAGTGTAGTTGCTGCAAGGAATTGGAGACTCCTCCAACTTGATGTGTAAAATGCATTCTTAAATGGTTGGATAAGTGAAGAGGTATACATGTCACAACCACCAGGTTTTGAAGACCCTAATCATCCATCTTATGTTTGCAAACTTAAGAAAGCATTGTATGGATTGAAACAAGCTCCTAGAGCTTGGAATTACAGGTTGGTTACATACCTTCAAGATCAAGGGTTCAGACCAAGCAACTCAGATCCTTCTCTATTCATCAAAAGGGATCATGATGAGGTTATCTATCTATTTGTATATGTAGATGATATTATTGTGAGAGGTGATGATCTAAATGGCATTAAAAGGATAAAGAGACACATGCAAGAGGAGTTCAAAATCAGTGACCTAAGTCAGCTCACAGATTTCCTAGGTGTGCAGGTGATATACACAGATGAAGGAATGTATTTGACTCAGAGAAGATACATTCAAGATCTTCTTCTCAAGTTCAAAATGGAGAACACAAAACCTGCAGGTACACCTTTGGAGATGAATCATAAACTTAGTGTTTATGAAGGTGAGAAAATTTAAGACCTTAAAGAGTATCAAATCTTGGTAGGTAGCTTGATATATGCTACTCATACAAGGGCAGACATCTCATATAGTGTGGGAGTGCTTAGTCAATTCATGCACTCACCGAAAACACCACACATGGATGCAGCTAAGAGAGTACTTAAGTATCTCAAAGTTACAATCAATGAAGGTATATTCTATCCTTACTCTTTATATTTGGATATCAAAATCTATTCAGATGCAGATTGAGTAGGAGCTAATGATGATAGAAGAAGTACTTCTGGTTACTTAGCATTTGCAGGTTCAAAGCTAGTGTCATGGAGTTCCAAGAAGCAACCAATAGTTGCTTTATCCTCGACTGAAGCAAAGTACAGAGGCTTGATCATAGCAACTCAAGAGGCAATATGGTTAAAGGCATTGTATACAGATTTGGGACTTGTGAGTTCCAAACCTCACATATTTGGAGATAATGTAAGTTCCATGCATCTAATGACAAATCCTATTTTCGATGAAAGAACCAAGCACATAGAGGTGCATTATCACTTCATCAGGGAGAAGCGCATGGCAAAGGAGATTGAAATTTCTTTTTTTCCTACTGAAACGCAAGTAGCAGATATGATGATGAAGGCACTTGATGGAATAAAGCTTTGTAGATTCAAAGCTATGGCAGGCATTCAACCTATTCAAGAATGAAGACTCAAGCATACTTTACCTTGAGGGGAAGTTTTTGGAACATCCAGCTTACACTATGCTTGAGGTGGTTTTGATCTACATCAAAGGCTATCATGTCGAAAGAATATCCGTTGGAGAGTTCTTTTACCATCCTCATTTATTGTATTTTTTAAAAAACAATTTTTCATGGAACTTTTACCATTTTAAAAGCCTTGAGCTTTACACATGTAAAAGTAGAAAGATAGAGCCCAAATACCACGAATTTGTGGTGTTTAAGTTGCATTCAATCAAGCAATCAATCACCTAAAAGTAGATCAAACTAGATCTTCACTTTTCCTAGATTGTAGGAAAGTGAATTGATTCCCTCCAACAACCATTCCCACCTTCATTTGAATTCAAAACCCACTTGTAGAAGTCATGGATCACTTCTAGAGTCTATATAAAGACTTGAAATTACTTTTACAATACATGGAAGCAATATACATACACTTGTGACCATCATTGTCTTGCTCCTTTAATTTTCTGCATCATTTTCCTCGCCAACAATAATCTTGCAGAGGCTACTGATCTCTCTACAGAGCTCCAACTTGAGTGCAAGATGCCTTATTGAAAAGATATTAGTGTCTAGTTTATGCATATAAATTTTCATAGCATTTGGTTTCGTAAATTGGGAGAGATCTTAGTGTTTCTGTCTTGGGGTCAGTCTCTACATATTCCTGAAAAATAGGAGGTACCACAGTTGAGCGTCTCATTCATTCCTATAGCATATTTTTCTTAAAGTTCCTTATACTTTTGTGCATTATATACACTGAAACCTATGTGTATCACTCCCATAAAATGATTTTTTCTAATTGTAATCATGCTGGTCGCTATGCGCATTTGAAGTTGATTGTCTCTTCCGTAGATAGTAAGTTTTTTGAGCTACTTGATGCATGAACCTATTTGTTTTGTATTGACTGATTCTCCTTGATGCTCCAAATTACATAGTGCATTTCTTTGCACTTATCACATTCCTATAAATTCTATTTGTAAAAGCTAAGAAGTAGCCTCATTAGGACCAATATTCCCTCTCTCGATGAGAATGAAGGATGCTTATTTTATATGCAGACAGATTTTCAACCAAAACCAAAAAGTGTTTGAAGCACATAAACACTTCAAACTTTGCCTTAAATGGATATACCCATGCATCCTAGAGAAATCATTGATGAAAGTAACGAAGTACAGATAGTTCCCAAAAGAACGTGTGTGCATAGGACCACAAACATCACTATGGACAACCTTCAATTTCTGAATAGCTCAAACTGAACCATCTTTTGGGAAGGAGAAATGTTGCATTTTGCCCAAAATACAGCCTTCACATACATGTTTACTGGGTGTCTCAAGTTTAGGCAAAGAGGATACCATTTTAGATTTCTATAAGTGTAGCAAACTAGCAAAATTTAGATGACTAAAGTGTGCATGTCAAAGCTTTGCATATGACATAGCCTAAGAATTATGTACTCCACATGCTGAATCATTCACATGTTTTTCATATTCTATGAGCTTATAGAGCCCAAAACATAAAATGCAAGAAGCAATAACCATGTTTCCATTTGACATATCATGAACTGTACATCTATCATCAACAAATTTCAAAACAAAGCTTATCTTGGCTAATGCAAAAATTGATCAACAGAATTTTCTTGATCCCTGGCAAAAATAAAGCATCTGACAATGTAAAAGAACCATCATCAGTAGTATTCAGAATGATCTTACCAACTCCCATGATAGGATAAGAGGAATTGTTGGCACATGTGACAATATTCCCTATAGGGGTAGGCTCGAGTGACTTGAAGAAAATGTGCTAGAAGGTAATATGTTTGGTTGCCCCACTATCAAAGTATTGAACATCTGACTCTATTATAGACATAGAATGTTAAGAAGAAGGGTCAAATCTATAAACAGTAGTAAACACCCATTCTTCATTTTGTACTAGATTAGCAAACTCTGTTTTTGGTGTAAAGGCCTTTGCAACAACCATTCCAGCCTCTTTTTTCTTTGCCTCTTTTGCGGCCAATTTTGGACTATTCCTTATGACATGATCATTTGATTTATAGTACTTGCAAAAAAAATTCTGCTTTTGTGTCTTCTTCTCATATCTGTCTTCCTTGTTTGATTGTGCAAAAGTAGCTTACTAGTAGAAGAGCTCCATTTACCTTTACCCTTCTCACTAGTGAGTAAAGCTTGATCTACAACATGCATAATGGATGTATTTTGGCTAGACTGATCTTCCTACAATAGAACAGAGACTATCTCCTCAAATGTTAAGGCATTTGGATTGCCTTTGATCATCAAATGAAGAGTAGAAGTGAAATTCTGATATGAATCAAGAAGACCATTGAGAGTAGTCTGCACAAGCAAACTGTCAGGCAAGACTTCGTCAGCAAAAATTAATTGCTCCTTCCAATCTTTGAGCTTTGTTAGAAAATTGTCCATAAAATCACCTTCATTCATATGCTCACTCTCCAAGTGTTTTTGGAGCTAAGCAACACGAGCCTCATTCCTAGCCGGGTACAATGTGGTAAGTGTATCCCAAGCATCCTTAGCTATTGTGCAAGAGTGAGTGTGAGGAATAATGGCAGGTTTGATAGAAAAGGCTATCAATGCATGTGCATGAGAATTGTTGGTGCAAACAAGCCTTCACACGTGGCTTTGATTTGTGCCCTGAAGACTCAACATAAGGCTTGGACAATTAGAACCTTGGAAGGCTAGAGTTTGAACTCTTGAAGGATACATTTGAACCATAGAAACCAATAATTAATTGGTTATTACTTTTTATCTCATGTAAAAAGTCTATGTGACTTTAACCACCCATGTAATCACACCTAACAGAGAAAGTCGTGGAAAATTTGATTGAATGAGTAGGTGAATGATTGAGAGAATATCTCATTCACTTTTAGGTACAAGATTCTAGGAGATTGACATGATTTTGAAATTCAAAATCTCACTCAATCTCTATATAATCTACAAGTCAAAAGTCGCGGGTATTCTCACTCCTCCCGAGGCAATTCCAAGCAAATCATTGAGTGTGTGAGAGCTACTCTTTAGCCTACACCTCTGAGTACCATTGAGCATCACATTACATGCCAATGGGAATGTATAATCATTAGTATTAATCAATACATATACATTTATAGTCTCTGTTTTTTCTCTGAGTGACTACCTCCAAGTCTGTCAACTTCAACAGGACATATCTCAAGATCTACTGAACCAAATTGGATGATTCAAAGCTCATTGGAACCAGCTCAAAGCATTCTACAACACTAAAAATTTTCAAGTGATTCCATTAGCCAATTGGGAGAAATCACAGTCGAAGCAGTCTCTGGTATTTTTCTGTGTAGTTCCTAAAAAGTCGGGGGTGTCTCTGATTTTGCTAAAGATCATTCTCAGTGCATAGTTTATCAATTGAAGTGATTTAACTTGCTAATGGTAGCTTGTTAAGTTAATTTAATACTCCCAGAAGGAATTAATCCAATTGTAAGTGTGCTGGTCATACTAAGCTTAAGACTGAGCAGGTATCATTACAGGAATAGAAAGTTTTTGGATTTGTGAAGGCTCAAAATCATCTGTTTTGATTTGGTCATTACACAATTAATTTGTAAAGCACATATATAGTTTCTTGGTGTCATTTGGAAGCTCAAGGAGTCTCCTAAGCATATCTGGAGAGAAAGGAGGGCAGGTGTGAAGCAGGTCTAGCAGCACCAACTTGATCTCCTGAGTGCATCCAGCCATCACATCTAACAGTGGTATCAGAGCAAATAAGGTAATCATGGGTGATGGTTTCCCTTCCTTCATTGACAAATTGGATAGAAATAATTACCAGGCTTGGTCATTGAGAATGAAGACCTATCTACAAGGGAGAAGCTTGTATGGATACATATCAGGAGATGAGGAGTTGCCCTCATTCAAAACCAGAGGCCTACCAACAAAGGATGAACATGAGAGGCTCAACCAATGGTGTGCAAAAGATGCTTTGGCAAGGTCATACCTTCTAAACTCTATTTCTGATTTCCTTCTACCTCATGTAAGGAACTGTAAGACTTCCCAAGAGACTTGGGAAACCTTGTCAACATACTTTTCATCTAGCACAAGGGCCAGAAAGAATCAGCTATGGATTGAGTTTACAACTCTTAGGAAGCAATCAAAACAATGTGTCTCAGATTTTGTCACCAAAGTCAAAGACATTGCAGATCAACTTGCAAGTGTTGGAGAAGAAATTGAGGAAGAGCAAATAGTCAGACAAGTGATCAATGGACTAAAGGCAGATGACAAGTGGGAGAGCTTTACCACAGCAATGGACTTGTACATGGACATCCAAGCACCTGATCTAACAACTCTGATTGGACAACTATTCACACATGAAGCAAAGATCACAAAGAATGGAGAGCAATCAAAAGGTAACAATCCCTCTGCCCTATATACTGATAAGAAGTCTAAAGACAAGGGTAAAAGCAAGAAGGTTGATGAAGAAGGCTCTACCTCCCAAGCAAACTATGCAGGGAGAGGTAGATCATCTAGAGGTAGGGGCAGAGGAGGTAAGTCAGGTAGGGGGAGACCCTACAATCAATCTCCATGCAATATTTGTGGCTTGTCTAACCATACTACAGATGAATGCTACAAAAACTACAAGAACCAAAGAGGAAGAGGTCACCAAAGAGGAGGATACTCTCAAAGCAGAGGCAGATTCAATCAATCTCAAGGCTACCATGGCTACAACAATAATTACAACAATAGCTACAATCACAATAGCAATTATCAAGGTGGATACAGGAACAGAAAGGATTACAACAATTATGCAGAGGATCAAGATGATTCCTTGTTGATTATGAACATGACATCTAAATCAGGTATCAATGATGATCATTTGTTCTATATTGATTCAGGTTGCTCTAACCATGTAGCTGGAAATGTTGCCTTACTCTCTGATTTGGAAGAACCCAAAGGCAAGCACCAAGTGCAGACAGGTGATGACACTAAACATTCAGTTGTTAAAGTAGGCAATGTCAAAACAAGTGATGGTAATCAGAATTTACTAAGCAGAGTGTTGTATGTTCCAACAATCACCAAGAATCTGATGAGTGTAGGTCAGATTGTTGAAAAAGGTCTACAGGTCAGGTTCACTCAACATGGTGCATATGTGGAGGATCCAAGACATGGATTCAGAAGGATAGCCAAGGGAGAGAAATCAGGTAGATTGTTTACCTTTGAACTTGAAGACACTAAGAGTATTGCTTTGTACAACTATAAGGACCAAACCCTATCAGAATTGGAGATTTGGCACAAGAGATTAGGTCACATTGGAGAAAGGACTCTAAAACAAATGAGTAGAGATCAATGTGTGCTTGGGATACCTAATGTATCCAAGCAACATATGATATACAAGTGTGGGGCTTGTCAATTTGGTAAGTCACACAGATTGCCCTATACCAAGAAAGGTTTTATGCATGAAGATTACTTGGAATTGGTGCATACAGATGTTTGGGGACCAAGCAAGGAGCCATCCATATCTGGATCAAGGTATTATGTGTCCTTTATTGATGACTATAGCAGGTGGACTGTCTTATACTTCATGAAACATAAAGATGAAGTATTTAATTGTTTCAAAAGGTATCTTGCATTAGTTGAAAATCAAACAGGTAGACATTTGAAGAGGCTAAGGTCAGATGGTGGTGGAGAATACTTCTCCAATGACTTTGAAGATTTCTTGCAGGAAAGAGGCATCAAGAGGGAGATTACCACAAGGTACTCACCTGAACAAAATGGGGTAGCTGAAAGGAGGAA
Source organism: Ceratopteris richardii (assembly GCA_020310875.1). Lineage (NCBI taxonomy): Eukaryota > Viridiplantae > Streptophyta > Polypodiopsida > Polypodiales > Pteridaceae > Ceratopteris > Ceratopteris richardii. Next base: position 51,180,093 of record CM035420.1, on the reverse strand, counting down.
TAGACTCATTGTAGAGACAGCTAGGTCTATGCTTAATGAGAAAAAATTACCAAATTATCTTTGGGCAGAGAGTGTATCTACTGCCACATACTTAATCAACAGGTTGCCATCAAAGACACTTGATGGAATGACACCCTATGAGGCTTGGCATGGTAAGAGACCATCTCTGGATCATTGCAAGATCTTTGGGTGTGTTGCATATGTGCATATTCCCTCACAGGTAAGGGGAAAGCTAGACCCTAAGGCTGAAAAGTGTATTTTCATTGGTTATGATTTGAATCAGAAAGGATACAGGTTCTATAACCCCTCAAACAAAGGCTTCAAGGTAAGCAGAGATGTCATATTTGATGAAAATGACTCATGGTATGAAAATGAGTGCAGGAAAGTTAGCCTACCTTATCATATGGAAGAAGACTTTCCAAAGCTTATCAGGCAAGAACCAACTCAAAAAGAGGACACAAGCTCAGATGATGAAGACACCATCAACATTGAAGAGTTCAAGGCTTGGAAATCCAAAGGGAAGATGAAGATGAAGCAACTAGAAGACAATCCAGAATCCTCAACTCAAGCTATGAGGAGATCTCAAAGAGAAAAGAAGAAACCAATTAGGTATGGGTATGATACTTCACTTGTAACCAAGCATTCTGTATATCTTGCAAAGGACATCTTGAATGAAGAACCAGGTACATTTGAAGAAGCAATTACTAAACCAGAATGGAAGGAAGCAATGGATGAAGAAATGGAGGCTCTCAAGGAGAGTGATACTTGGGACTTGGTACCCAAGAAGGACTCCATGAAGGTGATAGGATCCAGATGGATCTACAAACTCAAGAGGAACTCAGATGGTACAATAAATAGGTATAAAGCTAGGTTGGTAGCCAAGGGTTTTGCACAAACCCAAGGCATTGATTATGAGGAGACATTTTCTCCTGTGGCCAAGATGCCAACTATCAGAGTTATGGTGAGTGTAGCTGCATCCAAGAATTGGAACATGTACCAATTGGATGTGAAGAATGCATTCTTGAATGGATGGATATCTGAAGAGGTCTACATGTCACAACCACCTGGCTATGAGGATCCTAATAAGGTAAATCATGTTTGTAAATTGAAGAAGGCTCTGTATGGATTGAAGCAGGCACCTAGAGCATGGAATTACAGGTTGACAACCTATCTCCTAGATCAAGGATTTGTGATGAGTAAAGCAGATACTTCATTGTTTATAAAGAAGAACAATTCAGAGGTAATATACTTGTGTGTCTATGTTGATGACATCATTATTACAGGAAATGATGTTCAAGGGATAAGACACATCAAAGGACAAATGATGAAGGAATTCAAGATCAATGATCTTGGATTATTGAAGTACTTTCTAGGACTTGAATTGGTCTACACAAACTCAGGTATATTTATTACTCAGAAGAAGTACATTCAGGACATGGTCAAGAAGTTTAATTTGCAGGAAGCTAAAGTCTCAAACATTCCTATGGAGGTCAACCACAAACTCAGTGCACATGAAGGAGAAGAACTCAAGGATATTACAGGTTACCAAAGTTTGGTAGGTAGTCTTAATTATGCTACCTTAACCAGGATTGATATATCATATGGTGTTAGTGTACTTAGCCAATTTATGCATAAACCAAGAGTACCACATTTGGAGGCAGCAAAGAAGATAGTAAAGTACCTAAAGGGAACACAAAATCATGGTTTGTACTTTCCATATTCATCAGACATTGATATTAAGGTATACTCAGATGCAGATTGGGCAGGTTGCAAGGATGACAGGAGGAGTACATCTGGTTACATATGCTTTGCAGGTGATAAACCAATTTCTTGGTCATCCAAGAAACAACCCACAGTAGCTCTATCATCTACTGAGGCAGAGTACAGAGGGCTAGCCAATGCCACTCAAGAAGCCATATGGTTAAAGCTATTATATTCAGAATTGGGCCTATACACAAGGCCACCAATCATATTTGGTGATAACACAAGTTCACTTCACCTAGCAGCTAATCCAATTTATCATGCTAGGACAAAACACATAGAGGTTCATTACCACTATGTGAGGGAGAAGTTACTTAGCAAAGAAATTCAATTATCATATGTGTCTACTAATATACAATGTGCAGATTTGCTTACTAAAGCTCTGGATGGAAGCAAGCTATGCAGATTTAAATCCATGATTGGATTGCAGGAAATCATTGAAGACTAGAGATGAAGACTTGAGCCAAAGTGTTTGGCTTGAGGGGGAGCTGTTGGTGCAAACAAGCCTTCACACTTGGCTTTGATTTGTGCCCTGAAGACTCAACATAAGGCTTGGACAATTAGAACCTTGGAAGGCTAGAGTTTGAACTCTTGAAGGATACATTTGAACCATAGAAACCAATAATTAATTGGTTATTACTTTTTATCTCATGTAAAAAGTCTATGTGACTTTAACCACCCATGTAATCACACCTAACAGAGAAAGTCGTGGAAAATTTGATTGAATGAGTAGGTGAATGATTGAGAGAATATCTCATTCACTTTTAGGTACAAGATTCTAGGAGATTGACATGATTTTGAAATTCAAAATCTCACTCAATCTCTATATAATCTACAAGTCAAAAGTCGCGGGTATTCTCACTCCTCCCAAGGCAATTCCAAGCAAATCATTGAGTGTGTGAGAGCTACTCTTTAGCCTACACCTCTGAGTACCATTGAGCATCACATTACATGCCAATGGGAATGTATAATCATTAGTATTAATCAATACATATACATTTATAGTCTCTGTTTTTTCTCTGAGTGACTACCTCCAAGTCTGTCAACTTCAACAGGACATATCTCAAGATCTACTGAACCAAATTGGATGATTCAAAGCTCATTGGAACCAGCTCAAAGCATTCTACAACACTAAAAAGTTTCAAGTGATTCCATTCAGCCAATTGGGAGAAATCACAGTCGAAGCAGTCTCTGGTATTTTTCTGTGTAGTTCCTAAAAAGTCGGGGGTGTCTCTGATTTTGCTAAAGATCATTCTCAGTGCATAGTTTATCAATTGAAGTGATTTAACTTGCTAATGGTAGCTTGTTAAGTTAATTTAATACTCCCAGAAGGAATTAATCCAATTGTAAGTGTGCTGGTCATACTAAGCTTAAGACTGAGCAGGTATCATTACAGGAATAGAAAGTTTTTGGATTTGTGAAGGCTCAAAATCATCTGTTTTGATTTGGTCATTACACAATTAATTTGTAAAGCACATATATAGTTTCTTGGTGTCATTTGGAAGCTCAAGGAGTCTCCTAATCATATCTGGAGAGAAAGGAGGGCAGGTGTGAAGCAGGTCTAGCAGCACCAACTTGATCTCCTGAGTGCATCCAGCCATCACATCTAACAAGAATCTCTATCATCCTAATAAATTTCCTCTTCTATAGGTACAGTAGAAACCATAGCACGAACAGTAATCTAAAAAATATTACCATCGTTGATGCCATGTGCATTAGCTTCAGTACGTGTATTTGTAGGTGTAATAGGACATTTTTCAACACCCTACACAATATTCCATAGTTCTTTTGTGACTAATACATGACACATCATATAAGCCCATAATGGGTAATTCATACCATCCAACTTATCCTCAACAGCCAACATACGGAATACATCATAGCTTGTAGCCATGGCCACTAACCAAAACACCCTGATGTTGTTGGAATTTGGGGTTGCAGGATCTTCCAATACTAACAACCTTTGAGCATACACACTTAATTAAACAAGATGATAAGTGAGAGATAGACAGAAACTTGAGACGAGAATATGTAATGTAAGCAAATTGCTTACTCATCAATGTAGATGGCCGAATTACGAAATGGGAGTACTACTCAACCATATGATGGTGCACTCACTAGATGGAAGAATAGACAAGAAGATGATGAAGTACAGAATTTAGATTATGTTGTTATAATCTGAGTATGTGTGAAGCAAATGAGCAATGGAGTGAACCTTACCTCTCAAGAAAGTGCAACAAATTTGAATATCAACAAACCCTAATTCTGAAATTAGGGTTCAAAATCCCTAAAAACAGAATATAGGATTATCTTACAAAAGATAGCTGCTCCAAACTTGTAGAAGACTCCTTGCTCCAAGAGAATAGTCTCTTCTTCACCTCTCCTTAGCCTCCAAAGCCTTAGAATGCCAAAACTGACACTTTATCGGCATCAACTCAAGACGTGACTCCTCCTTGAATGTCCAAAAATGTTCTCTTGTTGTCTCTTATATAGCTTTGATGTCCATCAATAAAGCTGAGCGATAATTTTAGCGAAAAAGCTGATCGCAATTCAAAAAAGCTAATATTGTTGATTTTTTTTAACATTATCGCCAAAAAATTGCTTTTCGTTGGTTTTTAAAAGACTATCGCTAATTTTGATAGTGCTTTTATTTTTTATCGCTATAATTGGCTACTTTTACCATCTACTAATAATCTAACCTAGCTTTTTGTGTTTTGTACATCAAGAACCTCAAAAATATGCATACTATCATTTTAGGGCAAAAACGAGGGTTTGAGTTTTCTCCTAATAAAAAAAATGGCTAAGTCCTAAGTTGGATTGTTGGAGATGAACCATATGTACATTGATTTCCAACAATCCCTCCTTCAATGTCATATTGGTACAAGCTTCAGTAATCTGCACATCTTCTCATGACTATCTCTAGTCAATGCTTTGGAAAATGTATCTGCAATATTCTCACTAGAAGGAACATAAACAAGCTCAATGTGCTTCTTTGCTATCTATTCTCAAATTCATTGGTAGTAAACCTCTATATGTTTTGTCATTGCATGATGCACTAGATTCTTTGCTATAGCTATTGCACTCTCTCTATCTGAAAATATCTGAATGGGCTCATGTACTCTTACATCTAGATAACTGAAAATCTTCTACAACCAAACTAACTCCAAAGTAGTTGTAAATGTTGCACGATATTCAGCTTCACACGATGAAGTTGCAATAGTGGGTTGTCTTTTTGAAAGCCATGAGATAAGACAATCTCCAAGATAAAAACAAAAACTACTTGTACTTCTTCTTGTGTCTCTATCACCTGCCCAATCAGAATCTAAAAATCCTTTAGTAATAAATGTGTAGATTTCAAAAATACCATAGCATGATTTGAAGTTCCCTTCAAATATCGGAAGATCCACTTTACTGCTTTCCAATGTAACTTTGTCGGATTGTGCATGAACATTAATACTTGAGAGACTGCAAGTTGTATATCTGCACGTGTATTACAAAGATATATCAAGCACCCAACTGCTTGACAATATAAAGTAGCATCAAATGACTCTTCATCTGCTACTTTTTGTAAAGATGCATTCTAATCCATAGGTGTTTGCATAGGTTTAGCTTCAGTCATCTGAAACCTTTCTAGTAGTTTCTCAATGTACTTCTGATGTGTCATATAGATACACTTATCTTTAAACAAAAACTAAATCCCAAGATAATAACGCAAGATTCCTAAATCATTTACATCAAATGTCTGCTTCAATTGTTCTGCAAATCTTCATCTCTAGGATGTGTGACTATAATATCATCCACATAAATGATTGTTATAATCATCAAACCTGTTTTAGCTTTGACATAAAGAGTTGGAGCTGCATCTGAGTTATGGAACCCAATGGATAAGAGATATGTGTGTATCTTTCCATACCATGCTCTAGGTGCCTATTTTAATCCATACAAAGCTTTTATAAGCTTACATAGTAAGTGTTCTTTACTTGTTTCTTCAAAACCTTCTGGCTGCTGAACATATACATCTTCATGTAAATCCCCATTAAGAAAAGCAGTCTTTATGTCAAGTTGATATACATTCCAACCAAAGTATGCTGTTGAAGCAAGTATTGACCTAATAACCATCATCCTAGAAGTAGGAGCAAATGTCTCATCATAATCAATACCTTTTTATTGTGCATATCCTTTGACAACTAATCTTGCTTTGTACCTATCAATAGTACCATCTACTTTTCGTCTGATTTTGATGATCCAGTTTACACCTATAGCTTTCTTTCCCTCTGGTAACTCACATAGCTGCCAAGTTTGATTCTTATGAATAGAATCAATCTCTTCTTGCATAGCTTTTCTCCAAATAGGAATGTTAAGTGCATCTTTAACAAATCCAGGTTCATCTTCAACTATCATGAGTGCTAAAATAGCATGAGTCTCAAAGTTTTCAGCAAAACTTACATCATCTTTTTGTTGTTGTTGTCTAGTCTGACTCCTTGTTCTTCCTGTAAAAGTCTTTATACCACTATCTTTCCATGTCTAATATAACCAAGTAGGTGTATCCTTAAATAGTGGTGATACTCTTTCTGACCCTTCAATCTCCACTCATTCTAGAATTTGTCCCTCTAAGGTTCTAGGACTTTCTGAAAAAGTAGAACTTTCTTCCATTTCTGGAACTAAAGTCTCATGTGGAAGCGACTTTGTAGAAGGTTGCAAAATTCCTCTTTCTTCAATCTTAGGAAGTTTAGCTCCCTCCTAATATGGTTGAACATGTACATCCAAATTCCGTCTAAAAAATCCATAGACATTTTCACTACTGAACTATAGAATCTCTGCTTCTCTATCATATGTCTTATTTTCAGCAATATATGCATTGCGTGAAAGGATAACTTCACCTATCTCTGGAACATAAAACCTGGATCCTTTAATTTCAATAGGATATCCAATAAAAATAGCTTTTCTTTCCTTTACATATAGTTTGTCCACAATCCTTTTTCTCAACATGAACATAAGTGTTGGAGTTAGACGTCTACGAAAGCACACGAACAGCACAAGAAAGAAGAAGAAGCTTGGAGCACAACACACAATACTGAATGTATTACTAGAGAATGTACAAAGTTAAGTAGCCCATTAGGGCACTAGGCATATATACAAGCCGGGGAGAAAAACCTCCTAAAGAGGCAAAAAAGTGACCTGACGGTCCTAGTGTGTTCACACACATCACTGCCTAAATATATCAACAAATCCCCCTAGGAGTGATGTGGTGAACAAGGAGTTGGCACTCATGTATAAGGAAGTGCCAAACTATGTGGAATCAATCCACAAAAGGAAGTAAGCCCAAAGCTTTGCAGAAAGCTTCAAACTTCTCCCTAGGCAGAGCCTTCATGAAAAGGTCTGCAATGATCTCCTATGTGGGCACATATGCCAAGCTGATCTCCCCACCAGAGAACCTCTCCTTGACATAATGATAATGCACCTCAATGTGCTTAGTACGAGCATGGAACATAAGGTTCCTCGCAACTGCCAATGCGCTCTGACTATCAGTGAAGATGGTGGTGGCAGAAGACTCGCCAACACCCAAATCAGCCATAAGGCATCTGAGCCACACACACTCAACAGTAGCTGTGAAAGCTGCCTTATACTCAGCCTCATAATTGGAAGTGGCCACAGTAGGTTGCTTCTTGCTCAACCAAGATATACATGAGCTACCAAGCATGAAGGAAAATCCACTAGTGGACACACAAGTGTCATAGCAACCAACCCAATCAGAGTCAAAAAAAGCATGCAAATATGGTGGTAGTGATCCACCCTTGGGATAAAACAATCCAAGTGAGTACCACTCAAGTAGCGAAAGATGCGCTTAACTGCTTGCCAATGCTTGACTCATGGGCAATGCATAAACCTGCTCATCTATGAGATAGCAAATTGAATATCTGGCCGAGTAATGCATAAGTAAATCAATCATCCAACAGCCTGTTGATAGAGAACAGGATCAAATGCATCTCCAGCATCATGAAGACTCAATCGTAAATGTGTCTCAATAGGAGTGGCAATAGGCTTACAGTCTTCAAGGCCGAAATGCTGCAATAATGTGTCAATGTATTTTGTTTCACACAAAGCCATTCCATCATCAACATGCATAAATTGAAGGCCCAAATAGTGATGCAAATGCCCCAAATCAGACATCTCAAATGAGGCATGTAAATCAGCCTTAAAATCAGCAAGATGCCTCTCATGAGGACTAGTGAGCAACATGTCATCAACATAAACCACAATGATCAGAAGAACATCATTTTCACGCTTAACATATAAGGTTCTTTCAATTGGACTGTTCTCAAAACCATGTGCAATCAATTAGGCATGTATCTTTTCATACCAAGCACGTGGTGCTTGCTTTAATCCATATAATGCCTTCTTTAACCTGCACACATGGTTCTCATGTCCTTTCTGCACAAATCCATGGGGCTAAAAGACATACACTTCTTCATGCAAGTCGCCATTCAAAAATGTTGTTTTGATATCCAACTGATGTACATTCCAACCATGATGAGCTGCAAGTGCACATATGCTACGAACAATAGTCATTCGGCAAGTAGATGCAAATGCCTCATCAAAATCAATGCCTCATTTGTGTGCATAACCCTTTGTAACAAGCCTATCCTTATACCTCTTAGTTGTACCATCAGGCTTACGCTTCAGCTTGTATACCCACTTAGTCCCAATGGCCTTCTTGCCAGATGGCAAGTCACATAAAGACCAAGAACCATTCTTCATTATAGCATCATATTCAGATTGCATAGTAGCCATCCAATTTTCAAATTTTTATGTTTCATCAAAGGAAACAGGCTCATTCTCATCACATAGACTAGATGCAGCCATAGCATAGCAATTTGATGCAAAAGAGACACTATGAGAACCTGAACAAGTACGATATCACAGAGGTGCATCTAATTTGCTATCACGCAAAGTTTGCACTAGCCATTTTTGCATAGTTTTTGCCTGCTCAATATCATCTCTCTCATCAACAAGTGCATCATGTAAATCTGTATCAGAAATGGAATGATCTGCATCATCCCATGAGACCTGCAAAGGCTGAGAAGTTGCCTCTCTAGGACCAGCACTAGACTATCCACCCGTAAAAAGAGGCAGCAAAGTATCATACATGTCTTTGGAGCTAACAGATGTCTCCTTAGTACATGAAAGCAATGGCTAAATAGCATCTTCCACAAAAACAACATCATGGCTAACCAGAATGCGTTTAGTATGTGGGTGATACAGATGAGAGGCTTTGCTTTCAGAACTATACCCAACAAAAATACATTTTACTGCTTCATCATCCAATTTTCTACGATGTTGTTCAAGCACTAATGCATATGCCAAACAACCAAAAACATGCAAATGTGCAACAGATGGCTTGCAATCATGTCAAGCCTCATATGGAGTGATAGATTGCAGCGCTTTAGTGGGACACCTATAAAGTACATATGCTACACACATGACAACCTCAAGCCAGAAACTATGTGGTAAAGCATGACTCTTGACCATACACCTCGCCATCTCCATGAGTGACATGCTCTTTCGTTCAGCAACTCCATTGTGTTGAGATGTATACGACACTGTACAGTGGTGTTTTATCCCATGTTCAGCCAGAAATGCATTAAAATTAGAAGACATATATTCCCCCCTCCATCAAAACGGAGGGTGCCCATTTTACATGCTAACAGATTTTCAGCCAAAACCAAAACCTGTTTGAAGCACATGAACACTTCGGACTTTGCCTTCAATGGATATACCCATGCATGCCTGGAAAAATCATCGATGAAAGTCATGAAGTAAAGATAATTTCCAAAAGAAGGTGTCTGCATAGGACCACAGACATCACTATGTACAAGCTGCAATTTCTGAGTAGCCCAAACTGAACCATCTTTTGAAAAGGAGGAACGTTGCATTTTGCCCAAAATACAACCTTCACAAACATGTTTTTTGGGTGCCTCAAGTTTGGGCAAAGAGGACACCATTTTAGATTTTTGCAGGCATAGCAAACTAACAAAATTCAGATGACCAAAGCGTGCATGCCAAAGCTTTGCATCTGATATAGCCTGAGAATCATGTATTGCACATGCCAAATCATTTACAGATCTTTCATAGTCTATGATCTTATATAGCCTACGACATAAAATGCCAGAAGCAATAATCACGTCGTCATTTGATAGATCATGAACTGTACATCTGTCATCAACAATTTTTGCAACCAAGCCAATCTTGGCTAATGCAGAAACAAATTTTTCTTGATCTGTGGCACAAACAAAGCATCTGAGAAAGTGAAAGAATTACCATCACCAGTAGTCAAAATGATCTTACCAACTCCCATAACAGGATAAGAGGAGTTTTTGGCACATGTAACAGTATTCCCTGTAGGGTCAGGCTCGAGTGAAGAGAAGAAACTACGCTGCAAGGTAATATGTTTGGTCGCCCCACTGTCAAAGTACCAAACATTTGAGTCTACTGCAGACATGCAATGCTCATGAGAAGATGGGTCGAAATTGCAAACAGTAGTAAATGCCCATTCTTCTTCCTGCACAAGATTAGCAGACTCAATTTTTGATGTAGAGGCCTTTGCAACAACCATTCCAGCCTCTTTCTTGTGTGCCTCTTTAGCAATGAGTTTTGGATAGTTCTTTATGATATGATCATTTCCATTATAGTACTTGCAAAACAATTTTTGCTTTTCTGATTTCTTATCATCTTTGTCTTCCCTCTTCAATTATGCAGAATTAGCAGGTTTTTGCTTACTACTTGAAGAGCTCCATTTTCCTTTGTCCTTCTGACTAGCCAAGAAAGCTTGATCTACAACATGCATAATGGACATGTTCTGCCTGGACTGATCCTCCTTCAATAGAACAGAGACAAACTCCTCAAATGACAAGGCATTTGGATTGCCTTTCATCATCAACCAAAGAGTAGAAGCAAAACTCTGATATGAATCAAGAAGACCATTCAGAACGGTTTGCACAAGTGAGCTATCTGGTATAACCTCATCAGCAAAAATCAACTGTTCCTTCAAGGCTTTGATCTTTGTTAGAAAACTATCCATAGAATCACCTTCATTCATGTGCTCACTCTCAAACTGTTTTCGAAGGTAAGCAACACAAGCCTCATTCCTAGCTTGGTACAATGTGGTAAGTGTATCCCAAGCATCCTCAGCTGTTCTGTAAGAGTGGATGTGAGGAATAATGGCATGTTTGACAGACAAAGCTATCAATGCATGTGTTTGGGGATCTCTGCCATCTCAACGAATGTACTCTACAGTAGGTGCAGCAAAAATTGCAGCACGAATAGGAATCTGCAGAATATCATCATCTTCGACACCTTCTACATCAGCTTTAGTACCTGCCGTTGTAACAGTTGCAGGTGTGATAGGACATTTTTCAACACCCAACACAATGTTCCATAGTCCTTTTGCAACCAATACATGTCGCATCATATAAGCCCACAACGGGTAGTTGGTACCATCCAGCTTATCCTCAATATCCAACATACGAAATACATCATTGCTTTCAGCCATGGCTAGTGACTAAAATACCTTGATGCAGAAATTGACTATATCTCAAAAAGTTGAACAGAACTGCCTAGACGAGTTTTGCTAATCCTGTAGTAGACTTTGAGATGCTTACACTGGCGAATAGAAACATGTATATACCTTTGGCACAAAAAGATGAAATAGCCTGCACAAGCACTATGATAGTTTGTTCGGAGGCCGAAACGATTTCAACACCAGAGAGTGAAGCAGTTTTGATCTCTAAAGCACCTTGAGTATGCTCACCAAATTTCTTGCAAATCTGAGACTGCAATAGGAGAGGTTTAGATGATGCCCTAGATGAAGCAGCAACCTGCTCTAATACCAATTGTTGGAGTTAGACGCCTACGAAAGCACATAAGCAGCACAAGGAAGAAGAAGAAGCTTGGAGCACAACACACAATACTGAATGTATTACTAGAGAATGTACAAAGATAAGTAGCCCATCAGGGCAATAGGCATATATACAAGCCAGGGGAAAAAAAGCTCCTAAAGAGGAAAAAAAGTGCCCCGACAATCCTAGTGTGTTCACACACATCACTACCTAAATATATCAGCAATAAGATAGTGATCCGAATACTTTGAAATAGTCACATTAGGTTTTCTACAATAATATGCTTCATAAAGTGTGATTAGCTTTAAAGCTTTTATAGAAGACCTATTCAAAATGTGATATAGTTGTATGTACTGCATCAAACCAGAATTCTGGTGAAAGCTTTTTGGACGCCATCATGCTCTGCATCATCTCAACAAGTACTCTATTTTTTCTTTCTGCAACACCATTCTGCCGAGGAGTGTAAGCAATAGTAAAGTGTCGACTAATACCTTTTTTTTCAAGAAATGTCTGAAACTCATTTGATAAGTATTCTCCACCTCTATCACTTCTGAGAATCTGGATAGTTTACTGACTTTCATTTTCAACCATAGCTATAAATTTCTTGAACATTGGAAAGACTTCTTACTTCAACTTAAGACCATAGATCCATGAATATCTCGTAAAATCATCAACATATAGAACAAAATACCTAAAACCTTGAATAGAGTCTATTCTCATAGGTCCATTCACATCTGAATGTAGTATCTGCAATTTCCTAGTAGTTGTAATATGACCATGCTTCTTGAATGGTAGATTATGCATTTTACCTTGAAGACATCCTTCACATATATCTAAATCATCTGGTAGCTTGAATGAGGGTAAACTCTCAACCATACCTCTATCTTTGATACTCTTGAGAGCTCCAAAACTAATATGTCCAAATCTTTCATGCCATACCTTCATATCTTCCATGGGTGACAAAGATTTGACAGCATATGCTTGATTTATTTTTGACAAAATAAAAACCCCTCCTTTTTGCTCACCTTGCAAAATACACTTCTCTTCTTTGTGTGACAAAATCTTACAAAGATCTCTTTCAAATACAACTTTGTAACCATCTCCTAAAAATGCAGATATAGATAGCAGATTCTTCTTGATATTAGGTACATATAAACCATCTGAAATCTGAAAATTACTACCTTCTCTTGACATTAGGGTTACTGTACCTATTCCTACAACATCCAAATCATTGCCATCTACAATAGTAACTCTTCTACCTGAAGAATAGGAAAGAGAAGAAAATACTTCTCTACATCAATGACGATACAAGCATAAGAATCACCTTGAAATTTCCCTTTTTTATCATCTTATGCAACATTACCTGATGCCTTTTTCTTTTTTACTGTAATCCTTTTCTGATAAAGTGCTATGAAATGTCCAGGTTTCTTGCAATAGCGACATAATGCTTCCTTCTTCTTAGAATACTTCTCTTTAGTTGTAGTAGAAACAGAATCTGAAGTAGAAGGTGAAAGGAACTTACTTTCCTTCTTGGATTGTTTTTCCTTCTTATCCTTCTTCTTCTTTTTACCCTTTGATGAAGACAAAAGTCCTTCTTCATTCTCTTTCATTCCCTTCAACTGATCTTCATCTTGAAGTAACAAGAATTGTAACTCTTCAAATGTAATCTCTCTTTCTCTTGTTGTAAGAGTAAGAGTAGTAATAAAAGAGCAATATGAGATAGGAAGTGAATTAATCAACATATTTACCATTTCTTCATCAGATATCTAAACTCTTACATTTAGAAGTTGATCTCAAGTCAGTGAGCTTTGTAATGTAGGTTTGAATTGACTCACTAGCCTTCATCCTTGTAATTTCTAGTTGTTTCCTCAAGTGAGCTTTCCTAGCAGGATTTCTACTCTGAGAAAGATTCTCAAGCTTTAACCAAGCTTGTCTAGAACTTCTGCAAGATATGATATGTGGTAGAATATGCTTTTTAACACTCATTGCTATGAATGAGAGAGCTAAAGCATCTCTAGCATCCCATCTTGCTTGTTCTTCAATAGGAGTAACTTTGGGTAAGGATCTACCTGTGACTATGGATGTAGAAGTGGTTACCTCTTCTTTAGTTTGTTCTTGATGAGTTGTGATTGCAACACCAGTTCCTCTTGAAGTTGATGTATTCTCCTCTTCGCCTTCTCCTCTTGGTCTTGATAAGGTTCCATTGATGATACTCCATAAATCCTTTGTCACTAACAAATACATCATCATGAAACTCCACATAGGATAATTTGACGATCCATCTAACTTGTCCTCAATCTCAATTCTATACTCACTCATCTTAACTAAGTGTGTATGTCAATTATGCTCTGATACCAAGTGTTGGAATTTGGGGCCTGAGGATTTTTAGATACTAACAACCTTTGAGCATACATACTTAATTAAACAAGATGATAAGTGAGAGATAGAGAGAAACTTGAGACAAGAATATGTAACATAAGCAAATTGCTTACTCACTAATGTAGATGGCCGAATTGCAAAATGGGAGTACTACTCAACCATATGATGGTGCACTCACTAGATGGAAGAATAGACAAGAAGATGATGAATTTAGATTATGTTTTTATAATCTGAGTATGTATGAAGCGAATGAGCAATGGAATGAGCCTAACCTCTCAAGAAAGTGCAACAAATCTGAAAATCAACAAACCCTAATTCTGAAATTAGGGTTCAAAAACCCTAAAAACAGAATATAGGATTATCTTACAAAAGATAATTGCTCCAAACTTGTAGAAGACTCCTTGCTCCAAGAGAATAATCTCTTCTCCACCTCTCCTTAGCCTCCAAAGCTTCAGAACTCCAAAACTGGCACTCTATTGTTGGGGCTTCACTCACTAATTAGGCATAGATATATGAAGACATATGATGGAGGAAAGAAGAAGTGAAGAAAAGATCTACAGAAAATCAAGCCTAAGTGAAGGGACAATTTTACCACTGTAAATTAGTGCAAAATTAGAGTCTAGATTTGTATTTGATCTTTAGAACTTACGAGTTCAAGTCTAGAAGAATGTAAACCATAGGTATATAACTTAATTTGAGTCAGAAACATGTAAGAGAGAACTCAATTTTGTAATCTGAGAGTGTAGAGAAAAGTCGTGTCTTTTCTGAGAGAGATGGTGAGAGAAAACTTCTGAGTCTGAGAGAGTTTTCCATGGCTGTGAGCAAAATTAGGCCAAGCCATTTTGTACACATCTTCTCTGATAATTAACACATGTTTATGTAGAAGGATTGAGTCTAATTCCTCTTGTACATTGAGTTCTAAGTCATTTCATATGACTGTGTAAAGTAGTTGACAGTTACGACTTTTCTGGCGCACATTTGACTGATCTTCTGAAGGTCAGATCTCAAAGCACAGTGTAAAGTTTTTTGTAAGTGATAGCTCATTTTAAAGCTATTACCCTCAACTACATTTGGTCAAAAGATCTTTGAGAAACGGGACGCGTACTCAGAGAAATCAGCTTAAGAGTGGAGGTATGTCAAATCGATGAAGTAAACTTTCAGTTTTCAGACATAGTGGAAAGGTTGAAGCTAAATCAGAAGATTTTGAAGCTATTACTTGAAAGTTTTGGTTATTATGTGTTGCTTAACATTAGCAAAAACATTCTTTAGAAAATGATCAAAAGATTTTGCAAAGATTGAGCTAATACAGGTCAAATTTAAGGATTGAAGAAAAGGCGCAGATTTCTGTGAAGTGAAATTTTGTTTTTCACTAAATTCAGAGATGAATACTTACAATGTGAGTTTTGCTAAGCTAATGATGGTTATGGAGGTCTTCTAATACCACATTAGTTTGGTTCTTGTGGTGTTTTACACACCAACAAGTGGTATCAGAGCAGATAAGGTCCTCGAGAGTAAAGGGAGAGCAGATACAAGAAGAATTGAAGAGTTCTTTATCAAAGGAGGAGGAAGCTGAGGTGTTCAACAACAAAAGTCATCAGAAGGTTACTTCGAAGTCACTTATAAGGGTAAAGGTCTACAAAAGGTATCATTCTTTTAACCTTACACTTACAGGTTGAAGCAGAAGCAAGGATACCATGGCAGATCATGTGTCCATTGACAAATTGGACAGAGATAACTATCCTGCTTGGGTAATGAGGATGGAGGCCTTACTTATGAGTAAGGACTTAATGGTATATGTGACAGGTGAAGAGGAGAAGCCTAAATTTGAAGATGAAAGTCATCCAAGAAAAGAAGAGCTAGAAGCTTTGAAGCTATGGCAGAAGAGAGATGCAAGTGCAAGAGCTTATATATATAACACTATTACAGATCATTTGTTGCCACATATCAGAGGTTTAGAAACAGCTGAAGATATTTGGAATGCTTTGGAAGATCACTTCCAAAACACTACTAAAGCTAGGAAAGCTAGCTTATGGTCAGAGTTTACCACATTCAAGAAAAAGCAAAATCAGAGCATTAGTGATTATGTCACTAAGATGAAGGACTTGGCAGATAGTCTTGGATCCATTGATGAGGATATTGAAGATCATAGGCTGATAGCACAATTACTTGCAGGGTTAAGAGGTGATGAGAGATGGAAGCCCTTTGTACTTTCAACATAACTTTCATTAAATCATTATGTGCCAGAATTAAATCAATTACTTGGATTGATGCTCACATTTGAGCAAGACTTGAAGTCAGATGGAGACAAAGGTCAAAGTTCTGCAATGTATGTGAAGAATAAAAAGAAAGGAGATAAAGGCAAAGCAAAGGATGAAGAAGAGTCAACAACTCAAGCAAATTATGCAAGAGGAAGAGGTTTTGGCAGAGGTAAAGGTCGAGGAAATGGAAGAGGTAGAGGTAATCAGAACAATAACAAGAAGACATGTTGGATTTGTGGATTGAGCAATCATCTAGCATATGATTGTTGGCACAATCAACAAGGAGCAAGCCAAAATCAGAATAACAATGGCAGAGGAAGAGGTGGAAGGTTTCAGAATCAATTTCAAAGAGGAAGACAGAATTCAAGAGGAAGTTATGGAAGAGGTGGTGGTAGAAATTGGAATCAGAACCAATCATACAACACCACATATTATAATTATGCAAATGATACACAGAATGACAACCATACAACATTGATGATGAATTCAATTAGTTCATCAGAGAAGGAGGATCTTAAGGTATTCTATACTGACTCTGGTTGTTCAAATCATTTGTCAGGTAATATAGAATTATTGTCAGAATTGGAAGAAGGCAATTCAAGTCATACAGTACAAACATGTGATAATACAAAACATAATGTGCATTCAATTGGAAAAGTGAAGTGCAGGAGTGGAGCTGATTTATTAACAAATGTTTTGTATGTTCCAACAATACCAAAGAATCTAATTAGTGTTGGACAAATAGTGGAAAAAGGTTTTCAAGTCAGATTTACAAATGAAGGGGTATTTGTTGAAGATCCAGAGGATGCATACAAACCCATTGTTTGTGGTAAGAAGGAAGGTAGACTTTTTACTCTCAAAGTGCAAGGAAATGTTGGTCAAGCCCTAATTACACATGGTGATGAAGTAATTACAGAGTTAGATCTTTGGCATAAGAGATTGGGACACTTCAATGAAAGAGGAATCAAAACTATGGTGGAGAATCAATCTGTATTGGGACTACCAAATGTGAAGAATCAACATATGATATACAAGTGTGAAGCTTGTCAAATGGGAAAAGCTCATAGACAACCATTTCAGAAGAAAGGTTTCAAGCATGATGGTTTGCTTGAACTCATACATACAGATGTATGGGGGCCAACAAAAGAAGGTTCAATAAATGGATCTAGGTATTATGTTTTGTTTATTGATGATGCTACAAGGTGGATAACTCTTTATGTTCTAAAGGAAAGATCAGAAGTCTTTGGAGCCTTCAAACATTTTCATGCTTATGCAGAAAGAGTTACAGGTCAAAAACTCAAGAGGCTAAGGTCTGATGGAGGGGGAGAATACTTCTCCCAAGAGTTTAATGACTATCTTTGGAATGCAGGTATCAAGAGAGAGATAACTTGCAGGTATACACCTCAACACAATGGGGTGGCAGAAAGAAGGAATAGAACATTGGTTGAATTTGCAAGAGCAATGTTAAAGGAAAAGAATTGCCCTAATTATCTTTGGGCTGAGGCTGTAAATACAGCTACATGCCTTGTGAATAGGCTACCATGTGGAGTTTTGAATGGTATGACCCCTTATGAAGCTTGGTGGGGTAAGAAACCAACACTTGATCATTGTAAAGTGTTTGGGTCAATTGCCTATGCTTATGTACCATCACAACTCAGACATAAGCTTGAACCAAAGGCAGAAAAATATGTGTTTATTGGGTATGATGAAAAGCAAATGGGTTATAGGCTATGGAGTCCTTTAACTAAACATTTTATTGTTTCCAGAGATGTGACCTTTGATGAACAGAAGAGTTGGTATGCAGATAAAGAATGTGATCTTGAAACATTTGAAGAAGAGATAAGAAGGAGTGCAAGAGGTAAGTCACATATGCAGATAGATGGAGATGAAGAACATATGCAAGCAAGCACATCGAGAGTTGGATCATATAGAAGGAATGAAGATGGACCAATATTTGATGAAGAAGTACATCCAGATATACATGAAGAGTGTGAACCAAGAAGGTCAACCAGAATGAGGAAGCAACCTACAAGGTATTCATATGACACTTCTTACTTGACTCAGAAAAATTATGCTTACATGGTTAAGGAAGATGAAGAACCTCAAAGCTATGATGAAGCAAAGGGTAAGAGACAATGGGAAGTAGCAATGAAGGAAGAATTTGATGCTCTTGAAGAAAACAAAACTTGGGAACTTGTCCCAAAGCCTAATGGTAAGAAAGTGATTGGAAATAAATGGGTTTATAAAATCAAGAAGCATGCAGATGGAACTATAGCCAGATACAAAGCTAGATTGGTGGTTAAAGGCTATGCTCAAACATTTGGCATAGATTATGATGAGACATTCAGTCCTGTAGCAAAGATGTCAACTATAAGGACAATCATTGCCATTGCAGCATCAAGAGGATGGACATTGAGTCAATTGGATATTAAGAATGCATTTTTGAATGGATATATATCAGATGAGGTTTACATGGAGCAACCTCAAGGGTTTGCAGATCATAAGTTTCCAAATTATGTTTGCAGGTTGAGAAGAGCCCTTTATGGTTTGAAGCAAGCTCCAAGAGCTTGGAATTATAGACTTGTAAAGTATCTTAATGATCTTGGATATCAAAGTTCAAAGGCAGATGCAAGTTTACTTATCAAAAGAACAGATGAAGGTATGATCTACATT
This sequence comes from Ceratopteris richardii, assembly GCA_020310875.1. Lineage (NCBI taxonomy): Eukaryota > Viridiplantae > Streptophyta > Polypodiopsida > Polypodiales > Pteridaceae > Ceratopteris > Ceratopteris richardii. The sequence goes on along the minus strand of CM035420.1, from coordinate 51,161,126 downwards.
TGTATATATGTAGATGACATTATAATTACAGGTACCTCAAATGAAGGAATCAAGGAGGTGAAGAAGCTACTTGAGAAGGAATTCAAGATAAGTGATCTAGGAAAATTGTCATATTTTCTTGGAATGGAAATCACTTATGCAGAACATGGCATATATGTATCACAAGAAAGGTATCTCTTGAATCTTCTAAAGAAGTTTAACATGGAGAATTGCAGAGAGGCATCTACACCATTAGAAGTCAATCACAAACTCAGTAGATATGATGGTGCAGAATTCAAAGACATGAGGAAGTATCAATCTTTAGTGGGAAGTTTGATTTATGCAACTCTAACAAGGCCTGATCTTAGTTATGCAGTTGGTGTTCTTTCTCAATTCATGCATTGTCCAAAGGATCCACATTGGATTGCAGGTCAAAGAGTCCTTAGATATATCAAAGGGACTTTGAAAGAAGGATTGTATTATCCTTTTACATCAGATATAAGATTGAGAGCCTATAGTGACTCAGATTGGGCAGGAAGTCAAGATGACAGAAGGTCTACTCATGGCTACATGATATATATTGGAGATAAGCTTGTGAGTTGGTGTTCAAAGAAACAACACACAGTGGCCTTATCATCAACAGAAGCTGAATACAAAGGACTTGTGGAAGCAGCAAAAGAAGTCATATGGATGCAGACATTATTCAAAAGCTTGGGAATTGATCAAGGTATACCCATTATTCATGGAGATAACATGAGTTCATTATATCTTGCAGCAAATCCTGTATTTCATGCAAGGACAAAGCACATAGAGATACAGTATCATTTTCTTAGAGAAAAGGTAATGGAGAAAGAGATTGAAGTGGTGTACACTTCTACAAAAGATCAGATTGCAGATATTATGACAAAAAGCTTGGATGGAGTAAAGACAAGTAAGTTCAAGGAGATGGCAGGAATAAAAGAGAAGAAGATTATGTGAAGAAGTCAAATTATGCTAATTAGTGATTGAGGGGGAGCTGTTGGGGCTTCACTCACTAATTAGGCATAGATATATGAAGACATATGAAGACATATGATGGAGGAAAGAAGAAGTGAAGAAAAGATCTACAGAAAATCAAGCCTAAGTGAAGGGACAATTTTACCACTGTAAATTAGTGCAAAATTAGAGTCTAGATTTGTATTTGATCTTTAGAACTTACGAGTTCAAGTCTAGAAGAATGTAAACCATAGGTATATAAGTTAATTTGAGTCAGAAACATGTAAGAGAGAACTCAATTTTGTAATCTGAGAGTGTAGAGAAAAGTCGTGTCTTTTCTGAGAGAGATGGTGAGAGAAAACTTCTGAGTCTGAGAGAGTTTTCCATGGCTGTGAGCAAAATTAGGCCAAGCCATTTTGTACACATCTTCTCTGATAACTAACACATGTTTATGTAGAAGGATTGAGTCTAATTCCTCTTGTACATTGAGTTCTAAGTCATTTCATATGACTGTGTAAAGTAGTTGACAGTTACGACTTTTCTGGCGCACATTTGACTGATCTTCTGAAGGTCAGATCTCGAAGCACAGTGTAAAGTTTTTTGTAAGTGATAGCTCATTTTAAAGCTATTACCCTCAACTACATTTGGTCAAAAGATCTTTGAGAAACGGGACGCGTACTCAGAGAAATCAGCTTAAGAGTGGAGGTATGTCAAATCGATGAAGTAAACTTTCAGTTTTCAGACATAGTGGAAAGGTTGAAGCTAAATCAGAAGATTTTGAAGCTATTACTTGAAAGTTTTGGTTATTATGTGTTGCTTAACATTAGCAAAAACATTCTTTAGAAAATGATCAAAAGATTTTGCAAAGATTGAGCTAATACAGGTCAAATTTAAGGATTGAAGAAAAGGCGCAGATTTCTGTGAAGTGAAATTTTGTTTTTCACTAAATTCAGAGATGAATACTTACAATGTGAGTTTTGCTAAGCTAATGATGGTTATGGAGGTCTTCTAATACCACATTAGTTTGGTTCTTGTGGTGTTTTACACACCAACATCTATCAGCATCAACTCAAGAAGTGACTCCTTGAATGTCCAAAAGTGTTCCCTTGTTGTCTCTTATATAGCTTTGATGTCCTCAATAAATCTGAGCAATAATTTTAGTGAAAAAGTTGATTCCAATTCAAAAAATCTACTATCGTTGATTTTTTTTAACATTATAGTCAAAAAATTGCTTTTCGTTGGTTTTAAAAAACCATCAATAATTTTGATAGTGCGTTTATTTTTTATCTCCAGAATTGGATGCTTTTACCATCTACTAATAATCTAACCTAGCTTTTTGTGTTTTGTACTTCAAGAACCTCATAAATATGCATACTATCATTTTAGGGCAAAAACTAGGGGAATGTACAAAAAAATGGCTAAGTCCTAAGTTGGATTGCTAGAGATGGACCATATCTACATTGATTTCCAACAGATGCAACAAAATGATTGTATCTAAATTCTTCCTCCTTGTCATTTGACATGTGATCCATATCAAGAAGGCAATGCTCAAGGGGAGCAAAAAGCAGCCCCTTTCATGCTCTGGGCATAAATCTAGTTTTCTTGGCGATCACATGATGTGGACCAATAAGCGAGCACCACGTGGCAAATGGACGTTAGGAATCATAATGGCTATATGATGTGGCCCACTCACAAAATTCAGACATTATGCTATCCCACCAACCACCTTATCAACCTCCTCAATCATCAGTGACTCAAAAGTGTTACAAGAGCTACAAAAACAAGCCACAGAATTGCAACCAAGGTTACTACAATATGAAAGGCCGCTATCCCCATCAGAGCCCTCAAATAAGCCTCACGACCTAATTTTAACTAGGTCAGACACATGGTCTAAACAGGGCCAAAACCTAGTCAAAAACTATAAAAAGAGCTAGAGAGCTCATTTTTGGGGTTATCTTGTTAGAGGTTTGAGCTATTGTAAGAGATTTCTTGAGTAATAGAATGCACTCCATTTTTCCTCTCCTTTTCTTGCCTTGTGTGTGCATGTGTGTGTATGTGTGTGCATGCTTGTGTGCTTGTCACTCACGGACTTGTGCCTTCACTTGCTCAAAGTCATCATGTTAGTCCTCACGTCTCCATGGATTGACATTTATGAGGTTGATCTCCTAATGTTGGTACTTCCCATTGTGATAGAGTGACACCATCATATGTATGTGTGTGTGTCTATATATATATATATATATCTTTTCTATGAAAAATATGACAATTTTCCTAGATCACTTATTTTGAATTCCTTCTCAAGTAATCTCTTTACTTCTTTGATTCTTTCATTTGAGGTACTTGTGATTATAATGTCATCTACATAGATACAAATGTAGATTATACCTTCATCTGTTCTCTTAATAAGTACACTTGCATCTGCCTTTGAATTTTGATATCCAAGATCATTAAGATACTTTACAAGCCTATAGTTCCAAGCTCGTAGAGCTTGCTTTAATCCATAAAGTGCTCTTCTCAATCTGCAAACATAATTTGGATACCTGAAATCCGCAAACCCTTCGTGAAAAGGTCTGCAATGTTCTCCTACATAGGCACATATGCCAAGCTGATCTCTCCAGTAGAGAACCTCTCCCTGACATAATGATAATGCACCTCAAATGTGCTTAGTGGGAGCATGGAACATAGGGTTCCTCACAACTGCCAATGTGCTCTGACTGTCAGTGAAGATGGTGGTGGTAGAAGACTGATCAACACCTAAATCAGCCATAAGGCATCTGAGCCACACACACTCAACAGTCGTTGTGAAAGCTACCCTATAGTCAACCTCACAACTGGAAGTGGGCACACTAGGCTACTTCTTGCTCAACCAAGATATACATGAGCTACCAAGCATGAAGCAAAATCCACTAGTGGACACATGCGTGTCATAGCAACCAGCCCAATCACTGTTGGAAAAAGCATGCAAAATTGATGCTAGTGATCTCCCCTTGGGATAAAACAATCCAAGTAGTCGGGTACCACTCAAGTAGCAAAAGATGCACTTAACTGGCTGCCAATGCTTGACACTTGGGCAATGCATAAACCTGCTCATCTATGAGACAACAAATTGAATATTTGGCCAAGTAATGCATAAGTAAATCAAGTATCCAATAGCCTAGTGATAGAGAATAACATCAAATGCATCTTCAACATCATGAAGACTCAATCCTAAACCTATCTCCATAGGAGTGGCAATAGGCTTATAGTTTTCAAGGCCAAAATGTTGCAATAATGTGTGAATATATTTCATTTTACACAAAGCCATTCCACCATGAACTTGCATAAACTGAATGCCCAAATAATGCTACAAATGCTTCAAATCAGACATTTCAAATGAGGCATGCAAATCAGCCTTAAAATCAGCAATATGCTCCTCAATAGGACCAGTGAGTAGCATGTCATCAACGTAGATAGCAATAATCAGAAGCACATCATTAGCACACTTGACATAAAAGGTGCTTTTAGTTGGACTGTTCTCAAAACCATGTGCAATCAAATAGGCATGTATCTTTGCATAGCAAGCAAGTGGTGCTTGCTTTAAACCATATAATTCCTTCTTTAACATGCACATTTGGTTTTCATGCCCTTTTTGCACAAAGCCACAGGGCTGAGAAACATACACTTCTTCATGCAAGTCACCATTCAGAAATGTTGTTTTAATGTCCAACTGATGTACATTCCAACCATGATGATCTCCAAGTGCACAGATGCTATGAATAGTAGTCATACGACATGTAGGTGCAAAGCTCGCATCAAAATCAATGCCTCTTTCTTGTGCATAATCCTTTGCAACAAGCCTATCCTTATATGTGTCAACTATTCCATCAGGCCTATGTGTCAGCCTGTAAACCCACTTAATGCCAATGGCCTTCTTGCCAAGAGGCAAGTCACATAAAGACCAAGTACCATTCTTCATTATAGTATCATATTCAGATTGCATAGCAGCCATCCAATTTTCAAAATTTTGTGCTTCATCAAACAAAACATGCTCATACTCATCACACAGACTAGAGGTAGACATAGCATAGCAATCTGATGCAAAAGAGGCACTATGAGAGCCTGAATGAGTACGATATGAGAGAGGTGCATCTAATTTGTTGTCACACAAAGTTTGCACCAGCCATTTTGGCATAGTCTTTGCCTGCTCAATATTAGCTCTCTCATCAACAAGTGCATCATGTAAATTTGTATTAGAAATGGAATGATCTACATCATCACATGAAACCTGCAAAGGCTGAGAAGTTACATCATTAGGACCTGCACTAGACTGTCCACTTGTAAAAAGAGGCACCAAAGTATCATACATGTCTTTCGAGCTAATAGATGTCCCCTTAGTACATATAGTTGAATAGCATCTTCCACAAAAACAACATCACGGCTAACCAAAATGCATTTTGACTGTGGATGATACAAACGATAGCCTTTGCTTTTTGAACTATACCCAACAAAAATACATTTTACTACTTTATCATCCAATTTTCTACGATGTTGTTCATGCACTAATGCATATGCCAGACAACCAAAAACACGCAGATGAGCAACATATGGCTTGCGACCATGTGAAGCCTCATATGGAGTGATAGACTATAGCACTTTACTAGGACATCTGTTAAGTACATATGCTACATACATGACAGCCTCAAGCTAGAAACTATCTGGTACAGCCTGATTTTTTACCATACACCTCGCCATCTCCATGAGTATTCTTCCATCCAGAAACGCCATTCTGTTGAGGTCTATACAGCACCGTACACTGATGTTTTATGCCACATTCAGCCACAAATGCATTAAAGTCTAAAGACATATATTCCCCCCTCGATCAGAATGGAGGGTGTCCATTTTACATGCTCACAGATTTTCAGCCAAAACCAAAAACTATTTGAAGCACATGAACACTTCAATCTTTTCTTTGAGTGGATATACCCATGCATGCATGGAAAAATCCTCAATGAAAGTCATAAAGTAAAGAGTTTCCAAAAGAAGGTATTTGCATAGGTCCATATACATCACTATGTACAAGCTGGAGTTTATGAGTAGCCCAAACTGAACCATCTTTTGGAAAGGAGGAATGCTACATTTTGCCCAAAATACAGCCTTCACATACATGTTTTCCGGGTGCCTCAAGTTTGGGCAAAGAGGATACCATTTTATATTTCTGCACTTATAGCAAACTAGCAAAATTTGATGACCAAATTGTGCATGCCAAGGCTTTGCATCTAACATAGCCTGAGAATCATGGACTCCACATGTTAAATCATTCATAGATTTTTCATAATCTATGAGCTTATACAACCCACAACATAAAATGCCAGAAGCAATAATCACATCGCCATTTGACAGATCATGAACTACACATCTGTCACCAACAAATTTCACAACCAAACCAACATTGGCTAAGGCCGAAACTGATAACAAATTCTTCTTGATCCCTGGCACAAATAAAGCATTAGACAATGTAAAAGAACTACCATCAATAGAATTCAAAATGATCTTACCAACTCCATAATAGGATAAGAGGAGTTGTTGGCACATGTAATAGTATTCCCTGTGGGGGCAAGCTCGAATGAAGAGAAGAAACTATGCTATGAGGTAATATGTTTGGTCGCCCCACTCTCAAACTAGCAAACATCTGAGCCTACTATAGACATGCACTCTTCATGAGAAGATGGGTCAAAACTGCAAACAGTAGTAAACACCCATTCTTCATCTTGCACAAGATTAGCAGACCCTGTTTTCAATGTAGAGGCCTCTGCAACAACCATTCCCACGTCTTTTTTCTTTGCCTCTTTAGTAGCCAGTTTTGGATAGCTCTTAATAACATGATCATTTGCTTTACAATATTTGCAAAATAATTTCTATTTTTTTATTTCTTCTCATCTTTGTCTTCCTTCTTCGATTGTGCAGAATTAGCAAATTTCTGCTTACTACCAGAAGAGCTCCATTTTCCTTTGACCTTTTGACTAGCCAGGAAAGCTTGACCTGCAACAGGCATAATAGACCTCTTCTACTTGGACTGATCTTCATGCAATAGAATAGAAACTAACTCTTCCAATGTTAAGGCATTCAGATTGCCTTTCATCATCAACCGAAGAGTAGAAGAAAAACTCTGATATGAGTCAGGAAGACCAATTAGATAGTCGGCACAAGTGAACTGTCAGGAAGGACTTCATTAGTAGAAATTAACCATTCCTTCAAATCCTTGATCTTTGTCAGAAAACTATCCATAGAATCACCTTCATTCATGTGCTCACTCTCCAACTATTTTCAGATGTAAGCAACACGAGGAATACTGGCACGTTTGACAGACAAAGTTATCAATGCATGTTCTTGAGCATCTCTGCCATTCCAATGAATTTTATCTATAGTATGTGCAATAGGAGCTGCAGCACAAACAGGAATCTGAAGAATATCAGCATCTTCAATGTCATCTGCATCAGTTTCAATACTTGTATTTGCAGGTGTAATAGGACATTTTTCAACACCCTACACAATGTTCTACAGTCCTTTTACAACCAATACATGTCGCATCATATAAGCCTGCTATGGGTAATTTGTACCATCCAACATATCCTCAACAACCAACATACAGAATACATCATTGTTTTTAGTGATGGCCATTGACTGAAATATGCTGATTTAGAAAAATGATTGTATCTGAAAAAGATGAACAAAACTACTTTGACGAGTTCTACTAAATCTGTAGCAGACTTTGAGGCGCTTATACTGGTGAGCCAAAACTGGTATATATCTTTGGCACAAAAAGATGAAAAAGCCTACACAAGCACTGCGATGGTACATTTGAAGGGAAGCAAGCTCAGATTGCGATTTTGGCACCATAGAACGAAGCAATTTTGATCTCTTAATCAGCCTGAGTATGCTCACCAAATTTCATGCAATTTTGTGATTGTGACCGGAGGGGTGTTGACGATGCCCTAGTTGAAATAGTGACCTAGTCTGATACCAATTGTTGGAGTTAGATGTTTGCAGAAGCACGGGAACAGCACAAGGAAGAAGAAGAAGCTTGGAGTAGAACACATAATACTGAATGTATTACCACTAGAATGTACAAAGATAAGTAGCCCGTTAGGGCAATAGGCATATATACAAGCCGGGGGAAAAAAACCTCCCAAAGAGGGAAAAAAGTGCCCTGGTGTTCCTAGAGTGTTCACACACACCACCTAAATATATCAATAGCTTTGTCTATAATAAATGCCATTATCCCCCACATTTGCTCTTGCAAAACAACAAAGGATTCTTGGGATACACTCACTTTATACTTGGCAAGAAATGAAGCTCATGTTGTGTACCTCCAAAAATAGTTGGAGAGATCACATGAATGAAGGAGATTCCATGAACAATTTTTCAAAAAAGATCAAATATTTGAAGGAGCAATTGATTTTTGCTAATGAAGCCTTATCAAATAGTTTACTTGTGTAGACTATTCTTAATGGTCTTCCACATTCATATCAGAGTTTTTCTTCTACTCCTCGATTGATGATGGAAGGCAATCCAAATGCCTTAATATCTGAGGAGTTAGCCTCTCTTTTGTTGCAGGAAGATTAGTTAAGGCAAAAGAGGTCCATTGACATGTTGTAGGTCAAGCTTTCCTCGCTAGTCAGAAGGGCAAAGGTGAATGGGGCTTATCTACTAGTAAGCAAAAATCTGCTAATGCTTGAGATTTGAAGAAGAAAGAGAAAGATGAGAAGAAAATAGAAATGCAAAAATTGTTTTGCAAATACTGTAAAGGAAATAATCATGTCATAAAGAATTGTCCAAAATTGGCTACAAAAGAGGCAAAGAAGAAAGAGGTTGGAATGGTTGTTGTAGAGGTCTCTACATCTAAACAGAGTTTGCTAATCTTGTGCAAAATGAAGAATGGACATTTACTATTGTTTGTAGATATGACCCATCTTCTCATGAATAGTGTGTCTGTAGTAGACTTAGATGTTTGGTACTTTGATAGTGGGGCAACCAAACATATTGCCTTGCAACACAATTTCTTTAGTACACTTGAGCCTTCCCCTACTAGGAATACTATCACATGCACTAACAAGTACTTTTATCTTGTAATGGGAGTTGGGAAGATCATTCTGACTACTACAGATGGTATTTCTTTCACATTGTTAGTCTCTCTGTATGTGTCAGGGATCAAGAAAAATTTGTTGTCAGTTTCAGCATTATCCAAGATTGGCTTGGTTGTTCTTGATGATAGATGTATAGTTCATGATCTTGCAAATGATGATGTTATTAGTGCTTCTAGAATTCTATGTTGTGGGTTGTATAAGCTCGTAGGTTATGCAAAATATGTGAATGATTTAGCATGCGCAGTCCAAGATTCTCAAGCTATGTCAAATGCAAAGCTTTGGCATGCATGCTTTGGTCATTCGAATTATGCTAGCTTGTGATGCTTGCAAAAATCTGAAATGGTGTCCTCTTTTTCCAAAATTGAGGCACCTTGTGTACATGTCTATGAAGGTTGTATTTTGAGCAAAATGAAGCATTCTTCCTTCCCTAAAGATGGTTTAGTTCGAGCTGCCCATAAATTGAAGCTTGTCCATAGTGATGTCTATGGTCTTATGTATACACCTTCTTTTGGGAACTACCTTTACTTCGTGACTTTTATTGATGATTTCTCCAAGCACGCATGAGTGTATCCACTGAAAGCAAAGTCCAAAGTGTTTATGTGGTTCAAACAATTTTTGCTTATGGATGAAAATCTATCAGCATGTAAAATGGGCACCCTCCATTCTAATCGAGGGGAGGAATACATGTCTTCTGATTTTAATGCATTTCTAGTTGAGCATGGGATAAAACATCAGTGTATAGTGCCATATACACCTCAACTTAATGGAGTTTCTAAAAGTAAGAATATTTCTCTCATGGATATGGTGAGGTTTATGGCTAAAATTTAGGCTTTACCATATAACTTCTTACTCAAGGCTATTATGTGTGGAACGTATGTAACTAACACGTGTCCCACCAAAGCACTATAGTCCATCACTCCATATGAGGCTTGGAATGGTCACAAGACATCTATTGCTAATCTATGTGTCTTTGGTTATCTAACATATGCATTAATGCATGAACAACAATGCATGAAATTGGACAATAAAGAAGTGAAATGTATTTTGGTTGGGTATAGTTCTAAAAGCAAAGGTTCATCTATACCATCCACAGATTAAACACATTTTGGTTAGCCATGATGTTGTTTTTGTGGAAAATGCAATTCAGCCATTACTTTCATGTACCAAGGAGACTTTAATTAGCTCTAGAGATGTGTATGACACTTTGCTGCTTTATTTTATAGGTGGATAGTCAAGCAATGGGCCAAATAAGGCAATTTCTCAACCTTTATAGATTCCGCATGATGATGATGATGATGTAGATCATTCCATTTTTTATGCATGTTTACATGATTCACTTATTGATGAGAGGCCAGATATAGAGGAGGAAAAAACTATGCCTAAATGGCTAGTGTAGACTTTGTGAGATTGCAAATTAGGTGCAGCTCTATCATATCATACTCATTTAGGCTCTCATAGTGCTTCTTTTGCATGGGATTTCTATGCTATGTTTGCCTCTAGTCTTTGTGATGAGAATGAGCCTGTTTCTTTTGATGAAGCACAAAACTTAGAAAATTGGCCCTGCTTGCTATGCAATCAGACATGATGCTATTACGAAGAATGGTACCTTTTCTTTATGTGATTTTCCTGTAGACAAAAAGGCCATTGGCACCAAATGGGTATACAAGTTGAAACATATGCGAGATGGAACAACTGACATGTACAAGGCTAGGCTTATTGCGGAAGGTTATGCTTAAGAAAAATTCATTGATTTTGATGAAATCTTTGCACCCACTTGCTTGATGACCACCGATCACAGCATCTGTTCACTTGGAGCTTGTCATGGTTGGAATGTACATTAGTTGGACATTAAAACTGCATTTTTGAATGGTGACTTACATGAAGAAGTGTATGTATTTCATCGCCATGTTTTTGTGCAAAAAGGACATGAAAATAAAGTGTGCAGGTTGAAAAAAATCTTATGTGGTTTGAAGCAAGCACCACTTTCTTGGTATGAAAAGATACATGCCTACTTGATCACACATGATTTTGAGAATAGTCCAATTGAAAGCACCTTATATATTAAGTGTGCAAATGATGTACTTATGATCGTCGTCAATGTGTATGCTGACTACATGTTGCCCATCGATCCTAATGAGAAGCATATTGTTGAGGCTGATTTGCATGCCTCTTTTGAAGTGTCGGGTTTGGGGAATTTACATCATTATTTGGCCCTTCACTTTATGCAAGTTGATAGGGGAATAGGTATGTGTCAAAAAATATATATTGACACATTATTATAACATTTTGTCCTTGAAGAATGCAAACCCATTGCTACTGCTATGGAAATAGGTTTACAATTGAGTCTTCATGATGGTGAAGATGCATTTGATGTTGTTCTCTATTAGTAGGCTAGTGGATGCTTGATTTACTTATGCATAACTCGGCCTCATATTTAGTTTGCTCTCTCAGATGAGCAAGCTTATAGATTGAAGAGGTGTGAAACATTGGCACACAAATAAGTGCATCTTTTGCTACTTGAGTGCTACTCGACTACTTGGATTTTTTTAATCCCAAGTGGGGATCATTACTGCATGATTTACATATTTTTTTTTACTCTCGCTAGGCTGGTTGTTATGACACTCATGTGTCCACTAGTGGGTTTTGCTTCATGCTTGGTAGCTCGTGCATATCTTGGTTGAGCAAGAAGCATCCCACTATGGCCACTTCTAGTTGTGAGGATGAGTATAGGGCAACTTTCACACTCACTATTGAGTGAGTGTGTGTCTCACATGCCTTTTCACTTATTTGGGTGTTGGTGATTCTTTTGCTGGCTTCATCTCTATTGAAAGTCAAAGCACATTGGCAGTGCCGAGGAACCCTCTATTCCATGCTCGCACAAAGCACATTGCGGTGCACGATCATTATGGGAGAGGTTCTCTATTGGAGAGATGAGTAATAAAAACCTAGAATCAAAACTCTTAGAGAAAATAGTTAAATAAGTTTGAGAAAAAACTAGGGAAGGCAATATACCATACAGACCTCCAATCTATCGTCATGAACATCTTGAACTTCAAATATGATAGAGAAACAGTCTAAAGATGAACACCAACCATATAAACCATGCAGTCAAAGAATTGTCATAAATAGTATCACTCCATGATAATATTTCTCTATAGTCAAAATAGCCTTCAACATTAATGAACTCTCTAGGCACCTAAATATTTGCAACATTTTCATTCTCATCATCAGCCATTTGTGGACCAAATTCATACCTATCAAAATTTTAATTTTCATTTTGAAAACTTCCATATGGTTGTGCATTGTGATATCTCTGAAAAGCATTTATCTCTTCATTCCTCATTTGTAGAACATAATCATACATATCAAAACTTTCATTTTCATTTAGAAAACTTCCATATGGTTGTACATTGTGATATCTCTCATAGGCATTTATCTCTTCATTCGCTTCGCCTACATCATCATATTCTATGCTTATATGGACAGGAGAAGATAAATTAAATAATTAAAAATCATTAACCTAATCTAAATATTTATTATTCATTTCATTAGTCAATGCTTTTAAACAATCTTGAACAAGGAATTGATCAATTTCATTTATTTCAACATTATTCAGCTGAGAGAAAAGCTAGTAAAAGGTTTCTTGCATTACACTTAAATCATTTTTGACATCATTTTGATTGAGAACTTGATTTGAGCAAGAAAAAATGTTCTCAATACCAATATCTAAATATTCATCCCATGCATCATCTTTTTCAGTCTCTTTAGAATAAGACAAACATTCAGTATTTTGATCATCAGATTCATTAATTAAAGTCAAGCAATTAGGATGTAAAACATTGTCAAACTTTATGTAGTTTATTATCACTTCATCTTCTTTAACAAGTGTTTGAGATGGAATAGGTTCTTTAAAGTCATTAGTCTCTTAATTAAGCCAATATATATGGGTCTCACCTCCCCTTTCTTCATATAGAGGATCGATGAGCCTATATTAGAATTTAGGGTTGAACCACCCTCCCACTCTATATACTTGTTGTCATAAGTTTTACATTTTTCATTGGTGTTGATTTCATCCATTGATGTAGATTCATCCTTGACTTCATCAACAACTTTGTCCTCCTCACTTTGTTTTCGTTCTCGTATTCATATTTTTGTTTGGTAATTTCATATTTGTTTTCATTAATAGATTTTTATTCCTCTAGTTCATAGTCCTCCTCATAATAGTCATTCTCATTACATGCAAAAAACTCTGCTTCAGGTCAATAATTTGTTGTTCTAGGTTTTGAAAATAGCTTGCAAACTCAGGCATTTGTGTTAAAAAATCACTCGTTGTTTCATCATTAAATGATGTTTGACTTAATATTTTCCTAGAATGCTTGGAAAGTCATCTGCTTAAAGCATCCTGCAAAAGTTCAAGGACATCATATTGATGTTTATGATAGTAAAGCAATTGTTCATCCATAGATAAATCCCCTCCAGTTTCTATATTGCTTTTGGATGTTAAAAACTCAAGGTCGCTTGAGTCAAAATCGTATCAAATGCTATCTCTAACAAACCTAAGGAAATCATACACCTCTTGTCGTCAAGTTTCTAGAACCAAAGAAGTGACGTGTAAAGTAATAGCATCTAATCTTGAATTAGAGTTCGTGATTTTCGGAATCATCACTTTGCCGTGGAAAGTTTCACGTCGGGTTCAATGTCGTGAAGATGCACAATGGGGTGGATCAAATCCTACTGTCGATTCCCAAATGTCGACACACAGGGGGTGCTTCCAGCCAACTCACGGAAGTCACGTTTATGCTTGGCATGCAAAACTTAGCACTAGGGAGCAAAACATTAATGCTAAAAAATTTATTCACATCAACTTCACGTGTACAACTTCATGTGGGACATTGTCTCTCCTATCGGCAAGCCGCTGGCTTCACGCGAAGACATTGGTGGTCTCATCTATGAAGGTGCAAGACACTCGTTCAATGCTAGGTGGCACCCCCAAATCTGTGTCGAGGCCGACCTCAGTTCGCCGCTTCCATCAATGATCAAAGTGGACATGGGCGAAGGAGATGTATGGGAGCAGGACATCAGCTACAAAAACCTTCCCAACGCGTGCTTTCGGTGTGGCCAACAAGGTCACAGGATTAAAGATTGCCCTTTCAGGCAAAAAAACAAGCGATTTCAAGAAGCCTCCAAAACTGCTCAAGACAACATTGGCGATTTGACCCACTCGACCAAGGAAGGGGAAGGCAAGGGCCTCCTTAATCCACAAGCTGATGCTGATGGCTTTATTGAAGTTAGAAGAAGAAGGAAAAGAAGCCCTAGGGCCAACGGCGAGAGAAACAACCTGCCTCTTACCCCCTATAGCAGTTTGTATTGCAATCTAGGAAAGGAGATCAATGAGCTTGACTACCCAGGTGGGAAGCTACTTGAGGTAGACACCTACGACAAAGCCCTAGAGATCCCTGACAATAAAGAAACCCCCCAGGAGGGCTACACTACAAGCAAAGAAGATGGTTTCACCACTAGTAACGAAGACAACATGGATAGTGAAAGTTCCATCATTGGATCGACGATCCCGGAAACGGTGCCGAGCACGGGGCCCAAGTCTACCCAGCAAGGGGCATCCCGCAAAGGAAAACATCCTATGGAGTTACCTTGGAAAAGCCCCCACAAGAACCGATTTCTAAGTCGGGATCAGATCCCAACGAAAAAGAAAGATGAAGCCAAGAGAAGAAAGGACAAAGCTCCCTCCCGCAAAGAGGGATCAATACAAAAATGATTGTCATCTCGCTAAATGCTAGAGGGCTAACCGACCCCTCAAGAGCGACCATCATTGGTCAATGGCTTCGCGACATTAGCTTAAACCCAGACTTTATATGTATTCAAGAGATTAAAATTGACGGAGAAGACCTCCAGAAACGGCTCAGACAGGTCTCCTCGGCCCATGTGTGGATCCCAACGAAGCACCAGCGGGGGTCTGGAGGAACGGTTATCGGTGTTAAACAACTCTGGTTTGAAAAGCTTGAGAACTCCATTGAAGATGTAAGTCACCGCTGGATTGTTGTTTCTTTTGGTGCTCCTCTTTGTCTTACTATGGTTTCTTTGTACGCCCCTAACGGGGATTTGGAGAGACTGAACACTTGGGCCTCCTTAGTCTCGCTTCCCCACAACGTGCTTATATGTGGAGACTTCAACATGGTGGAGGACCCTATGGACAGATGGATGGGCAAGGGCAGGGTCATCGACAATCGGGAGAAAGAAACGTGGGACATGACCAAACTTCACTTGGATTTGGTTGAATTCAAAGACTCGAATGGCTTTTCTTGGTCGAATCTCCAAGCGGGCGAGGACCTGAGGAAAGCTAGACTCGACAGATGCTACATCTCTCAGAGTTTTACTCATCAGTGGGGCCACCCTACCATCACGCAACGCACTGACCTCACTATCTCTGATCACTACCCGATCGTTATCACTTTTCAACCTTCCAACAAGATCCGCAAGGCTCCGTGGTTCCATGCCAACGCAACCACCTTCTCTCTCCCCTCCGTCCATCAAGAAATTGCCGATGTGTGGAAGGTGGCGTTCGCCTCTGGCTTGGCCCCAGCCAAGTGCTGGAGAAGTGCGGTCGACAAGTCTCGTATGATCATGATCAGAACTAAGAAGATGCTCGAGACTGTGCGGCGGGCTCGTAGGGAAGCTCTTTACCACAGACTCTGGCGGCTCGAGGAGGAAGTGAACAAAGGAAAACACCAAGCCCAGAAAGGTCTCTGAAAAATCAGAGCAGTGTTGAGATACGAGGAAGAAATACAAAGGAAAAACTTGCAAATCTTCTTCAAGGAGTGGTGGGCTGGCAAAGCCGACAAACCCACCAAAGAGATGTGCCGTATCCTTAAAAGGAAACAAAACAGAGAATCGATCCCCCTACTGCTAGATCCACATGGCAATGTATGCAATTCGGAAGAAGATAATTTTGGCATCATCGAAGGGCACTTCACGAGACTCCTGGGAACCTCGAACCCCCTCTCCCACCATAGAAGGGACTGTATGGCTGCCATTTCTAGGGTTTCCCCCCGGAGGATACCACCCAACCTCCACTCCCTGCTTCATGCCCCTATCTCTGAATCAGAAATCATTGAGGTCATTGATGCCCTCCCTCTCGGTAAAAGCCCGGGACCCGACGGACTCACTAACGAGTTCTTTAAATCCTTCAAGCTGGTGGTTGCCACCCCTCTTCGGATGGTTTGGCAAGAAGCGCTAAAGTTTGGTGCTCTTCCTTCTTGTCTAAACAATGGAATTATCAAGCTGATACACAAGAAGGGGGAAAAGAACAGAATTGAGAACTGGCGGCCTATTACGATGCTCCAAACAGGATACAAGATCATCGCCAAAGTCATTGCCAACAGAATCTCGTGCCACCTGAGATCTTGGCTTAGTGAGGACCAAAAAGGTTTCATCAAAGGCAGGTCTATCCTGGAAACCATTATGGATATTTGGGAAGGTATTCAATTTGCAACTGAGTCTAATCAAGATGTGGTTTTCCTCAAGATCGACTTTGACAAAGCATACGACAGGCTAGAATGGGACTATATTCTGCAGTCGCTCCAAGATCTCGGATGTAGTCAGAAATTCACCAAGATGATCGCGACCCTTCTCGGAAACGCAACGACCCAAATTAACGTTAACGGCAAACTTTCGAAGACGATCCATCTTAGAAGATCTATTAGACAAGGGTGCCCTCTGGCCCCCCTTCTTTTTGCCATCGCCACTGAGGGGCTGAGCAGACTTGTGGCACATCATGTGGAGGTTGGAAATATCAAAGGCCTCTGGCTGCCTCACGTCCACAGTCAAATCATCATGAGACTTTTTGCCGATGATATGAACGCGTTCGTTCACAATGATAATACCAGCCTGCAGACTCTATGGAGGTGTCTTGCTACCTTTTGTGAAGCCTCTGGATCCAAAATCAACCACTCTAAGACCGCCTTTAGGGCTATTGTGGGACATCATTGTTGCTCTAGCACAATGGTAAGTACCACGTTAAGAAGCTTCACCTCCTTAATGTCAATCCGTGGAAGAGGTAGGAGTGATATGAAGATCGTGAACGTGAGATGATGTGAGAGTGAAGGTGAGAAGCACAAAGATGCACACACACATACACACACACAATGAAGAGACAAGCAAGACACAATGGAAGGTGGGAAATTAACTCTATTACTCAAGAATGCTCTTACAAGCTCAAAATTAACTCTAATCTCCAACAAGCTAACCTCAAAAATGAGCTCTCTAGCTCTTTTTATAGTTTCTAGACTAGTTTTGACCGGTTTCACATCTAGTGACCGGCCTAGTTAAAAATTAGGTCCTAGAGGCTATTTGGAAGGGTAAACGATGTCTAAAAATAACGAAAATTGGTACGAGCATTCTACCTAAGCTCCTCAAGCTCGAGGACTCCTCGGCTTGCACAAAATGGAGCTATGGATTACAAAATGGGGTTTTCTATGATACATATGTTACAATTAGTGATAATAATCACTGTTGAATGTTTGGAGAATTAATAAGAAATATATTTGTTTGAAAAATTGATCCTCCTGGCTCCCTGCTTCGTCTTCACATGCTTCCGTGGCGTCTGTGCCTCTGACTGCTTCCAACACCCCCCTCCCTCTCGCTTCTGTCGTCCCTGACAGAACCTTGTTGTGAGGTCTGCCGGATGTAATTCTGTAGGAGGTCTTGAGCGAGGGTGTGCTCTGATATACGAATACCTCGGGCTAGATCAGCCTCGAGTTTCTCCCAATCGATAGGTTGTGGCTCGTCTGGTGGTGGGAGCTGATAATGTGTGGAGTACACCATTCGTTCACAGGCGAATAATTGCAATAAGTGTGTGGGCCTGCTTATAAATACTTCTGAATGGTACTCCCAAAAGCCGGTGGTGAACATTTCTTCGAATGTCTGCTTGTAACATGCCGGTAGATATTTGATCCTGCAGTGCCAGGCGTAACACACCCGTAGCGATGGCGTTGTGCTCATATCATAGACTAAATCAAAATTGCCATGCTCAAAGCCCGGGGTGTTTACATGGGGAGCCTTGATGCGTCGGAAGACTTTAAAGACCATCTGCATCATGTCAAAGATTTTGACAGTCATGTGCGCGGCAATATCATCCATATGTTTTAATCGAGGGAGCCAGTGGCGGATCGTCGCCATCATGTAGCCTACTGTGGGTAACTCGATTGGTGGCCTGAAATAGGGATAGTTCAGCCAGTCTTGGCACTGCTTATTGTTCTGTACCTTAATGGCGAAGGCAGTCCAAGAGCGGCGTCGTGGGACTGGTCCCCAGCACGGGTTAAATTTTAAGTGAAGCGGCGCTTTTACCCATGTGCTCATCATCTCTGGATAATTTTGCAATAAATCTTTGCGCCAGTCTGGTTGAAGGATTTCACCTCTCTGCGCCCTTGGTGGCAAGTCCTCTGGCTCGAATTGAGTGGCATGCGTGGGTTTCATGCCTGTTTCTTTCTCTATGGTTAACTGGTATTCGGCCATTAACATGAAGTACGGTTTATATTGGAGCTCATGCCCGGATATGTATCGTCGCGGGGCCAATTGAGCAAAGAATGGTGACTGTAAAATTTTCTCTTCAATTATCGCCATGGCATGTAGCTGTGCCTCTACTCTGGCCGAGTGTGTCGTTCCGAGTTCTTCCACTGTCTTCATCCACGCGGGGGTAGGTAATTCGTAGGTCATCTGGCCTTCGGCCGTGACACGTCCGCCTGGGATGGGTATCGGTTCATATGCCTCTTCAAATGTCTCCTCCACCGGGATAGTGACGGTTTCTTCCTCAGCTGGTAGCTCCGGTGGGGAGTCTGGCCTTGGTGGTGCTTCATAGATGGCAATCCTAGATTCAAGATTTGTTACCTGGGCCCGAAGTGCGTTGAGTTCCTCTAAAACTTCCGGGGCAGGGTCCACAGGCGCTGGTAATTCTGCTGCTACTTGTACTTGTTGTGTTGCTGGTTCTCTGAGCTGCAGCAGTTTGTGATCTTCCTTTAACTTTTGATGTTCTTCGTTCATACGATCATAGTCCTCGAGCAATCTAACATGGTCGTCTAGCAACATCCGCATCGACTCAGATGGGATTGCCTTGAATCTGCTCGGACTTAGTGGCTGTTTTGGATGATCTAAAGCCGCTTCCAAGTTCTCTCTGTTCTGCTCTTGGAGTCTCTGGTTCTCCTCTTTTGCTGCGGCTAAGTGTCTTCTTAGTAAGCCCATATTTCTAGTGAGCGTTGCATTGCGGACAGTCTGGGCTCTAAGTAGGTTATCCAAATCCGCGGTGGCCTCTTTGGTTTTGTCCTCACTTTCTAGTTCTAACTTGTGATAGGCCTCTCGTAAATCTTGGTATCGGCTGTTCAGTGAGGCGTTCTCAATTGATAGTGAGTTAAGCTGCGTTTGTAGTTCATTCGTTGTCGTCTGCAGCTGTTGATAGTTGGTGCCGAGTGATGCAAACTCCTCGCGGACTTGCGTCATGCATGTGAACATGTGTTGAAATGCGGTGTCTATGGTGGGCGATAGTAGTAGTGAAGTGCTAAATGAGGATGCAGTGGGAGTGGATGCAGTGGGAATGGGAAATGGGGTTGGGACAGTGGATGCATTGGTGATTGTGGAAAATTGTGAAGTGCCTAAATATGAGGGTGCTGTGAGTGGAGTGGGTGGTGGTGAGGTGGATGGTGATATGTCCATGCCATTGGACGTGTTTAGTGTTGTGACTGTGAAAAGTGGTGTAATCGTGGGTGGTTGTGTAGGTGTGAATACGGGATTTACAAATGTAGAGTAGTTTACAGGGGGGATGGTAGGAGCAGCTTGGTGAAACGGGGAAATAGGGGTTATGGTAGGTTGGGGAGGTGAGACTGGTGAGAAGGTTAGTGGGGTTAGGAAGGGGAATGGGGGTCTTAGAGGTGGGGGAAACGCTGGGAAGGATGAAGGGGTGAAGGGGTTAACATATGGATGCGGAGGGTTGGGTGTGGGCATGGTGGTATGAATGGGTAAGGAAGAGGTTGTGGCTATGTTGCTTTGTACAGGTGTGGGTGTGGGGAAAGCCGGTGGGTGTGCGGGTGATACGGGATGGGTTGGTGAAAGATGAGGTGAGAGGGGAGTCGAAGGGGTGGATGTGATTTCGAGGATAGTAGTGGTATGTACAATGGTGGTACGGGGTGGCGAATCTACAAGGATGGTTTCTGCGGTTAATGAACGTTCGGGGGCGAGGCGTGCCTCCCTGGCTTGTGCTGAAGATGGAGCTCCTGTTGGTACACGAATATACTCCCCGGGTTTTGAAAGTAGTCGCACTCGGCGGGGATCAAACTGTGGTAGTTGCTTTCTTTGTAAAAACCTGAGTGCTTCATGGGAGCCTACTGATTTGACTAACTCTCTGAACCCTCTGATATATGCGTCTTCGAATCCTCCAGAGATGAGTTCCTGTTCAATTAATGCCTGGCTCTCCTCTTCAGTTAACTTCTTTCGTGCCCAGACTTTCTCCATGGTACGATATAATTTCTTTATAGCCAGTGTGTACGCTGCGGCTTCGAATGTCTCATCTTCATATGTGCTGGTGTCGCCGTGTGTGTCAGTTTGTTGGCCTGGGCCATCTGTCTGTCCCTCTTGTGAGCCCTGGCTGGCTTCATCGTCGCCTTCCTCGTTGTCTGTTTCGGTTCTCTCTTCTTCAGAGCTTGACACAGCTTGTCCCTGTGGCAAATCTCGCGGTGTAGTAGGGTAGCTGGGACGTTCATATTCCTGGGAGAACAGTTGTGCTTCTGAATACTGGAATTCGTTTGAGAATGCATCAGGCATCTCAAAATCAAATGTCGTGTTTATGGGGTCGGCCTCCATATGTGGTATCGGGAAAGAAAACGCTTCCGCACCAATAGTGGTGGGAGCTTCTGCTGTTGTGGTGGTGGGTTCTGAGGTGGCAGCTGCCTGAGGTGCAGTGGTACTAGTGGTGGCCTCTGTAATCACTGGTCTGGACAACCGTATGCGAATAGGTTGTACAGTGGGAGCAGCTTCTGTCTGTGGTCGCTCTGGAGATGGTTGTGGTGATGGCGACTCCGGCACTTGAAGGCAGGGGATGGTGCCTCGCATGCGCTTACCTGCCCGTGTCCTACTGGGCTTCCTGGCTTTCTTCGTTGTGCCCTTGAATGCCTTCAGTTCTTCTCCTGTTAGTGCACGCTCAATTGGCAAGTCATAAGCCAAACACATATACACAATTCTAGTGAGCGCACAACATCCGTTAAGCACCTTCTTGCGCTCCCACCTGTGCTGTGCCAGATACATTTGATCTATGATCCAGCTTGCCAGATCAACTGTTTGAGGTCCCGTGCATGCCAAATATAATCCGAACCAGATTCGTTTATGGGGCATGGTAAATCTGTCCTGAGCTGGGAATGCGAAATGTTGCATGCATATCCTTAGTGGCTTTGACAGCTCAGGGGTAATGGCCGAAATCTCCTCCCACTTCGTGACATCCCCACGTTTCATCGGTTCTGGAATTAATCTCTCTCGATCTGTGGGTGTGTGGGTGCCATGAATCTTGATGGCTGCTCTGATTAAGTCCTTAGAGAGATAAAACCTCTTGTAGGGTGGATCATCCACTAGAGTAGGCAATATGAATGTTCCTGGGATGTCCTTATTCTCTGATGCCAGCAATGTAGTGATTAAATAATAGCACCTGTAAAAATCCGGTTTGGGCAGAGGATCACTGAAATACTCTGTGAAGCCTGCTCTGGCCCACACATGAGTTAAATCCTGGGTGTTTTGTAGGGCTTCGAACTCTCTGGAGAAAAACTGGTACTTTCCCCACGTGCGGTCATCAAAAGTCAGAGAGGATTCAAATATAAAGTCCGCGTCCGCAAGGGGTCCTGCAAGGCCCTGAAACCAATGAGAGTTTTTGTGTATCTTTTCGGTGTAGCCCAGAGGGGGGTTATCGATAGGCATGGGCCCTGGAAATCCCTGAAATTCCGGCGGTGGAGCAGTCGGGTGGGATTCTGCTCGTAGCACGTTGAGTGGCACAGCCGCTACACTGGGGCCTGCTCCTGATGTTCCTTCGTCGGTTTGCATGGTGGCTGGTGCACTAGTGAGAAAGATCTGCTACAAAAGATTAACACATTAGCATGGAAATTAATCATGATCCCATTAACGTGAGACCGCAATCTCTTTCCATAACTGATGCGTAACCCGTGTAGCCAAGTGCTGTGATGTGATGGATGCAATGTTTCTTGCAGCACTAGTGCAGGTCTCTAGACACCTATACGTTTCAGATCATGCATACATTTCTTGATGAGAATACGAGTGAGGTGTGATGATGGTGTGTGAATTTATACAAGGTTTAAAGGTTAGTGATTTAGTACAAGG
This sequence comes from Ceratopteris richardii, assembly GCA_020310875.1. Classification (NCBI taxonomy): domain Eukaryota; kingdom Viridiplantae; phylum Streptophyta; class Polypodiopsida; order Polypodiales; family Pteridaceae; genus Ceratopteris; species Ceratopteris richardii. Next base: position 51,138,669 of record CM035420.1, on the reverse strand, counting down.
TTGTATGTTAGTCGAGGGGTAGTTAGACAATGGGTTAGGGGAAGACGGTTGGACACGTTTCGGTATCCATTTCCTAAAGATCTTGGAGTGGGTGGTGGGTTTCTGCTGAGGGGTAAAAGGTGGTGTCGGGTTTGGTGGTATCGAGGGATGAGATGAGTTATGGGGGTTATATATTACATGGCTTATGGGTTGAGCTATGATACATGGTTTGGGTACCCAAATCTGCGTGGGCGTGGGTCTATGGGTAAGGTACTTCTTGGCGATCCACATTTGTCGGATGCTCGGACCTGTAGAAGAAGGTCGAGGGGATGGTGGATATCGATTCTGTTTCTGTTCGGCCTTTTGCTTGTTGATCTCTGCTTGGTTGGAGTCCTTCGGTGCTTTTTGTCCTTTCGGCACCCATATTTGTCTGGTGCCGCTTCCTTTGGGAGGCCTAAACTGCTTTTCATGTTGTTTCCTCTGATACTGTCGTCGATCTGGGTTCCTTTGTCGTGGTTGACTGTGTTGTTGTTGAGGTTGAGAGGTCGGATGGACACTCTGCTTTGGAAAAGAAGGGAGATCCAACACTTGCGTGACCTGCCCATTAGGAAGTGATGCCTTATTTAACTTTAATCTAGGCCAGTCCGCAACAAGTTTGGAAGGATGAGCACCGCAGGGTGTCGTGCTCATTTGGCCGCTGATGCAACCCTCCTGACCTCTGATTGTGCCCTTCTGTCCTTGCGTTTGGGTAACTGTCGCTTCTAGTTTGCAGGAAGTCCCAGGGAAGATCTCCTGTCGTTCTTCTGACTGACAACTGTCTATAGCCAAGCCCGAGTGGGTTGGTGTAGACGTAACGTGACTGGTCTGCCCAAAAATCTTCCTGTCTTTCGTCGCATGCGTTTCATAGGGTCTAGGGTCACAACCGTCAAGCGGAATGCCGTTAGGGAAGTCAAGCGGTATCACTCGCTTCTGCTCTAAGGTTCCAATCTGTAAGGAGCCTTGTCTAAGATTTAGGTCCACTGAGTGATCGTATAGCCAATCTTGGCCAAGGATTAGGGGTTCTATCAGGTCGTCATCATGGCACACTAATAGCTTCGCTGTCATGGTCACATCCTTTATGAGGATAGGAAGGTCCACCTCACCCATGCAAGGGGTTTCCATGCCTCCTAGGCCTATGAGGTATGCCTCAATTGGCCGCATTTCTATTCCTGAAGCCTTATAGTGGGACCATCTAATCGCACTAGTCGCAGCACCTGAGTCAATCAAAGCCCTGAGTTCTTGGCTATGGTTACCGTGCGCTAGCCTTACTGTAATGAATGGTCTCCTGTCCACTATGCTAGGATGAGTGGTTGACTTTACTTGACACATGGCCATGGGATATCTGGGTGATGTTTCCAGATGGTTATAATGTTTTCTCCCTAGTCCTTGTCTTCTTAGCTTCATGCGCTTAATGCGTTCTATGGCTTCTGCCTGAGCTTCGGCTCGTATTCGGTTTTCTTCCTCCTTACGCTTCTTTGCCAACGTGAGTCGTCTAAGCATATCCTCAGTAAGAGGCTCTTGATATAACCTGACTCTACAGCCACTAATGTAATTAGGCATTATATCTCCTTCTAGGGTGGCTAACTGTACTGCTCCACTAGTCGAGAGTCTGTTAATGATCATAGGTCCATAACCTCGCTTTTCTAACTTCCGCGCGTGCTGTTTCAGCGTATATACTAGAACTAAATCTCCTTCTTTTAGGCCTTTATCTTTCACATGTGCATCAAAATATGCTTTCTGTCGCTTCTTCGCTGCGTATATTCCTGCTGCTGCCTTTAGCCTGGTTTCTCCTAATCGTTCCAAGTCCATTATTCTCGCTAATAATTCATGGCCGATCCACTGATGTTCTTGTGCAACCTTAAGGGTCGGTATCAAGAAGTCCAAAGGAAGCACTGCATTCTGACCAAAAACCATCTGAAAGGGAGTTGCATTGAGTACGGTCTTGTAGGCCACTCGATATGCCCAAACAGCATGGTGTAGCTGTTTGTCCCAATCTGAACGTTTGTTGTTCACGAGTTTCGTCAGTACGTTACAAAGTATCTTGTTAGTGCTTTCAGCCTGACCATTGGCCTGAGGATGATATGGTGCAGATTTCTTGTGAATCACCATAAAATCCTGTAGCAAATGTTCAATGACTTGGTTTAGAAAGTGAGTGCCTCGATCGCTCACCAACTCTATAGGCAATCCATATCTTGTAAAGACGTTTTCAAATAAGAATTTTGCAGTCGTGTGAGCATCATTCTTTTTTGTGGCTTTAGCCTCTACCCATTTCGTCAGATAATCTGTAGCAACAATAATGTATTCCGCATGTGTACCTTTTGCAGGGGGGTTAATGGGTCCTACAAAGTCTATACCCCACTTAGAAAATGCACGTCCGCCCATCATGGGTTTCAATGGCATTTCATCTCTGCGAGTAGGAAACTGAGTTCTTTGGCACACGTCACATCTTTTTACATAGGTATGTGCATCCATGTGAAGAGTGGGCCACCATAATCCTGCAAAGAGGATGGCTTTGATTATCCTGTCGGGTCCAAAGTGACCTCCTGCAACACCTTGGTGTGCAGTCTCTAGTATGCTAAGATAATCGCTCTCATGGACACATTGTCTTAAATATCCATCTCGTCCTCTTTTGTATAAATTATCGCCAATAAGGGGATAGTCTTGAGCTTCCTGCTCTAGACTGCGTTGTCGAGCTAAGGTCATGCCTTGAGGGAATGTGTGCGTCCTCAAGTATGTCACTAAAGGTTCACTCCAGTCTGGTGTGAGGGACACGTGATATAACGTCGCATGCTCTACCGGTGGTCTTTCACAGCAAACACTGCATTCGTTACACAACTTGTAGACATCTGCTTCCATCGTAGGCCAGTATACTCCTAATCTATGCAGAGTCTGTAATGTTCGATGTTTTGAATGATGTTGCTTTAGTGCACCTACGTGTGCTAATTGCAACCAATTCGCATGTTCTGATTCATCTACACAACAAGCAAGAATCTTTTGATTATCTTGTTTATATATGCTTCCTGCTATTATTTGGTACCTCTGAGATTTGGTAATCTCTCCCTCTTTGATCTTTATCCTAGGACTCTTGGGTCCGTATGTCAGAATAGGGACTATAGGTTTAGCCCATTCTGGTGCTATCTCAAGGTTAAACAAGTATGCATCTGGTAATTCATCCGCTACTCCTTGAGGGGCTTCTCCTGAGGTTAATCTTGAGAGGTGGTCGGCTCTAAGATGTGTCTTTCCTTTCCTGACTACCACTTCAAAATCATACTCCATGAGTAATAGAAACCAACGTATCAAGCGTCCTGTGTTACATGGTTTATTGACTAAATATAATAGGGCTTGATGATCTGTAAAGAACTTGAATTTGTTGGCCAACAAGTAGTGCCTAAACTTCTTTACAGCGTAGATCATCCCTAATCCCTCTCGTTCCGTCGTGGTGTAATTTCTTTCTGCTGCGTTCAGTTGTCTGCTAGCGTAGGCTATGGGGAGATCTATGTTACCTTCCTTCGTGGGTTGTGCTAACACACATCCTATGGCGTAATTGGATGCATCCACATGTACATGGAATGGCTTACTCCAATCTGGGGTAGTCAATATAGGTGCTGAGCACAAGCGTCGTTTAAGTTCATTGAATGAACTTTCACATTCATCTGTCCACTCAAAATTGGTTAAAAGAGAGTACAGAGGCTTGGCTATGATTGCATACATATGTATGAATCTCCTATAATATCCGCAATGGCCCATAAATGCCTGTACCTCTTTCACATTAGTTGGTCTAGGTAATTCTGCAATTACCTTCACCTTTTCTTCATCCGTAGAGATTCCATTTTTTGACACAATGTGTCCTAGAATTTTGCCTTGTCTGACCATGAAAATGCATTTTTCTGGGTTCAAACAAACCTGATATTCTCAACATTTGTCAAATACTTGTCTTAGCTCTGGGATATGCGTTTGTCTTACATTTGAATGAGCACATAAGTCATCGACGTAAACTTCCAAGCTCTTGCGTAAGAATTCCTTAAAAACATGACACATGAGTCGCTGGAAAGTGGCGGGTGCATTTGTTAAGCCAAATGGCATTACACGAAATGCAAATATGCCCCATTCAGTGGCAAAAGCCATCTTATGTTGATCTTCTGGAGCAATGGCTACTTGATTATAGCCTGAGAATCCATCAAGAAAGCTGTAAACTTCCTTGCCCGCAACTCTTTCCAATAGGTGTTCTGTGATAGGAAGAGGATAACTATCTCTAATCGTGGCGGCATTAACTTTTTTAAGGTTAATACACACACGCAATTTTCCATTCTTCTTGGGCACAACCACAATGGGGGATACCCATTCGGTATGCTCAATTTCGTAAATGAATCCTGCTTCTATCAAGCGATCTATCTCCTCTTTAATCTTCGCAGCGTAGTTATCATTGTACGTGTACGGTTTCTGTTTTGTTGGTTTTGCATCTGGAGTCATAGGGATTCTATGAGAACATACATCTGGGTCTACTCCTTTCAAATCTTTGTAACTCCAAGCAAAAACATCTCTATATTCGCGCAATAGGGCAACTAGCTCTTCTTCTTCTTCCTTCGTCAAATCATGCCCTATGTATGTGCACTTTTCTTCTTCTCCTTCGATAGCAACTATTATTTTCTTGGTTTTCTCTCGGTTATCATATACTTGTCCGTCATTCGCCTTTCTATTGGGCATCCGTACCATGATTCTTCTATCTTCAATTTCATATTTCTTGAAATTCTCGGGTACTTCAAATAAAGATTCTTCTTTTTCTGTCATGGTTTCTTTCTTCTTCCTTTTCTGGCCTTCACTCTTAGTAGTCACTTCTGTGGCTAACCTTACCTCATTCGTAATTTCTTCGTGTCTCTGAGTGTGAGTCTCTACTTCGTAGAAATATTCTTCCTCTGATGCAAAGGGTGGGTCCATGATAATTGATTCTAAATCAAAATCGCTCGCATCCTCGAATGCATCAGTGTTCGGTTCACACTCTTCTAAGATTGCATCGCCCATGATTGGCTCTATCGTGAAAACTGAAATGTCATAGCCATCCTCGTCACAGTGGGGTGTCCATTGTTCTTCATTGATGGCTACATCCATGGTTGCTAGTATTTCCGCCCAACCATGGGGTTCAAACTCCTCGTCTGGGAATACTACAGGTGCGTAGGCTGGATCTTGAAGGGTTCGTGGATGTTGTTCCGCACCTAAGGTCCTGGCTTCTAATCTTTCTTCCTCTTGTTTGGCTACTTTACACATCCATAAATGGGTATCCTCATGCAACCAAGAAGGATCTGATTCTAATGAGTGCACGGATTCCGTCTCTGCTGGTGTCTTATGGATGGTATTCCATTGTATTGGGGGTACATCTCTGTGTGAATAGTCCTTAAGATTGACTTTAGTAGTCACTCCTAAATGTTGCAAGTACAAAGAATTAGTTCCCCAATCTTGTACAATTTGCAACTGACGCATGAATGGTCGTCCCAATATCATCTCATAAGCACGATTTTTCGCAAAGTCACAAATGGCAAATGTATGCTCGAATTCCACACCACAAGTGGTGAGAGATATGCCTTCTAGTAGGCCTAATGGTTTTTCTATGTGTCCATCGGCCATTTGTAGCTTCATCCTGGTGGGTCTGAGTGCTGGCTTACCCCAACGTTTCCACAAAGCGGTGGTAGCGATGGCTACTCCGGCTCCTGAATCTAAGATGGCTTTCGTGGTGTAGCCTTGATGGGTTATTGGAAGATATGTGTTACCTTCCTCTCCTTCGCTTACGTCTCCAATCTTTTCCACGGGTATCTCTGGTACCTTCTTACGTGATCCTATCTGAGAGGGTGTGGTAGCTAGCTCAGGGAATTGATTTGCTACGTGCTTCCACAATTCTGGTTTTACCTTTAACAATTCCTCCAGAGTGAGATTACACTGTACTTTAGTGTTCTTGATCACTTCCGTGTTCCTAGGGATCACTGATTCTTCATTCCTCACTATTATCGTGGGTGCTCTCATACTAATAGACTTTGCTTCCCAAGGTCCTGTGAACTAAGGTAATTCTTGTAAAGAATTAGATTCAAATTCTGTGGGTTCACTCAGTTGTTCCACCTCTATCTCATCATAAATAGAGGGGATGTCTTGGGGAAATTGTTCCTGCAAATCGTCTATTTCTTGAATAGGAGGATGAGTTCCTTGTTCTTTTCTCCATTTCTCTTCTTGTATTTCTCTCAAAAATTCATGTGAGTACCTCTGTATGGAAGATAGGTTATCTTGACTTTCTGTATTAGGTACTTGAGACAGGGATGGTGTATTCCTTTCCTGTGTCTCTGGGATAATAGGGTTCCTATGCTGATCCTTTTTCTCTTTGCTTTCTATCAAGTGTTCTAGCCTCTCCATTAGTCCCTGAAAGTGTAGTTCCGGTTTTGCCATGTTATTCCAATTAAGATATCTAGAGGCTTCAAACAAAGCTTGTGCTAATTCTACCATTTTCATGCAAAGTTTAGTTCTCTCAATTTCTAGATCAGCTCGAGGGTAGTTTTTACTCATTTCCGTGACTTGAGGTCCCTCTTTTATTCTAGCCTGATATGCACGAAACATCATGTCTAGATCTTCCGGTATGGGTTCCGCTAAAACTGATCCTGATTTCTGAGCTGGGATTTCTTGGTTTAATTCTTGTGAGGTCAATTCTTGTATTTTGGCTCTAGATTCTCTTAGACTTCCTTCCAACTCACTTATCTTTTTACTCCACTTTCTCTTTATTCTTTCTCTGGAATCTTTCCAAGATTTTGTCCTTTTACTGCTAGATTCTGCAACTTCACTAGTTCCTGCTACTTTCTCTTGATTAAGCTGTTGGTTTTGTAAGAGCGCCTGGGCTCTGGTTATAGCTTGGATAGGCACGTATGTAGGGTTGGATCCATCTGCGTTGTTTACAATACCTATCACGTTGATCGGTGTCACATTTGAAGTGTTAATTGGGTTCTTAGGACAATCTTTGATTATGTGCTCTTTGCCACAATCGGCACAAAAGCCTTGTATGCTATAGTATTGTGATTGCCTTGCTATTGGGGGATGTGGACAATCCTTAATGAAATGATCTCCTTGGCACCTAAAGCATGGTCCTCTCGGGCCCTGTAGTCTTTGTTGTCTCAGTTGGGGCCGTGGGTTTGGGTTTGCGTACATTACATTAGCATAATCTGGCTCCCAACTAGGTTCCATTGGTGGACTATCATAATGATATGTCTCCACATGTTCTGGTGACTCCGTGTAATAAGCGGGTGGACTAGTTACATGCGCAGAGTCAAAACTGTTTGAGTTCGGGTCACTTTCGGTGATCAGGGGTGAAGAAGGCACTAAGGCCCTACTTAGGTTCTCTTCTGCAGCTGCGTATTTGACTGAGATGACATTCGCTGGTGGGGGTGGCTGCTGAACTAAGACGGGTTGAGGTCTCTGTTGAGCCTGGTACGAGTAGTTCTGGGGAGGCCTATAGTAATAAGGCTGAGCATTGTATTGGCCTTGATACCTACCTGGCTGCTGGTATGTTTGTGGGTAGTTCTGTCTCACGGTTTGTTTGTTGTATGGGCAGTCCTGAGCCGTATGATTAGTATATCTTCTCTCAATTGTGCAATACTGGCCACTAGGGTTGGCGTGAGGTTGAGGTGCATTGGGGCACACATTTGCCAAATGATTTCCACCACAAGTGTAACAACGTACATTCGTTGGTAGCTTGGGCACCTGTTTACTGGAAACTCCTAGTTTTTGGGCCACTTTTTCTGCTAGGTCCTCTATCGAATTAGACAATTTTGTGGATGCTAGAGAAGAACAATCTGAGTCCTTATAGACCTTTGAGAGTTCCAATTCATCTCCTAGGTTGTCCTCGATGTCTATACATATTCTTATACACTCTTCTAGCGTTCTGGGTTCTTTTAGGTACACATAAGAGCGCAGTTTAGCACTCAACAAGCCATCTAGGAACAGTGATACCTGTTTGGCTTGTGAGGGTAGCTCTTGCATTGGACATCGTTCGACATATTGTCTAAACCTACGTCCTGCCAGTCTTACGGTTTCCTGAGGGGTTTGTTTAAAACTATGAATCAACGAAGACGTGTCATGTCTAACCCCACTTTTAGAGAATTCAGTAATGAATGACTCTAAAAAGTGATGGATGTCTCTAAATTGCCTTTGTTGCAGTGGTTGGAACCAAGTTAAAGCGGTATTCTTTAACGTTAGTCCAAATGCGTTGTACTGCGTGAACATGTCCTCGACTTGTTCTGCTCTTAGTACTTGCTTGAATTCTGCGACGTGGTCATAGGGATCTCCTGTCCCATCAAAGTAATTTTTCATTGATTTTACCAACTGTGTGGGTCTCAATACTCTTGCGTGTTCACGTGGTCTAGGTAGAGGAAAATCATCTCTACCACCTGGTATTCCATGTTCTCTTTGTCTATCCGTCCTATTAGTGTTCGTGGTTGTTCTATCTCTCCCTATGGGGTGATTGAAGCTTACTTCCGGTCTCTCGTGATTTTCTTCTCTTTGATTTCCATGGGCTGAGGATGTTCCTGCCCCTTGTTGACTTGTATTCATGTTTGTTCGAGATGGAGGGAATATCAATTCACCTCTCCATGTGTATGTGTTTTTAGCGCGCTCAGGCACCACAAAGACTCTTTCTGAAGTCTGATCCAGGTATACAACCTTTCCAGGTGTATCTGGGTCCTTGAATTCATAAATTGTAATGATGCCTACCTCACCAGGGTTTTCCTTTCTGTACCTCCAAAAGGCTTCGTCTGTTTCTTTATTTACATACAACTCGATGCTCCTGTTATCTTGAGGGATCCATTCTGGGATGAGTACTCTCGTTAATACGGATTTCCCTCTAGGTGTTCTAGGTTCTTCTAATGGCTCTTTTCCTTGAAATTTCGCTCCTGTTTCTAATTGGATTGTGCCAAACTCATTAGTATCGTTTGGCTGCGTACTTAGGACGTACATGGTTCCTTCTTTGTCTATGTAAGCGTCTCTCTCAAATTTTACCACTGGCCTTTCCAATCCAATGGGTTGATCAGGGTTGTGCAGTTGCACCACTTGCCTTCGCAAACCATCCTCATAAATGCGAGCACCTAATCGGTTGGTTCGGAGAAACTCTAGTTGCGTTCTATAGGGTCCTTCGGGTTTTTCTAAGTATGCTACATTAGACCCTCCTTCTGGTCTGTCTGTGCTAAATGCCATTTCTGATTCACTTGATTCTGAGCTCAACTCGTAGGGATAACTACTATTCAATTGCTGAGCCCAAGATCGAGCGGTAGTTCTCACACTAGCCTCTGATGATCTAAGGCTTCTTCTGTCCGACTTACCTATATGTTTGCCCGATCTAAGGTTCATTAATTTCCTTCCTTGCTCACTCAATTACACACTTAGATCGTCGATGGCTCTTTGTGATTAATTCTTGATTCTTTTTAATTTTTCTTTGGATTCTTGTCTTAATATATGCGTCAGGAATTCGACTTTCCGTTATAGTTTTGAGTTCTCGTTCCGTCAGACTTAGGTTCTTTTCTTTAGGTTTTCGTCACACACACCTTTACTTTAAGTCTTAAACTTGAAAGAATTAGGTATCTTGAACTTGAGGCGTTCCTATCGTCGTTAATCCACAACTACCGTTTAGCCTAAGCTAAAAATTGACTGAGGGGGTTGAGTAATCTTCCAACCTCGAGTCAGCTTTTCTGATTGCTCTGATGCCGTGTTGCCCAAGAAGTCGTGCTTCCCAAGCTCTGCTGTCTTCACTGCCTCGCTTGCTTGCCTTTGCTTGCCCTTGCTAGACTTGGAAAATTCCAATGTTAGACCAATTCACAAGAAGATTAAACACTTGAGTATATACACCTTTTAGTCCCTTCCCTTTTGCCCAAATTTCCAATGTGTGCCCCCTGGCTTCCTAGTCCCAAGCTAGGTGAACCTCAAATTAGCCTATCCAAAAATAGATGTATTCTTTATGAAAAAAACAGTTGAGGTCACGTAGTACTCGTCACGAGCTTTCTAACGAGCTATTAAGCTCAAAAAACGGACTTCGGATGAAAAAGTTATACGCGTTCAGGCCCTGGGGGGTAAAAACTGACAATCAAATTTTCCTTCAAATATGAGCTAAGGGGTCTCCTATGAGTCTAATGGTCCAAAAATTTTTCAAAAATACCCTCAAAATTGGCCAAAAATTGAAGTCCAAAATTTGCGATGGGGGTGGACAATCGCGATGGTCCGGGACAATCGCGATGGTCCGAGCGAACCGTCGCGATGGCGTGGGATTTGGACAATCGCGATGGCGCGAAAAGGCGAACCGTCGCGATGGCTCGGGTCAACGGTCAAAGTTGGACAATCGCGATGGCGCGAAAAGGTGAACCGTCGCGATGGTCCGAAAAATGAACCGTCGCGATGGCCCGAAGTGAACGATCGCGATGGCGTGGAAATGGACCGTCGCGATGGTCCGAAAAATGAACCGTCGCGATGGCGTGATCAGGCGGACAATCGCGATGGCGCGGTCACCGGTCAACGGTGGACAATCGCGATGGTCCGAAGTGAACCGTCGCGATGGTCCGCGATGCGATGGCTTGAGCCAATCGCGATGGTCCGAATTTTGGGCTGTCGCGATGGTCCAAAATATGAACCGTCGCGATGGTCTATCGTGACACGTGGCACTGTCGTGGCGATGGCATAAGCCAATCGCGATGGTCCGGGGTCAGCTGAACAATCGCGATGGTCCAAGTGGACCGTCGCGATGGCTCAAGTGAACCGTCGCGATGGTCCGAAATAGCGAACCGTCGCGATGGTCCGGCCTAGCCGTCGCGATGGCGTGAGCCTATCGCGATGGTGCGACACAATCGCGATGGTCCGAGCCAATCGTGATGGTCCACCAAACAACGAATTTTTGAAATGCAAAAATGGTTCCGTGTATGCGCAGGGATCGCCTACCTCGTGGTGTGGTCGCCTACCTCAAAATCCGAACTTGGCGGACCATCGCGATGGTTCGACACAGTCGGAAATTTCTGACAGAAAGTACATTTTTTACCTTTTGGAAGCTTTCCTGATGCTCTGAAGCTCTGTACCTGCAAGAAAACTCAAGAAAACACAAGCACACACAAGCACAAAAGTTCTCTCTCGCTCTCTCGCATGCACAAATGAGGGGAAATGAGGTGAATGGGGGGATATGGTGAATTTTCTGATTTTTTTGGAGATGGAGATGATGATGCGATGATGAAGATGGAGTATGGGGAAGGTGAAAAACACTAAAAACTAAGTAAAAACAACAACAAAAACTGAAATTTTTACCTTCCAACGCCACTTCTTGCTATACTCTTACCATCACACATTCGTCCTAGACTCGATCCCCGGCAACGGCGCCAAATTTGGTGTTGCTCTAGCACAATGGTAAGTACCACGTTAAGAAGCTTCACCTCCTTAATGTCAATCCGTGGGAGAGGTAGGAGTGATATGAAGATCGTGAACGTGAGATGATGTGAGAGTGAAGGTGAGAAGCACAAAGATGCACACACACATACACACACACAATGAAGAGACAAGCAAGACACAATGGAAGGTGGGAAATTAACTCTATTACTCAAGAATGCTCTTACAAGCTCAAAATTAACTCTAATCTCCAACAAGCTAACCTCAAAAATGAGCTCTCTAGCTCTTTTTATAGTTTCTAGACTAGTTTTGACCGGTTTCACATCTAGTGACCGGCCTAGTTAAAAATTAGGTCCTAGAGGCTATTTGGAAGGGTAAACGATGTCTAAAAATAACGAAAATTGGTACGAGCATTCTACCTAAGCTCCTCAAGCTCGAGGACTCCTCGGCTTGCACAAAATGGAGCTATGGATTACAAAATGGGGTTTTCTATGATACATATGTTACAATTAGTGATAATAATCACTGTTGAATGTTTGGAGAATTAATAAGAAATATATTTGTTTGAAAAATTGATCCTCCTGGCTCCCTGCTTCGTCTTCACATGCTTCCGTGGCGTCTGTGCCTCTGACTGCTTCCAACAATCATCCTGGCCTTCTCATTGATCATGGCTGTCAAATCATTCCACAGGGCCAAATCTTTCGACTTCTTGGAATCCCCTTGGGGTTTGGCGTCTCTATGGAGCAGCGATGGAACTGGGTGTTGGCCAAACTCGAAAAACAAGCTTAACTATTGGAGAGGTATGCAAATCAATCTCGTTGGGCGTGCGATGGTTATCAACACGTTCCTCCTCTCTTCTACCATCTATTTCCTTTCTTGTTGGAGACCGAATGAGCAAGGCATGTCCAAACTGAATAGTATTTGTAGAAACTTTCTTTGGACGGGCGATCATAACAGAAGGGGGGTGCCTAAAATCAAATGGGCCATCTGCACTAGCCCTAGAGATAGTGGGGGGCTTGGTATCCTGGACATTGGGTGTATGGCTAACAAACTGGCAGCCAAATGGATGATTAAGGCTTGGTGCAATAGGGAGGCCTCGTGGGCCAAGCTGATCTTCAGAAACAAGAATGAGTTGGCCCTCATGGGGTTCCCAAACTGGAAGAATCTTGACATCATGACCCTGCTATTCTCCCCGATCCCCGTCTTCCCGAAAGGCTCCAATCTCGTGTGCTCCCTTTGGAAGGGCTGGAATAAAGTCAAAAGCTTCACAAGAATTAGTGAGGACTGGAAGTGGGTGGCCAGAATCAGACAAAACGACTCTATCTGGTTTCCGATACATGGCATCCGGAGTGTGGAGTCGTGGAACATTCAAAATGCCAAGAAGTTATGGAACAAAGGATTCAAAAAATGGAAACACCTCTGGAAACATGACACCAACAGCTGGATCAACTTCGAGGATATTGACCCTCGCATAAACATCTCCTACGAAGAATGGAACACTTTGCAAAGCAGATGCCTCGCATGGGATCGTCACAAGACTCGCCTTCTCATGGGACACGACACACCGAACTCGCTTGGTCTCAAATGGCACAACGGAAATAGCCTACTCAAAATCCCGAACATCAAAGAAACGGCTGACCACCAGATCAGCCTCAACAAGAAGTGGTGCCTGTCTTGGACGCGGCTTCGGTGGGACATGAAATTCATGGGTATCTGGCACCCCCTTATAGAGATTAAGAAGTCTGTCCTCTTATGGCAAATTCTTCATCGAGGAATTTGGACCAACCATAAGGCTAGCAAACTTTGTGGGATCCCTCCTTGGTGCAAACGCTGCCACCGGGCTATCGAAGATGTCCCACACATCTTCCTTACTTGCCCCAACTCCTACAGAATCTGGCAGACGGTTGGAATGAAAATCAGACTTCAAAAACAGCTTAGTTGGAAACAAATCCTTTTGGGAGAAGCGATCGGCTGCTCTGCGTCACTCTGGAACGCCATCAGAGGGGAAGTCCTGTGGAAAATATGGCGGGAGAGGTGTGCTCTCAACTTCGGCGATCCCCCCAGGGAGTGGTCGATTGAGAAATCACTATTCCTCCTTGGCAAAAGGATTGTTAATAGTAAGAAATCCCCCCCCTTCAGGCACCATCAAGTCCTCCTTTTGATCAACAACAAGCTCAAACCCAAGTGGGCCCCGCATGAGGGCGATGAGAGGGTGATTAACCTTCTCTGTAATGCAACCTAGGATTCAATCAAGCTTCCCCTGCTTTATGGGATTTGGGGGGTCCCGTGGGCACTAGTCCCCTTCTATTGTACCTTTGTTTCTTAATTTAATTCAAGTTCGGGAGAGTAGGCTATTGCCGAACTTCCTTTATATTAAAAAACTTCACGTGATTGGAAAGATCGGATTGCACGAGATTATTCTTGAACTTTTGAGGGCTAGTCGTTTCAAGACCGTTTGATTCACAAAAACATTGGAAATAGATCAAAATTTCCTTGAATTTTGACCCTATACGCATAAGTGTTGAAATCAAGAGTTAAGGTGCATCATGATTCTATCCACAAAGCATATGGATATACTATCCATTGAATCGTAAGGAGAGTTAATTCGAAATACAAGCAACATAAATATTACTTCAAAGCTGTCGTCAATGGGGAAGATGAGCAATGGATTAGAGAATCAAATGTTCTATTTATTGCATAAAGAGAGTTAATTCGAAATACAAGCAACATAAAGTATTACTTCAAAGCTGTAGTCAATGGGGAAGATGAGCAATGGATCAGAGATTATGAATAAGAATGAGGGCTCGAATAGCATTATAAAGAGTAGTCGGAACGTCATGGGTGAAGGTGAGGATGTTAGCATATTCGTTAGAATCAAAGCATTGGCTAGCATAGAAGATGGAGTTAGAAGGAATTTAGAAGCAAAGCTTGAAAAAAAAACATCAGAAGATCAATAGAGGGACACAGAAGATGTGGTCGAAAAAGATGGAAGGATATGATGTTGTTAGATTTGTTAGAGATATCGAGGAATCAAAAAAGAATATGCATCAAACATGTATGTTGGAAACAAGACGTTCATCATGCACCAAAAAAAATCAACAAGTATCAAGATTCTATGACTTATGAAAAGCTTCAGGAGCATCTTCATTGTAAGGAAAAAACAAATCTGAAGTTATGGTGCAGGTTTTCTCATGAAAATTCACATATGTATCATTCAAAGTGAACGTTTATACAATCATCGAAGCAAATTAGCTTACGCGCAGAGCATATATATCACAGATGTCTTCAAACTTGTTGGAAGTCAATGTAGCTTAGAATAAAAGATTCATTGGAAGTCTAGCCTCTAAAGTCGTTCTTCAATCGTGTCTGACGTCTGACGGAATTCATTAAAAAGAGAAAAGTCAAAAGAAATCAAGATATGTGATTCTTGTCCCAAGTTGTTGTCCGGGTGGTTGGGTCGTTCGCCTCTTGAGGTAGGGGCGAGGGTTCAACCTCAGCCGGCTACATGTAAGGGACATGTTAATCATGGAATGTATCATGTGGTTGTGCCACCACTTGTTTTGCCCTGTAGTAGTTGTGACCGCAATTTAACTCAACTTTGTAATTAGGTTCACTACAAGAATACAGATGCATAGCGACAGTTAAGGTGATACAATTTCATCGCTATAAAATTGCAAAAAGCATCACAAGAAGCGTCAAGTGCGGACCTTCGATTAAACGATGACTAAAATGATGTTTTTTTCGATGTGTGGCACAACGGGATGTGCGATGCTCATAGTGAGCATCGCTAAAGCGGCGATTTAAAAAAGCATCGCATAAGCAATGCTTTTGGGCATCGCATAAGCGATGGTATATAATGTCTTTTATGCGATGCCAATTGCAGTGCTTTTTACGATGTCTTACCATCATTTACACGATGGCTAGTTGACAGAAAAAAAACGTTGGAGGCTCTTCGA
Source organism: Ceratopteris richardii (assembly GCA_020310875.1). Classification (NCBI taxonomy): domain Eukaryota; kingdom Viridiplantae; phylum Streptophyta; class Polypodiopsida; order Polypodiales; family Pteridaceae; genus Ceratopteris; species Ceratopteris richardii. The sequence goes on along the minus strand of CM035420.1, from coordinate 51,123,316 downwards.
GGCATGTTCACGCATCTGATCAAAGAGCTCTCCAACGTTCGCAATTGTGTTTCACTTATGAGTTGAAACAAGTACTAGGAAGAGCCTTCATGAAAATGTTTGCAATGTTCTCTTGCATGGGCACATATGCCAAGCTTATCTCTCGAGCAGAGAACCTCTCTGTTGAAGCTCAAGGTCAAGGACAAAGCATAGAAGCGCATTAAGGAAGTGGACACACAAGAAGAAGGAGCATATAGGGAGCTCCAAGAAGCACATGTCAAATTTTCAGAAGAAATCCCTATAAAAATAGTGATTTTTATCACTAAAAACCATTGTAAATACCATTTTCCATTTTTGTAACTCCATTTTGTTCAAGCTGAGGAGTCCTCAAGCTTGAGGAGTATTAGAACTATCATCCCACCAATTTTCATAATTTTTAGACTCTGTTTGAGCCCCCAAATAAGCCCTGGAACCTATTTTTTAACTAGGCGGGACACTAGGTCTGGACAGGGCCAAAACCACTCAAAAAACTATAAAAAGGGCTGGAGAGTTCATTTTGGAGGGAGCTTGTTGTAAATTCGAGCTTTGTCAGAGATTTCTTTGGTCATCGAAGCTTTCCATTGTTCCACTCTTTGCTCTTACCTTGTGCGTGTGTGTGTGTATGTGTGTGCATGCTTGTGTGCTTTCACTCATGCATTTGTGCCATCACTAGCTCACGATCTTCATACCGGTCTTCAGGTCCCCGCGGATTGACATTTATGAGGTGAATCTCCTCACATTGGTACTTGCCATTGTGCTAGAGTGACACCAAATTTGGCACCGTTGCTAGGGAGAGAGCTTGGAGGACGAGCGTGTGACGGTAAGACGTAGAGTAGCGACATTGGAAGTTAAAAAAATCACCATTTTTAGTTCAGTTTCTGAGTTTTTCTCCTTCTTCATCTTCATCATCATCACCATCTTCTCCCACCTTCATCTTCTTTGATGTTCTTCATTTTCGAGTGTACATTCACCTTGTTTTTCACTTGTGGCTATGAGGAACAAGTGCAGAGGGTGTTCAGAGCTAAAACACTGAAGAAACATGCTTGAAAACCTCTCAAAACTTTAGAAATCTGATTCTATATTGCACGGGTTGAAGCGACTTGCGTCTGGTATCGCGATGGTGGTATCGTGAATTTGGAGGGTGATTTTGCATCTACAGGCTAATAGGAGTGACAAGGAGGACACAATGTACACATATCTACAAAAATTTTTGAATTTGGGTGTCAAAATCTCCAAGTATTGTGTCCGGTTGAGTTTTGGTATCGTGATACCAGAACTCCCATGTATTGCAATACTTGTCGAGGTATCGTATCGTGCATGCCCAATTGAGGTATCGCAATACCATTCTGGTATCATATCATCAAGTGCTGGTATCGCGATCGCGGTCGCCTCGGTGGTATCGTATCGTGGTCCACCTGGTATCGTATCGTGCACCTTGTGGTATCGTATCGCGTAGCACAAACAGTATCGTATCGCGGTTGGAGTGGTATCGTATCGCCAACTCGGTATCGTATCGCCTCCGGTCTTGGTATCGTATCGCTCAAAGCTTCAGTATCGTATCATCTGATTTCTAGTATCGTATCGTTAGGTCAAGTGGTATCGTATCGTTTAGACTGGTATCGTATCGTGAGGTTGGTATCGTATCGTGCAAATCACAGGTATCGTATCGTGACCATTTCTAGTATCGTATCATGGAGATAGCAGTATCGTATCATGGAAGTTGGTGTCGCGATCACACTCATCCCAGTGGTATCGTATCATCTACGGTGGTGTCGTCTGAAGTGGTATCACGTATCGTGGAAAATCTGGTATCATATTGTCTATCTGAGCCCCCAGAGAGACCTTGTTTCCCTATTTTTAACCCCCGAGAACCCTGAACTGGCATAACTTTCTCATACCAAATCCATTTGCTGTGATTTTGGGTTTGTTGGAAAGCGCGTGGGGAGTACTACCAAAACTTCCACTGGTTACGATAAAGATAATACAGAAATTATTAGATAGGGTATTTTGAAGTTGACCCTCAGGTGGACTAGGAAACAGCGGAGTTCCAAAGGATTTTGAGCAACGCAAGAGAACCTTGGGACTAGAAGACAATTCTTATGAACCTGAGATCTGGTAGACACTTAGGCAAGGATAGACAAAGCATTAGATCATCTAAGGCTAGTGTCAACCATACAGCTAAGTCCTGGGCTCAACAACTTAGTAGTTATCCCTACACACTAAGTTCATAAACTAGTCACTGAGAAATGTCCTTCAACATGGAGAGACCCACACGTAGCTCAGGTACTTCCTATTTGCAAACACCAAAAGGTCCCCTATAAGACACAATTGGAATATATTAGGACCAACCAATTAGGAGCACGCATCTATGAGGATGGTCTGAGGTGATCAGTTGCCCAACTCAAAAATCCAAATCAACCCTTTGGACTTGAATACCCAGTGGTCAAGTTCAAAGAGGGGTCATACATTGATAAGGAAGGAACCATGTATGTGGTTACCACCTTACCTGATAGGACAGATGAGTTTGGAAATATCATTCCTGAGGACGAGCTAGGAGACCTAGAGTAAGGAGACCTAGGACGAGAACCCAAGACTCCTAGAGGTAAGTCAGTCTTGACTAGGGTAATTACTCCAAAGTGGATTCCTCAAGACAATAAAAGCATAGAATTGTTCTTGAATAGAGAAATAGAGAAAGCCTTTTGGAGATTCAAACCAGATCAACCTAACCCAATAGTCATCATCTATGAGTTCAAGGACCTAGAGATACCAGGCAAAGTTGTGTATCTAGATAACACGTCTGAGAAAATGTTCTTAGTAACAGAGCAGGATAGGCATGCATACACTTGGCAGGGGGAATCAATTTTCCCTCCACCAAGAGCTAATGTTTCCCAAGGCCTCCAAGGAGCAGGATCATCCAAGGCTCATGAAAGCCAGTGGGAAAGAACCAGAGAGAGACCCGAGGTGAGCTTTGCACACACTGTGGGCAGAGACAGATCAAGACTAGAAGTTGAAAGACCTGAAAGAGAGAGACATCGAACACGGAGGCATCAAAGAGATGAACATGAGTTTCCATTGCCCAGACCTAGGGAACACTCAAGAACCCTTAGACCTTCCCAAGTGGTCAAGGCAATGAAGAACTATTTTGATGGATTCGGATATCCTTATGATCACGTGGCCGAGTTCAAACAAGGGCTAAGAGCTGAACAAGTTGAGGACTTGTTCACTCAGTTTGAGGCATTTGGTTTGACTCTAAAGGGTATTGCTTTAGCTTGGTTCCAACCTCTAAATAGGCGCAACTATAGAGAGATAGGTCAACTGCTAGAGGAATTCATTGTAGAATTTTCCAAGAGTGGCATCAGGCATAACACATCTTCCTTGATCCACAGCTTCAAGCAGATAACCCAAGAAACAGTACGACTTGTAGGAAGATGGTTTAGATAGTACTTGGAAAGTTTCCCTGTGCCAGAATTACCCACAGAAGCCAAACAAGTGGCCTATGGCTTATTGAGCACAAAGTTAAGGTCATATGTGTACTTGAAAGAGCCTAGATCCATAGAAGAGTGTGTGTGGATATGCATTGACATAGAGGACAACTTGGGTGAGGAGTTAGGACTATCCAAACTCTATAAGGATTCTGACAGATCTACTAGTCATACCTCAAGAACCTCTACTGAGATAGATGAGATAGCTGAGCAGGTTGCCAAAAAGCTAGGCGTCCAAAATAGACAAATGCCTAGGGTCACCTCATTGAAATGATGTTACAACTGTGGAGGAGACCACATGGCTAATGTGTGCCCGATGATGGCTCAACCCCACAAAAACCCTAATTCTCTATATTGCACCATTGAGAGGAAATACACAAACCACACGGATCAAGATTGTCCCTATAACAGGCAGGCTGTTAGACAAAATTATCAGCAACCTTACCAACAAGGTAGGTATCAGAATTAATACCAAGAACCATATTATAGGCCACAACAGCAATATCATGCACCACATAGGCCACAACCAGTCCTAGGAAACCAACCCCCAGCTCCTGCCAATGTGATCCTAGTTAAGTATGCAGTGGTAGAGGAGAACCTTAATAAAGCATTGGTACCACTAACCCCATTGGTCTCAGAAAATGACTCTCATGCTCATGGTTCAGACTACTTCCATGAAGATAGTCCACACGCTTATTACATTGAGTCACCTGAGCAAAGTGAGACTTCTCCATATCAATATGAGGCACCACCCATGGAGCAAAATTGGGAGCTAGAATACTCCAATGTCGTGTACACAAATCCCAACCCCAGGCCCCAAACAACACAAGTAAGATCAGAAGCCCCTAAAGGACCATGCTTTAGATGTCAGGGCGACCATTTCATTCGTGAATGTCCCCACCAACCAGCTCTGGGACAAGGACAAAACATCACAATACAAGGATTTTTTCCTAAGTGCGGCAAGGAATATCTTCCTAGAGAGTGTCCCAGGAATCCCTCTAGTGTGCCCAAGGCTACACCCATCAATGTGGTAGGCTTAGTGGCAGATTTAGGTTCTAGTAGTAGTAATGTGGCTCCTATACAGGCAGTTACCAGGGCACAAGCCTTAAAAGAAGACAAACCAGTTGAGCAGTCAGAGCCAAGTGACTAAGGAGAGCCTAGTAAAAGGAAAACAAGAACATGGAAAGATACCAGGGAGAGAACCAATCGTAAGTGGAATAAAAAGTTATCTTAAATATAAGTAAGCCTGAAAGATGCCAAAACAAAAATAGAAGACATTGCATCTCAAAGCCCCTACCATGCCAAAGCTCCACCAACTCCACCTCATTCCACCCCACCACCCACTATAAAAAGACCGCAACCAGGGTCTGTTCTTGCAGATCCAACCCCAGAGGCTTGGACATGATGTTCAAGGCCTATCAGGCTTGACTTTGACAAGGGCCAACAGCTGCAAACATGGATGAGAGTTACCCTAGAGCAGATTTAGATATTGAACGGATGAAAATGTGCATGAAAATGGTAGAAGTAGCTCAAGCTATGCTCAAGACTAGTCAAAAGTTCAATCAGACAAACTCAATCAAGCCAAATTTGCATTTCTAGGGCTTACTAGAAAGATTAGAGCAGTTGGTAAACAAGCCCCAGGTTTCTTTACCTCCACAGGCTCAACCGGTTGTTGAAAGAGAGATTTCACCACAAATGAAAACTTGTGTTCCTGATTTCATAGAGGGTGGAGCACCTCTTTCAATTCAGCAATACTCTCAAGAGTTCTTGCGGGAAATACAAGAAGAGAAATGGGCCAAGGAGAAGGGCAATCCCCCTCCTATTCCTCAAATTGATGATGTTCATGATCAATTTCCCCAAGACATTCCATCTATCTATGGAGACCAAGCAAAGCAACAGGAAGATGAGAGATTAGATTTTGAATCTAATTCTTTACAAGAGTTGCCACAATTCACAGGCCCATGGGAATCTGAATCTCTCCAGATCAGAGCTCCCACAATATTAGTAAGAAATGAAGACTCAGTGGTTCCAAGAAACACTGACATCCTAAAGAACACTAAGGTTCAATGTCATCTCACTGTAGAAGAGCTGCTCAAAGCAAAAACTGAGATATGGAATCATGTGAAGGATCAGGTTCCAGAACTTGATTCCAATATGCGAAAAGCAGGCTCTAAGCAGAAAGTACCAGAGATATCTCTAGACAAAATAGGAGACATGAGTGAAGGTGAAGAAGTTAATACTTATCTTCCAATCACCTACCAAGGTTACACAACCAAAGCAATCGTAGATTCAGGTGTTGGTGTTGCTATTGCGACCACTTCCTTGTGGAAGCGATGGGGCAAACCCACATTAAGACCAACTAGAATGAAGCTTCAAATGGCAGACGATCATTTTGAAAGACCTCTAGGATTGCTAGAAGGGGTAACTCTAACCACTTGTGGTGTAGAGTTTGAACACACATTTGCTATATGTGACTTTGAGAAAAATAATGTCTACGGGATGATCCTAGGAAGACCCTTCCTACGACAATTGCAAATAGTGCAAGATTGGGGAACCAACTCCTTGTACTTACAACAATTAGGGGTCACCACAAAGGTCAATTTGAAGGTTACAGTGGAATCCTATCCACAAAGCGAAAGAAGATTCTATCTCTGTGCATTCTAGAAGTTCACCTGATCCATCATGGCTACATGAAGATACTCACTTGTGGATGTGCAAGGTCGTAGAGGAAGAGGAAAAGCGCCTAAAGGCAAGAGAAGAAGGAACTCCCCTAGGAGATAGACCAGTCAAAGACCTAGCCTACACACCGATGATATTTCCAGATGAGGAATTTGAGCCTCATGGTTGGGCAGAAATCTTAGCTACCATGGACATTGCAGTCAATGAAGAACAATGGACACCTCATTCTGATGAGGAGGGTTATGATCTCTCAGTGTTCATGTGTCAGCCCTTGTTGGAAGAATGTGACCCTAGTGATGTCATAAAAGAAGAAGAAAACGACGATGATCTAGAGTCCATTGTAATGGATAGTTGCTTTAATTCAAAAAAGCACTATCTAGAAGATGTCGGAGTATTTCGTCAAAGAGAAGAAGAACCTCTCACAAGCATTAAAACTGTAAATTCAAAGGAGGGGAGTGAAGGTAGTAAAAAGAAAAAGAAAAGAAAAGAAGTGAAACACGAAGAGGAGGAATCATTGTTTGAAGTACCAAAAAATTTCAAGAAATATGAAGTTGAAGATCGGAAAATTTTGGTATGAATGCCTAAGAGAGAGGCCATCGTAGGAGAAGCATATGATAACAAAGAAAAGACCAAGAAGATTGTAGTGACCATTGAAGAGAATGAAGAGAGATGCACGTGTATAGGAGAAGACTAAGTGCAAAAGAAGAAGTGGAGCTTGTAGCTCTATTAAGAGAATATAGGGACGTGTTTACGTGGCACTATAGAAACTTGAAGGGAGTAGATCCAAAAATTTGCTCTCATACTATCCTCATGATTGTTGATGCCAAACCCACCAAACAAAAGCCCTACACATATAATGACACTTATGTAGCCAAAATAAAAGAAGAAATCGACAGGTTGATTGAAGCAGGATTTATTTATGAGATTGAACATATTGAATGGGTGTCCCCCATTGTAGTGGTGCCCAAAAAGAAAGGAAAGTTGCGAGTGTGTATTAACCTTAAGAACGTTAATGCTGCTACGATCAGAGATAGTTATCCGCTTCCAATCACTAAACATTTATTGGAGCATGTTGCAGGCAAGGAAGTGTATAGCTTCCTGGATGGATTTTTAGGCTACAACCAAGTAGCCATTGCCCCAGAAGATCAACACAAAATGGCTTTCGCCATAGAGTGGGGAATCTTTGCATTTTGTGTGATGCCATTTGGGCTCACAATGCACCTGCAACTTTCCAAAGGCTCATGTGTCATGTCTTCAAAGAGTTCTTGCGAAAGAGCTTAGGAGTATATGTGGATGATTTATGTGCTCATTCCCAACAAAGAAGATACCACATCCCTGAGCTTAGACAAATCTTCAACAAGTGTAGAGAATATCGAGTGTGTCTGAACCCAGAAAAGTGTGTATTCATGGTACGCCAAGGTAAAATCTTAGGTCACATTTTTTCTAAGAACGGAATATCAACAGACGAGGACAAAGTTAGAGCCATAGCTGAGTTGCCCAAGCCAAGGAACGTTAAAGAGGTGCAAGCCTTCATGGGCCATTGTGGATATTACGGCAGGTATATCCACATGTATGCCATCATTGCTAAACCTCTTTATGGGTGGTTGACAAATTTTGAGTGGAACGATGAATGCGAGAATTCCTTCAGTGAGTTGAAGAGATGTTTGTGCTCAGCACCAATACTGACCACTCCTGATTGGAATAAACCATTCCATGTCCATGTGGATGCATCCAATCATGCTATAGGGTGTGTCCTAGCACAACCCACATGTGAAGGAAACCTAGATTTGCCGATAGCATATGCTACTAGGCAATTAAATGCGGCTGAACAAAACTATACGACAACTGAGAGAGAAGGTTTAGGCATGGTATATGATGTGAAGAAGTTTAGACACTATCTATTGGCCAGTAAGTTCAAGTTTTTTTATTGATCATCAAGCTTTATTATATTTGGTCAATAAACCTTGCAATACAGGACACTTAGTAAGCTGGTTTCTCTTACTAATGGAATATGACGTTGAAGTGGTTGTTAGGAAAGGTAGAACCCATCTCAGGGTAGACCATATTTCTCGCATCACTTCAGGCGAGTCACCTCAAGGAGTGTCTGACGAATTTCCCGATGCTTATTTGTTCAATTTAGAAGTTGTTCCTAAATGGGCAAATAAGTTAGTACCTATCCTAACCTTCAGACCCACAAATAAGAATGTAAAAACAAAAAAAGAAGAAATTGTAAGATCACAAAAATATCAAATATTGGAAGGGAGACAAGATACAGAGGGTGTATTATCTTGTTGTGTTGAGGATGATGAACATAGTAGTTGGTTGCAACAAGCCCATGGAGGATTGCTAGGAAATCACTATTCTAAACAACGAACATTGCAAAATCTAAAACGTTTAGGAGTGTATTGGCCTAGCATGGACAAAGAAATAAATGAGTGGATTAAGAATTGTCCAGTGTGTCAAACGAGACCCCCAATGGAGCATGCTACCCTTTATCATGTGTCATTAATTTCAAACTGGAGCGCTCCATTGGTAGAATTTATGAGATCAGGAACACTACCACGCGAGGCTAGTCTAGCAAGAAAACGGAACATGGAGCAAGAGGCTCAGGATTATGCCTTAGTTGGAGAAAACCTATATCGGAGAGGCAAAGATGGTAACCTAAGACTGTGCGTTCACGAATTAGATTATTTGAAAGTCTTAGAAACTGCACATAGCGGGGTTGCAGGTGGACACTTTGAGCCTGACAGAGTAATCAAGACCATTCTATTCTCAGGACTTTGGTCGCCCACTCTTCATATGGATGCACAAACCTATGTGAAGAAATGTGACACATGCCAATGTGCGCAATATCCAATTAGAAAAGATGAGATGCCTTTGAGTCCAATGATGGGAGGAGCATTCTCAAAGTGGGGTATAGACTTTGTTGGTCCTATTAACCCCCCAGCTAGAAACTCCCATGCAGAGTACATTATTGTAGCCACAGATTACCTTACCAAGTGGGTGGAAGTAAAAGCCACAACAAAGAATGATGCTCAAACAACGGCTAAGTTTTTATTCGAGAACGTGTTCACCAGATACGGGTTACCCATAGAGTTAGTAAGTGATAGAGGCACACACTTCTTGAACAAAGTCATTGAAAATCTCCTTTGAGAATTCATGGTAATACATAAGAAGTCGGTCCCCTATCATCCCCAAGCTAATGGACAAGCCGAGAGCACGAATAAGATCCTATGTAACATATTGATAAAACTTGTAAATAATAAACGCTCTGACTGGGGCAAACAGCTTCATCATGTTGTTTGGGCTTATTGAGTTTCCTACAAAACGGTACTCAATGCCACCCCATTTCAGATGGTCTTCAGACAAAATGTTGTGCTACCATTGGATTTCCTAATCCTAGCCTTAAAAGTAGCACAAGAATACGAGTGGAATGGACATGAGTTGTCCTCTAGGATCTTTGATCTAGAATGTTTAGGTGAGACGAGGCTACGAGCAACAGCAGGCATTTATGCTGCAAAGAAAAGGCAAAAAGCATACTTTGATGCACATATAAAGGACAAAGGATTGAAAGAAGGTGATCTTGTGTTGGTTTATATGCTAAAGCAACATGCCCGTAAATTGGAGAAACGAGGATATGGACCCATGATCATTAATAGAATTTCCACTAGCAGCGCAATTCAACTGGCTACTTTAGAAGGTGATATCTTGCCAAACTATATCAGTGGTTGTCGAGTCAAGTTATATCAAGAACCTCTTATAGAGGATATGCTCAAGAGACTCAACATTGCTAAGAAGCAAAAAGAAGAGGAGTTAAGGGTTAGAGAAGAAGCGCAACCAGAGGCTAGAGAGCACATCAGAAGCAATAAGTTAAGGCGATTAGGCCTAGATGTCAACCCAAAAGCCCCAAAATATCACATGGACATGTGCCAAAAATCGGGCACAATTACTTCTCGAATCATCGATCGATGCACCTTTGTGACCATAGAGGTAGGACAAGGAAAGAGTGTAAGGACTGTGAGAGCATTGGTTGACTCAGGTGCAGCAACTAGTGCAGTTAGACTTTCATACTGCCTACACCTGCAATTGGACATCAAGCCCATAGAAGCATATCTCATAGGATTGGGAGGTGTGGAAACCCCTTGTTTGGGCGAGGTGGAACTTCCCATCTACCTTCAAGATATTCCAACGAAAGTCAAAATGCTAGTGTGTGATGATGAGGACCTCACAGAGCCACTTGTCTTGGATCAAGATTGGATTTACGACCATGCAGTCAACTTGAACCTAAGAAATCAACTTCTGCAAGTTTGGGTACATGAACAATGTATTACATTAGAATTAGACAACTGCATGCTCACAGATCATGGCATCACACACTCTCTTAGTTCTTCTAGGAGTAATCTTAGCAAAAAGGATGTTGTATGTGTCAAAAGCTCTATGTTCCAAAAGAACTCAACCATGGAAGAATAGGCTCAACGACAAACCACCTCCTCCTTTAATGCAACAACTAAAGCCGTCACAACATTTCAACCAAAAAGGAAAGAGAGACAATACATGACAACTGCTATATCAAATAGACCAAGAGATTTCAAGAAGGAAGTAGTTTCGGGCATGAAGCAGATCTAGGTACAAAAAGGGGAGCAACCACTAGCCTTACCAACACAATTTTCACTCAGGCAGGCCAACCATGTGAAGACAAGAGACAAGCAACCAGGACCACCTCAACCAAAATATCTCCAACAAATATGGGTGCCCAAGAAATTAGCTGCAGCTCAACAAGGGCGATTACAGATTTGGGTACCTAAGAAGCTCTTACATACACAATGGCCTATGCTCCCCACCATGCAAAAGGTCTCAACAAAGAAGTCAAAGAGAGAAAAGGGTAAGAACAGAGCATAAGGACCAAAAGAAGATAAACTCAACCCTTCGGTTCAAGCAACCAACCAAAGATGAAGAAGTCAACAAGGACTTGTATGCAGCCCAACACTATTGTAAAATGGGTCCCTAAAATCATGTCCTTTTGACATCCAATGGATACCTCCAACAAAGGCTGCATCAACATCTACAAGAACATTGAAAGCCTCAACGTGCAACAACCATGTGCCGGTGGCATAACCTTGTCTTTTGCACCATTGAGGTTATGCACTTCCAAAGTATGCATCAACATAGGGCCACATTACACGGCCATGCATAGACACCATTGAGAAATCCCAAGCACATTAAACTATTTTATTGATGCTAACACCTTTCTTCTTGTCTTGTTCCAAAATATAAAAATAAAGATTAAAAAAAAAAAAGGAAAAAGAAAAAAAAGAGAGAGATAGGACAGGATTGTACGCTTGAAGAATCTCTGATGTGAACCATCAACACTGACATCCATCAACACGAAAGAATTGGTCAATCATCACGATGGGCATACAACACGAAGAGTGGAGATTGATGGACCTTTTACCATGGTAAGAATTGCCTACTTTGGCAACACCTCAACCATGATAGCTTAGGAAACATCTTCATCAGAATACCCTTGAGCACTTAGCTCAAGTCCCCATTTCTTGCACCATACTTCTTCCAATGCATTCCCCAAGTACGCATACATAGGGCCACATTACAAGGCCGTGCACAAGGCACATATTCTTCTCAACCCATGCACTAATGCACTTACCCATCAGTCATTATGGGTCAAAAGTACTTGGCATCCTACTATGAAACTCATGTTCAAAGCTCCAAAGAACATTACGTGTACAACAGCAGTACCTATGAAGCAATTCAATGTTGACAACTGCTCAAGATCAATATTGACAACTTCTTTTGAGCAACTAGCAATCTTTGAGAGTACAAAAATACTCCATCCAGCTCAAGTCCCAAGAAGAACCACCTACAAAGGGACCCACTCTCGCATAGGCTAGCATTGGAAAATTGAAGAACTAGACCAAGCTACATTGGAAAGAGCTACATAGGTTGGAGAGTTCATTTTGGACGGAGCTTGTTGTAGATTTGAGCTTTGTAAGAGATTTCTTTGGTCATCGAAGCTTTCCATTGTTCCACTCTTTGCTCTTACCTTGTGCACGTGTGTCTGTATGTGTGTGCATGCTTGTGTGCTTTCACTCACGCACTTGTGCCATCACTAGCTCATGGTCTTCATACCGGTCCTCACGTCTCCGCCGATTGACATTTATGAGGTGAAGCTCCTCACGTTGGTACTTGCCATTGTGCTAGAGTGACACTCTCGCTGACATAATGATAATGCATCTCAGTGTGCTTAGTGCGAGCATGGAACACAGGGTTCCTCATAACTGCCAATGGGCTCTGACTGTCAGTGAAGATGGTGGTGGTAGAGGAATTGCTAACACGGAAATCAGCCATAAGATGTCTGAGCCACACACGCTCAACAGTCATTGTCAAAGTTGCCCTTTACTCAGCCTCACAAGTAGAAGTGGCAACAGTAGGCTGCTTCTTGCTCAACCAAGATATACATGAACTACCAACCATGAAGCAAAAGCCACTAGTGGACACACAAGTGTCATAGCAACAAGCCCAATCAGAGTCAGAAAAAGCATGCAAATTTGGTAGTAGTGATCCCCCCTTGGGATAAAACAACCCATGTAGCCAGGTATCACTCAAGTAACGAAAGATGCGATCAATCACCTACCAATGCTTGACACCTGGGCAATGCATAAACCTTCTCATCTATGAGATAGCAAAATGAATATATGGCCAAGTAATGCATAAGTAAATCAAGCATCCAATAGCGTGCTAATAGAGAACAACATCAAATGCATGTCTAGCATCATGAACACTCAATCATAAACCTATCTCCATAGGAGTGGCAATAGGTTTACAGTCTCAAAGGCCAAAATGTTGCAATAATGTATCAATATATTTCGTTTAACACAAAGATATTCCACTATCAACTTGCATAAAGTAAATGCCCAAATAATTGATGGAGAGTGTTAATCTCCAAAAGAACAAGTTGACCTTGAATTTAGATCACCTCTATATCAAGATCAACTTTAGACTCCACCTAATTTAGAGAATCTTCACCAAATTATCAGAAAATTGATTATTCTGAAAAATTCAATTTCTCAAAAAAGTCTGCTGCAGATTAATCACTCATTGACTAATCAATTCTGTAAAGTTTTTGATAAAACTTTGTACAACACTTTGCCTTGAGATTGCGCAACTTTATCAAGTTAAATTTCTCAAAATGATTGAGTATACTTTGAGAAATCATACAAACAAGTTACCTATGTGTAAAACACCTTCTCTGCAGTAGCGACTTTGACACCTGTAACTTCTTAGCACTGGTTCTCACAATGTCGAACCCGTTTGATCAAGATCTTTTAGCCATAGATGGCTTACCTTCCAACTTAGATTTTAAGCCCTCACTTGTGTAAAACTTTACACCACACACTGAGAAATCTTCATTTCTCTGAACATGAAATCTGCGCCAGTTTTGTCGACTCTCAGAACATCTTCACATATGAATGTTCCTAAACAAAATTCTCTCAGCCTGATTGCAATTAACCTCTCAAATTCTAGCCATAGATAGATTAGCTATGGACTTAGATAAGTGCAAAAGGATTCCTCAAAAGATTAAACACAGAAGGAGAATGGGAGAGAAGATCGACGCGCAGAAATCTAAAACATTTTCTTCTTCATTACTTTTCATGCATATGGTTGATGATACATACAATGTTCATCACCTATCACCTATTGTCTTCTCTATCTGATCTATATCACTCTCTCTTACTACGAATACATATCTGTAGATATATATACGAGTCTAACTCGTCATCCTTTTCAAAATACATTGAACTATTTACAAGAGTAATATACAAAAGAAACATTTCTGATTCTATTCTCTTCCTTTGAAAATAATCTTCATCCTTCCACATATCTTTTCACTTTTGGTCTTCATGTAATCACTTATTGATGATTGCTCTGCTCCAACAATAATGATGCAAACACCCCAAATCAGACATCTCAAATGAGGCATGTAAATCAGCCTTAAAATCAGCAACATGCTTCTCATGAGGACTTGTGAGCAGCATGTCATCAACGTACACAACAATGATTAGAAGCACATCATTACCATGCTTAACATATAAGGTTCTTTCAATTGGATTGTTCTCAAAACCATGTGTAATCAGATAGGCATGTATCTTTTCATAACAAGCATGTGGTGCTTGCTTTAAACCGTATAATGACTTCTTTAACCCACACACCTAGTTTTATGCCCTTTCTGCACAAAGCCACGGGGCTCAAAAACATACACTTCTTCATGCAAGTCACCATTTAGAAATGTTGTTTTAATGTCCAACTGATCTATATTCCAACCATGATGAGTTGCAAGTGCACAGATGCTATGAACAGTAGTCATTCGACAAGTAGGAGCAAAGGTCTCATCAAAATCAATGCCTCTTTCCTGAACATAACCCTTTGCAACAAGCCTAGCCTTATACTTATCAACTGTTCCATCAGGTTTACACTTCAGCTTGTATACCCACTTGGTGCCAATGGCTTTCTTGCTATAAGGCAGGTCACATAAAGACTAGGTACGATTTTTCTGATAGCATCATATTCAGATTGCATTGCAACCATCCAATGTTCGAAATTTTGTGCTTCATCAAATGAAACAGGCTCAGTCTCATCACAGAGACTAGATGCAGCCATAGCATAGCAATCTGATGCAAAAGAGGCGCTATGAGAGCCTAAACAAGTACAATATGACAAAGGTGCACCTAATTTGCTATCACACAAAGTTTGTACCAACCATTTTGGCATAGTTTTTGCCTCCTCAATATCAAATCTCTCATCAACAATAGTGGGATACCGATTAAGTACATATGTTGCACACATGAGAGGCTCAAGCAAGAAACTATGTGGTAAAGCATCACTCTTGACCATACACCTCGCCATCTCCATGAGTGACTTGTTCTTGCATTCAACAACGCCACTGTTGAGTTGTATATGGCATTGTACAGTGATGTTTTACCCACGTTCACCCAAAAATGCATTAAAGTCAGAAGACATATATTCCCCCCCTCGATCAGAAGAGAGGGTGCCCATTTTACATGCTGATAGATTTTCAACCAAAACCAAAAAATGTTTGAAGCACATAAACACTTCAGACTTTGCCTTCAATGGATATACCCATGCATGCCTAGAAAAATCATCAATGAAAGTCACAAAGTAAATATAGTTCCCAAAAGAAGGTATCTGCATAGGACCACATACATCATTATGAACAAGCAGCAATTTCTAAGTAGCCCGAACTGGACCATCTTTTGGGAAGGAGAAACGTTACATTTTGCCCAAAATACATCCTTCACATACATGTTTATTGGGTGCCTCAAGTTGGGCAAAGAGGACACCATTTCAGATTTCTATAAGTGTAGCAAACTAGCAAAATTCAGATGACCAAAGCGTGCATGCCAAAGATTTGCATCTGAGATAGCCTGAGAATCATGTACTGCACATGCTGAATCATTCACAGATCTTTCATATTCTATGAGCTTAAATAGCCCATGACATAAAATGCCAGAAGCAATAATCACGTCACCATTTGATAGACCATGAACCACCTATCATCAACAAATTTCACAACCAAGCCAATCTTGGCTAAAGCCAAAACTGATAACAGATTCTTCTTGATCCCTGGCACAAATAAAGCATCAGACAAAGTGAAATAACTACCATCAATAGTAGTCAAAATGATCTTACCAACTCCCATGATAGGATAAGAGGAATTCTTGGCACATGTGATAGTATTTCCTATAGGGGTAGGCTCAAGTGAAGTGAAGAAACTGCACTGCAAGGTAATATGTTTGGTTGCCCCACTATCAAAGTACCAAACATCTGAGTCTACTATAGACATATAGTGCTCATGAGAAGATGGGTCAAAACTCCAAATAGTATTAAATGTCCATTCTTTGTTCTGCACAAGATTAGCAGACTCCATTTTTGATGTAGAGACCTCTTCAACAACCATTCCAGAATCCTTTTTCTTTTCCTCTTTAGCAACCCGTTTTGGATAGCTCTTCATGACATGATCATTTGCTTTACAAAATTTGCAAAACAATTTTTTCTTTTTTGATTTCTTCTCATCTTTGTCTTCGTTCTTTGAATGTGTAGCATTTGCAGATTTCTTCTTACTAGTAGACGAGCTCCATTTACCTTTTCCCTTCTAACTAGCTAGGAAATCTTGATCTGCAACAATGCATAATAGACCTATGTTGCCTAGACTGATCTTCCTTCAATAGAACAGAAACTAACTCCTCAAATGACAAGGCATTTGGATTACCTTTCATCATCAAATGAAGAGTAGAAGCAAAACTCTGATATGAATCAGGAAGATCATTCAAAATGGTCTGCACAAGTGAGCTATTTGGTATAACTTCATCATCAAAAATCAATTGTTCCTTCAAGTCTTTGATCTTTGTTAGAAAACTATCCATAGAATTACCTTCATTCATATGCTCACTCTCCAATTGTTTTCAGAGGTAAGCAACACGAGCCTCATTCCTAGCCTGGTACAATGTAGTAAGTGTATCCCAAGCATCATTAGTTGTTCTACAAGAGTGAATGTGAGGAATAATGGCACATTTGATAGACAAATCTATCAATTCATGTGCCAAGCATCTCTGCCTCCTAACGAATTTGATCTATAGTAGGTGCAGCAGAAACCGCAGCACGAATAGGAATCTAAAGAATATCAGCATCTTCAACACCCTCAGCTTCAATACCTATATTTGCAGGTGTAATGGGATGTTTTTCAACACTCTACACCATGTTCCACAGTCCATTTGTAACCTATATATATCGCATCATATAAGCCCACAATGGGTAATTGGTATCATCCAACTTATCCTCAACAGCCAACATAGGGAATACATCACTACTTTCAGCCCCATGGCTTTGTGCAAAAAGGGCATGAAAACTAGGTGTGCAGGTTAAAGAAGGAATTAGATGGATGAAAGCACCTTATATGTTAAGCGTGATAATGATGTGCTTCTGACCATTGTTGTGTACATTGATGACATGCTGCTCAGTAGTCCTCATGAGAAGCATATTGCTAATTTTAAGGTTGATTTACATGCCTCATTTGAGATGTCTAATTTGGGCATTTACATCATTATTTGGGCATTCAGTTTATGCAGGTTGATGATAGAATAGCTTTATGTCAAAAGAAATATATTGACACATTATTGCAGTGTTTTGGCCTTGAAGAATCTAAACCTATTGCCACTCCTATCGAGACGGGTTTATGATTGAGTCTTCATGATGTTGGAGATGCATTTGATGTTGTTCTCTATCAACAGACTCTTGGATGCTTGATTTACTTATGCATTACTCTGCCAGATATTCAGTTTCCTATCTCACAAATCATCAGGTTTATGCATTGCCTAGATATCAAGCATTGGCAGGAGGTTAAGAATATCTTTTGCTACTTGAGTGGTACCCAGCTACTTGGGTTGTTTTATCCCAAGGAGGGATCACTACCAGCAGATTTGCATGTTTTTTTTAACTTTGACTAAGCTGGTTGCTATGACAATGGTGTGTCCACTGGTGGCTTTTGCTTCATGCTTGGTAGTTCATGTATATCTTGGTTGAGCAAGAAGCAGCCTACTATGGCCACTTCCAGTTTTGAGGTTGAGTATAGGGCAACTTTCACAGTGACTATTGAGTGTATGTGGCTTAGAGGCCTTATGGCTGATTTGGGTGTTGGTCAGTCTTCTGCCACCACCTTCACTGATAGTCAGAGCACATTGGCAGTTGTGAGGAACCCTCTGTTCCATGCTCACATTAAGCACATTGAGGTGCATTATCATTATATTAGGGAGAGGTTCTTTGCTAGAGATATCAGCTTGTCATATGTGCCCATGTAGGAGAACATTGAAGACCTTTTCACAAAGGCTCTACCTAGGGAGAACTTTGAAGCTTTCTGCAAAGCTTTGGGCTTACTTCTTTTTGTGCATTGATTCCACATGGCTTGTCACTTGCTTATACATGAGTGCCAAGTCCTTGTTCCCAGCATCACTCCCAAGGGGGATTTCTTGATATATTTAGGTAGTAATGTGTGTGAACACTCTAGGACCACCGGGGCACTTTTTTCCCTCTTTAGGAGGTTTTTTTCCCCCGGCTTGTATATACCCCTATTGCCCTAATGGGCTATAGTGTTAATACATTCAGTATTGTGTGTTGAGCTCCAAGCTTCTTCTTCTTCCTTGTGTTGTTTGCGTACTTCCGCAAATGTCTAACTTCTTTGTTGATATATTTAGGTAGTGATGTGTGTGAACACTCTTGGACCACCATCACTATCTCTTAGCATACATGATAGCATGATTGGGCACATATGTTGGATTTAGACGTCTCCGGAAGCACGCAAACAGCACAAGGAAGTAGAAGAAGCTTGGAGCACAAACACACATAAGTAGCCCATTAGGGCAATAGGCGTATATACAAGCCGGGGGAAAAAAACCTCCTAAAGAGGGAAAAATGTGCCCCGGTGGTCCTAGTGTGTTCACACACATCACTACCTAAATATATCAACAAATCCCTTCTGGGAGTGATGCGGTGAACAAGGAGATGGCACTCATGTATAAGGAAGTGCCAAGCTATGTGGAAATATCTCCACAAAAGGAAGTAACCCCAAAGCTTTGCGGAAAGCTTCAAACTTCTCCCTAGGTAGAGACTTTGTGAAAAGGTCTGCAATCATTAGGGGAAAAAATGAACCTTGAATGGGCCTTTTAGCTTAAGGAGTGATTAGCCATGGACCAATGAGAAGAGGGTGGTGGCCACAGTCTAGTCCCTTAATCACATAGGCTAGGCATAGGCTTCCATGGTTTTTGAATGGTCAAAGATGAAGAAACCACCTTGAACTCGTGGTTTTAGCTATTTGAATGGTTTTGGAAGGCTTTCAAATGTGTCACAACCCTTGGATTGGCCCAAAGATCCAATGGATCAAGTTGAAGGGCAAAAGTCAAGGCGCCTTTGCATTTGGGCCCTTGGATTCACCTAAGATCTAATGGATGAGATGAGATGCACATTCAAAAAGGCACCTTTTCATATAAGCCCTTGGATTTCCTTGGCATCCAATGGTTGAGATGGATAGAATCTTCAAATAGGCGCCTCATATCTGGATCATTGGATCTTGGCTTCATCCAAAGGCTGAGAATGAAGTCCACATTTTGAAAAGCGCGTTCTTATATCCTCCTTTAGATTGAGAATGCATCCAACGGCTACCGGCTGATCCCGATTTTTGCTCAGCGTCGATCGCGCGCGGCCGTCAAAATGACCTCTCATCGTGTGGCTCAGATGATCTCTGCTTTTCTACTCAGCCCCGGATGCGGGGAGCCGTCAGATCGCACCTAATCCAATGGTCCAAGAAGCTGCAGAGCTTGTGAAAAAGGAGATCGTGGGACCTTCTCTCTCTACTGTACCAGGCGACGCATCTCAGAGCCCTTCCCTCTATTTTTTTCTCCCTTTCAATCTTAGCCATTCGAGAGAAGGATCCAAAGGCCAAGAACAAGCCTTTTTAAAAATTCAAATACAAATGCCTATTAAATAGTATTTTAAAGGTGAATACCACTAGTGGTTTTCTAGTGGCCTCTTAATCACGAGATTAAGCCTTTTAATTCCTAAAAATTAGGAATCCTTACAAGGCCCATGCAGGGCTCACTTTTTTCCCTAATGTGTTCTCCTGCGTGGGCACATATGCCAAGCTGATCTCCCCAGCAGAGAACCTCTACCTGACATAGTGATAATGCACCTCAATGTGCTTAGTGCGAGCATGGAACACAGGGTTCCTCGCAACTGCCAATGCGCTCTGACTGTCACTGAAGATGGTGGTGGCAGAAGACTGGCCAACACCCAAATCAGCCATAAGGCGTCTGAGCCACACACACTCAACAGTCGCTGTGAAAGCTTCCCTATACTCAGCCTCACAACTGGAAGTGGCCACAGTAGGTTGCTTCTTGCTCAACCAAGATATACATGAGCTACCAGCCCAATCTGAGTCAGAAAAAGCATGCAAATCTGGCGGTAGTGATCCCCCCTTGGGATAAAACAACCCAAGTAGTCGAGTACCACTCAAGTAGCGAAAGATGCGCTTAACCACCTTCCAATGCGTGACTCTTGGGCAATGCATAAACCTGCTCATCTGTGAGACAACAAACTGAATATCTAGCCGAGTAATGCATAAGTAAATCAAGCATCCAACAACCTGCTGATAGAGAACAGCATCAAATGCATCTCTAGCATCATGAAGACTCAATCGTAAACATGTCTCCATAGGAGTGGCAATAGGCTTACAGTCTTCAAGGCCAAAACGCTGCAATAATGTGTCAATATATTTTGTTTGACACAAAGCCATTCCACCATCAACTTGCATAAACTGAATGCCCAAAAGTGATGCAAATGCCCCAAATCAGACATCTCAAATGAGGCATGCAAATCAGCCTTGAAATCAGCAATATGCTTCTCAATAGGACCAGTGAACAGCATGTCATCAACATAGATAACAATGACCAGAAGCACATCATTATCATGCTTAACATATAAGGTGCTTTCAGTTGGACTGTTCTCAAAACCATGTGCAACCAGATAGGCATGTATGTTCTCATACCAAGCACGTGGTGCTTGCTTTAAACCATATAATGCTTTCTTTAACATGCACACCTGGTTTTCATGCCCTTTTCTGCACAAAGCCACGGGGCTGAAAAACATACACTTCTTCATGCAAGTCACCATTCAAAAATGCTGTTTTAATGTCCAACTGATGTACATTCCAACCATGATGGGCTGCAAGTGCACAAATGCTCCGAACAGTAGTCATACGACATGTAGGTGCAAAGGTCTCATCAAAATCAATGCCTCTTTCCTGCACATAACCCTTTGCAACAAGCCTAGCCTTATACCTGTCAACTGTACCATAAGGTTTACGCTTCAGCTTGTATACCCGCTTAGTGCCAATGGCCTTCTTGCCAGGAGGCAAGTCACATAAAGACCATGTACCATTCTTCATTATAGCATCATATTGAGATTGCATAGCAGCCATCCAATTTTCTTAATTATGTGCTTCATAAAAAGAAACAGGCTCATTCTCATCACAGAGACTAGATGCAGCCATAGCATAGCAATGTGATGCAAAGGAGGCACTATGAGAGCCTGAACGAGTACGATATGACAAAGGTGCATCTAATTTGCTATCACGCAAAGTCTGCACCAGCCATTTTGGCATAGTTTTTGCCTGCTCAATATCACCTCTCTCATCAACAAGTGCATCATGTAAATCTGCATCAGAAATAGAATGATCTGCATCATCATATGAAACCTGCAAAGGCAAAGAAGTTTCCTCATTAGGACTAGCACTAAAGTGTCCACCTGTAAAAAGAGGCATCAAAGTATCATACATGTCTTTGGAGCTAACAGATGTCTCCTTAGTACATGAAAGCAATGGCTGAATAGCATCTTCCACAAAGACAACATCACGGCTAACGAGAATGCATTTATTCTATGGATGATACAGACGATAGCCTTTACTTTCAGAACTGTACCCAACAAAAATACATTTTACTTCCTTATCGTCCAATTTTCTACGATGTTGTTCAAGCACTAATGCATATGCCAAACAACCAAAAACATGCAGATGAGCAACAGATGGCTTGCGGTCATGCCAAGCCTCATATGGAGTGATAGACTGCAGCGCTTTAGTGGGACACCTGTTCAGTACATATGTTGCACACATGACAGCCTCAAGCCAGAAACTATGTGGTAAAGCCTGACTCTTGACCATGCACCTCGCCATCTCCATGAGTGACATGTTCTTTCGTTCAGCAACTCCATTCTGTTGAGGTGTATACGGCACTGTACACTGGTGTTTTATCCCGCGTTCAGCCAAAAATGCATTAAAATCAGAAGACATATATTCCCCCCCTTGATCAGAACGGAGGGTGCCCATTTTACATGTTGACATATTTTCAGCCAAAACCAAAAACTGTTTGAAGCACATGAACACTTCGGACTTTGCTTTGAGTGGATATACCCATGCATGCCTGGAAAAATCATCAATGAAAGTCACGAAGTAAAGGTAATTCCCAAAAGAGGGTGTCTGTATAGGACCACAGACATCACTATGTAGAAGCTGCAATTTTTGCGTAGCCCGAACTGAACCATCTTTTGGAAAGGAGGAACGCTGCATTTTGCCCAAAATACAGCCTTCACATACATGTTTTCCAGGTGCCTCAAGCTTGGGCAAAGAAGACACCATATCAGATTTCTGCAGGCATAGCAAACTAGCAAAATTCAGATGACCAAAGCGTGCATGCCAAAGCTTTGCATCTGACATAGCCTGAGAATCATGAACTACACATGCCGAATCATTCACAGATCTTTCATAGTCTATGAGCTTATACAGCCCACGACATAAAATGCTAGAAGCAATAATCACATCGCCATTTGATAGATCATGAATTGTACACCTGTCATCAACAAATTTCACAACCAAGCCAATCTTGGCTAATGCAGAAACTGATAACAGATTCTTCTTGATCCCTGGCACAAATAAAGCATCTGACAAGGTGAAAGAACTACCATCAGCAGTAGTCAGAATGATCTTACCAACTCCCATAACAGGATAAGAGGAGTTGTTGGTGCATGTGACAGTATTCCTTGTAGGGGCAGGCTCGAGTAAAGAGAAGAAACTGCGCTGCGAGGTAATATGTTTGGTCGCCCCACTATCAAAGTACCAAACATCTGAGTCCACTGTAGACATGCACTGCTCATGAGAAGATGGGTCAAAACTGCAAACAGTAGTAAACACCCATTCTTCTTCCTGCACAAGATTAGCAGACTCTGTTTTTGGTGTAGAGGCTTTTGCAACAACCATTCCAGCCTCCTTTTTCTTTGCCTCTTTTGCAGCCAGTTTTGGACAGTTCTTTATGATATGATCATTCCCTTTACAGTACTTGCAAAACAATTTCTGCTTTTCTGATTTCTTCTCATCTTTATCCTGGTTCTTCGAATGTGCAGCATTTGCAGATTTCTGCTTACTAATAGAAGAGCTCCATTTTCCTTTGCCCTTCTGACTAGCCAAGAAAGCTTGATCTGCAACACACATAATGGACCTGTTCTGCCTGGACTGATCTTCCTGCAACAGAATAGAGACTAACTCCTCAAATGATAAGGCATTCGGATTGGCTTTCATCATCAATCGAAGAGTAGAAGCAAAACTCTGATATGAATCAGGAAGACCATTCAGAACGTTCTGCACAAGTGAGCTATCTGGTATAACCTCATCAGCAGAAATCAATTGTTCCTTCAAATCTTTGATCTTCGTTAGGAAACTATCCATAGAATCACCTTCATTCATATGCTCACTCTCTAATTGTTTTCGGAGGTAAGCAACACGGGCCTCATTCCTAGCTTGGTACAATGTGGTAAGTGTATCCCAAGCATCCCTAGTTGTTCTGCAAGAGCGAATATGAGGAATAATGGCACGTTTGACAGACAAAGCTATCAATACATGTGCCTGGGCATCTCTGCCATCCCAACGAATCTGCTCTGCAGTAGGTGCAACAGAAACAGCAGCACGAACAGGAATCTGCGGAATATCATCTTTGACACCATCTTCATCAGCTCCAGCACCTGTATTTGCAGTACCTGTCGTTACAAGTGTAATGGGACGTCTTTCAACACCCTGCACAATGTTTCACAATCCTTTTGCAACCAAAACATGTCGCATCATATAAGCCCATAATGGGTAGTTGGTACCATCCAACTTATCCTCAACAGCCAACATACGGAATACATCACTGCTTTCAGCCATGGCCGGTGACTAAAATACCTTGATGCAAAAAATTGACTATATCTCAAAAAGTTGAACAGAACTGCCCCAACGAATTCTGATAGACCTGTAGCAGACTTCGAGACGCTTATATTGACGAACAAAAACTAGTATATACCTTTGGTACAAAAAGATGAAATAGCCTGCACAAGCACTGCAATAATGCGTTCGGAGGCCGAAACGAGCTCAGATCGCGATTTCGGCACCACAAAGCAAAGATGTTTTGATCTCTGAAACACCCTATGTATGCTCACCAAATTATGTGCGAATCTGAGACTGCAAACGGAGGAGTGTCGACGGCACCCTAGATGAAGCGACGACCTGCTCTGATACCAATTGTTGGACTTAGACGTCTGCGGAAGCACGCGAACAGCACAAGGAAGTAGAAGAAGCTTGGAGCACAAACACACAATACTGAATGTATTATTAGAGAATGTACAAAGATAAGTAGCCCATTAGGGCAATAGGTGTATATATAAGTCGGGGGAAAAAAACCTCCTAAAGAGGGAAAAAAGTACCCCGACAGTCCTAGTGTGTTCACACATATCACTACCTAAATATATCAACAACATACAGGAGGCCAAGACTCCAAAAAAGTCTTGGAACAATTTGATCACATTGTATGAGACCAATACAAAGACATGGAAATTGCAACTGAAGAACGAGATACATACATTGGAGAAAAAGGGCATGTTCATAAGTGACTACACTTTGAAAATAAAATAAAAAGCATATGTGAGTGACTTGCATCTATTGGTGTGAAGGTAGATGATGATGATAAGGTGGAAGTGTGCCTTTGTGGTTTCAGAGCTGCATATAAGTAGTTCAAAACTTCTATACAGAACAGGGAAAATATTCTAAATTTTACAGATATGGTGTCCATGCTGACTATTGAAGAAAAGAATCTTGGTGAGGACTTGAACTCCCAAGGAAAACATAGTTTTGAGTAGATATTCTACTAAATTGGTAGAGCAAGAGGCAGAGGTAGAGGCTTTGGAAGTGGAAGTGGACATCATAACGAAGAACAAGGACACCAATAGAATCATGCAGGAGGTAGAGGACAATTTTGAGGCAAGGGGAGCCAAAGAGGCTATAGAAATTTCCAAAGAAATGATTCAGGTAATGACAGTAAAGGATGGTGGAATTGTCGTAAACTTGGACACTTTGAGCATGATTGCAAGGTGAAGAATCAAAATAATAGAAGGCAAAAAAAAAACAATGCATCCACAAGTGCAGATGATTTTGAGAAGTTATTCATGGTTCAACAACATATGATGTATATGATGTCTACCCATGTTTCAAAATCAAATGGTAATGTCTAGTTTGTTGATCAAAATTCTTGAAATCACATGACCAGTCATGAGGAATGGTTTAGTAGTTTGCAAAAATTGTCAGTTCTTGGATATGTTGAAACAAGTGATGACACATCACACCCTATCAAGCATACAGGAAACATAGCACTCTCTATAGAGGACAAGAAGGTAAAACATCTTGCTAAAATGTTGTATGTTCCAAATATAAAAAGAATTTGGTTTTCGTTGGACAAATGGTTGACCAAGCATTGCAAGTCAGGTTCAATGTGGATGGGTTATATGTAGAAGAGTACAAACAGGATGGATGATTGATTGCCAAAGGAAACAAAGTGGGTAGGATGTTCACCTTAAATGTGAAAATTCCTAAAATGAATGTAGCCATGTTTGCAAAAGGTGGATGAGTTATTGCTGATATAGATATCTAGAACAAACGAATAGGACATGCAAACTTGTAGAGGCTGAAATTGATGTATTCAAAGGCGATTGTCAATGGACCACCAAATTTCGAAGTTACTGAAATGCAAAAGGTATGTGCAGCATCAAATTGGTAAACAATCAAGAGCATCATTTCCACATGACAAGCATGTTAGTGAGAATGTGCTAGAAATAGTACATATAGATGTTTGGGGTCCTGCAAAGACCACATGTATGGGTGGTTGCAAGTTTTATGTTACTTTCATTGATGACCATATAAGAAAAGTATGGGTGTTGTTGAACGTAAAAATAGACATATTGTAGAAATAGCAAGAGCCTTGATGGCTAAGAAGAATATGCCTCATTTTTATTGGGCAGAAGCTATGCACACTGTTGTATACATCAAGAACAAAACTCTGAGTGCTATTGTACATCAAGTTACACCTAAAGAGAAGTTCACAGGTAAAAAGCCAAACTTATCACATATGAAAGTTTTGGTTGTATTGCATATGTACATGTTCCAAATGAGTCGAGGATGAAGTTTGATCCAAAAGCAAAAAAATGTATCTTCATTGGGTACTCCTTTGAGCAAAAGGAATATAAATGTTATAACCCACTCACATAATAGGTGAAGGTAAGCAGAGATGTGTTTGATGAAATGTCAAGTTTCTATGCAGATTCCAAAGATGGACTTAATCTTGTTGAACCAAATGAAAAAGAAAATGTTGAAAAATCAAGTGCAGAATCCCAAGTTTTGAGTGGACCAGATGCATCACCAAGCAATTCTTCCAACTCAAATCCATGGAGTGAAAGATTGCATGGAAATTTTAGTCCAGTCAATTCATCAAATACATCCAAGAAAGGTAAAGAAAAGCTTTCTATTGGTAGTAAAAAATCTAGAGTTTTTGAAGACATTGATGGAGATTCAAATGGTTCAGAAAAAGGCCTTGATGAGGAACTTAGATTGCCCTCTATGAAGACTATGGGAGTAAGAAGGGCAGATGCAGATGATACAAGGAGAACTGACCCAGGATGAAGAAGATATGCGAGGATGCGGGATTCAGTGCAAGGATTTGATGTATGATATTTACATGGCTCATCATTGTGCCTACGTGACCAAGGTAATACAAGATACTGAACCTTCTTGTTTTGAAGATGCAATTGGAAATGCCAATACGAAGAAAGCTATGGATGAGGAGATGGCTGCACTTTATGGAAAAGATACATGGAAGCTGGTTCCATTGCCACAAGGAAAGAAACCCATAGGCTGCAAGTGGGTTTACAAGGTAAAGCACAATGCTCATGGTAGCATAAGGAGGTACAAAGCACGATTGCTAGCAAAAGGATATGCATAGACATATGGCATTGATTATGAGGAAATTTTCAACCTTGTAGCTAAAATTTCTACTATTAGAACACTTGTTGCATTAGCTATAGCAAAAGGATGGACCTTGCATTAGATGGATGTGAAGAATGCTTTCCTACATGGTGAGTTACAAGAAGAAGTACACATGGACCAGCCACAAGGATATGAGGATTCAAATCACCAAGAATATGTTTGCAGGTTGCAAAAGGCTTTGTATGGGCTTAAATATGCCCCTCATGCTTGTTATGCAAGGAATGGTGAAGACTTAACCACCATTGGATTTCTATGTGTGATGCAGATCATTCATTATACGCAAGGAAGGGTGATGATGGCATCACAATTATGGCTATTTATGTTGATGACTTGATTGTAGGAGGTGACAATGAAGCAATCATTAAAGATGTAAAGCATGCCTTATGTAAGAATTTGACATGAATGATCTTGATGTGATGCACTACTTCTTCGCCATTGAGTTTATACATACAGAAAGAGTTATATGGATGTCACAAAGGCAATATGCCTTGAGTATGCTACAAAAGTATGGTATGGCTGATTGTAAGCCAATTTCTATGCCATTAGATCAAAATTTGAAGTTGGATACCACATCAAGTGAAGCATTGGAAAATGCTACTATGTATAGGAAAATTATGGGAAGTTTGATATATCTCACAATTACAAGGCATGCTCTAAGCTACATAGTTGGACTTGAAACTCAATTGATGGAGGTTCCTAGGAATTTTTATTTAGATGCTCTGAGGTGCATTCTATGTTATGTGAGTGATACTTATGCATTGTTTTATGAAGCTAGTATAGAATTGCAGTTTCATGGATACACTGATGCAAATTGGGCTGGTGGTATTCTAGATAGAAGATCTACTAGTGGCTTTCTATTCTCACTTGGAAGTGTAGCTATTACATGGAGCAATAAGAAGAAACTCATTATTGTTTTATCGAGTACAAAGGCTAAGTATAGAGGTGCTAAAAGGGCAGCATGTGAAGCATCTTAGTTAGAGATGCTATTTGCAGATTAGGTGTGGAAGTTCAAAATCCTATCATCATCTGTTGTGATAATCTTAGCAGCATACAATTAGCACAAAACCCTATTTTTCATGCTAGAACAAAGCATATCAAGGTATGTTATCACTTCATCAAAGAGAAGGTATTAGCAGGTGATATTGATCTCGTTTATGTGAGGATAGATGAGGAAGTTGTTGATATTTTTATTAAAGCACTTAGAGCAAAGAAGTTGAAGAAGTTCCAGAAGATGCTTGGATTAGAGGACATTACATTGAGCTTGAGGTGGAGTGTTGAGATATCAAGATCAACATGTCATGATCCAGGATGACACATATCACTTTTTCATTTCTTTGACATGTATAGTGGTCACATTGGTATATGTCATAGATACTTCATTGAGTTTTACTAGATTTATCTATCGAGAGTGATGGCACATTTGTTCCTTGCGAGCTCACTCATTCAGCGACATTAGGATTTTCTTTATGTATTGTTCTTTATATATTGCACTTGTTGTATTGTTGTTTTTAGGTCATTCTTGTACATTCCTTTTATGTAATAGAAGAACAAGAAGAAGATCATTCTTCCTTATCTCCTTCCTCGTGACAACCTATACAACTAGTGACAAGAACACAAGCTAAAAATAGAAAACAATACTAGAAGAGGATAAAAGTGAATGAAAAAGAGTTCTTCATGGAAAGAAAGAATATCTAAACAAAAGGGTAAATGGGATAAGAAATTAGAAGAAATAGAAAAAAAATGTACATACCAAGATTCATAAGAGATCACAAAAGCAAGATCCAACACAAAACTAGAATTGTGGTTATGTGCAAAATTTATCAATGCAATTGGATACTTTAATAGCATATAAAACAATACTAGAGGAAGGACCAAGTTCAGTAGATCATGAAAAAACATATCCAATGCCTAATCTGGGAGAAGAAAGAATGAAGTTATGCACAGAAGTAATACAGAAGGCTCAACAAATACTACAATAAGAGAAGTCCAAAATTCAATCTAGAAACTCAGGAATTGTATAGGAAAGAGTTTGGGAGGAAGTGTTGGGTAAAAAGTTATAAGGGAAACATGATAGACACAATGAGAAACAAGAGGAATAAATTACTAAGTCACAAAAAGAGGAAGAAATATTGTTGAAAATGCAAGTCAAATTAACTGACAAATGCAAAATACTGTGTCAATGGACTTTAAGGGAGATTTTTAAAGAAGACCCTCATTTCTAGAGCTTCTTGACAAGATCATTAGAAAATCTTGAAACTAATATAGATAAAGAACCAGTCATGCAAGTACCCATAGACAAAATTAGGAGATATTTTGAAGGAGAAGAGGGAAATACCATACTTTCAGTTCACTTTGATGAAAAACAAACAAATGCTATTTTACATAGTGGAGCTAGTGTAGCCCTCATGACTAAGAGAACTTGGGAAAGATGGGGTCCTCAACCACTCAAACCTACTATAATGAAACTTCAACTTGCAGATGGGCACATAGAAACTTCACTAGGAATATGGGAAATGGTATATAGTAACATGTCGAATTGGAATTGAACATACCTTTGCAATGGTGGATTTTCCACAACTCACCTTATATGAGATCATCCTAGAAATACCTTTTATGAGACAATGAATGTTGATCAGATCTTGTAGATGCACATACGTAGAGATGATACAATAATGAAATCTCACAAAAGCACACACAAAATAGAGAGAGAGAGAGAGACAATATTAAACACAAGATTGGGTACAATCTCCCCTAGATACCTTGATGGAGGAGTCTATCGGAGTATATGTATTTATAGGAATTTTTCATTACTTCTTGAATAGAGGATACATGAGGGCAGTGCTTCAAAAAGTGTGCGTTTACGAAAAATCAGCTTTATTTATAAATCATTGCTTCTAAGTGATCTACCAATTTTACAAAAGTGTTGCTTATAAGAGATCTACCATTTTTACAAAAAATATATAAAATACTATCTTTTAAATATCTTCAAAAATATATGAATAAATCCATGTGCATTCATGCCCTCATGATTTTTCACCTGCTAAATCAAAACACAATCACATTAAAAACCTCAAGACATCAAAATCCATTTAACATTCCATTATTCCATAAAGTATAACATGCCTCCCAGTTGACAAGCAATTGACCTCAGTTGATAAGAATAAAATAGACATGGATGGCCAGTCATGTCCTATCACTAAAGAATCATAAACATATTCCATGTAAAAACACATGCATGGAAATGAAAAACTAGAATATAATGTGATTATGAATGATATGCAAAAATCATGGTCATGATGTGGAGTTACTGATGTCATGAATCCATTGAGATTCTTCAAGTGGGTAATTTTTATATCTAACTAAATATATATGATATTGCTTACCAGTGCATGTAGTAGTAACATCATAATCAAGTATTTTCTTTGGAACTAAAATTTCAGCATCCTCTTCAAGTAAAGGATAATCATCTAAAATAGTAGTGAGTCGTAAAGTTCCTTCAAAGGATTTTAATAAACTAATATGAAAAGAATTATGTATATTCCAATGAGAAGGTATGTCTAATCTAAAAGAATTCTCATTTATTTTTTAAATAATACAGAAAGATCCATAATAATGTGGTGCAAGTTTAACCTTGGGATGCTATGAAATGTTTTTCAAACATCTCTTAATTATGTGTAACCATACCAAGTCATTTTCATTAAATTGTTTAGCTACTCATTTCTTATTAACATTACACATGTAAGGTTCTTACCTTTTCTTAATCTGCTCATGAACTTCATGAAGTGTAGAAATATGATCTTGTACAAAAGAATCAGCCATAGTTATATGAGTTTTGAGTGATAGACATGGGAGTGGGAAGCTTTTTACCATTACCAATTTCATTTGGTGCATATTGAGTAGTGGTATGTGTTGTGTTATTATATGAAACTTGTACTAAAAGAATTTTCTCATCCCAATTACTTGGATTATCTAAAGAATAAAAATGTAATAAATCTAAAATAGTACTATTCATAGCTTCACTTTGCCTATTACTTTCAAGATGAAATGCAGAGCTAAAATCTCTTTTTTGGCCATTGGCTTGTGGGTGATACGGAGCCGGCTTCTTGTGAAGCATCGTGAATTCTTGTAACAAGTGTTTGATGACATCATTCAAGAAGTGGGTGCCATGATCACTCACCAATTACACTAACAATATCATCAGGCAATCCATGAAGCCTAAAGATGTATCTGATAAAAAGTCTAGCAGTGGTTGCACCTGTGATTGCCTTGGTAGTTGGAATGAAGTGTGCCATCTTTGAAAATCTATCCACAATAACAAGAGTGGCATCATACTTATCTAACTTTGGTAGATCTGTGATGAAATCCATAGACAATGAAGCCCATGGACTTTCTGGAATAGGTAAAGGTTGCAAGAGGCCATGATGTTTATGTTGGGGTACCTTAGATATATTGCAAGTGTCATAGGTTTGGATATATTATTTAACTTGCTTCCATATTTGAGGCCACCAAAAATCCCTTGATATGAGTTCTATTATTTTATTCACTCCAAAATGTCCTGCTACAAGGTTGTCATGACGTTGCTGAAGTACTTGGATCTTGGCCTTTCTTGGAGGGACATACAATAGGTTCTTATATAGTAGTAATCCATCCTTTTCCTGAAATTTGTTTACCTCTTGGACTTTTTCTTCTTGAGCTTTCTACTTAACATTACAAAACAATTCATCTTGTGGTAGATTCTCATGGATCAAATGATTCAAGGTTGAATCTTACTAGAGATGATCAGGCTTGAGTAATACACTCTCTACTTGATCAAAGGCCTCTTCACCCTTCTTTGGTGCAAGATAAGATCTTCCAAACAGGGCATTTGACTGACATTGTTGACATCATGGACAATATGTGATGACAAAGTCAAATCTGGATAGAAAGTTACTCCATCAAGATTTCCTTCTATTGAGAATGTGGGTGGTCATAAAATACTCTCGGTTCTTATGATCTGTATACACATTAACTTCATGAGCTGCTCCTTCTAGATGGTGATGCCACGTATCAAATGCGTCCACTATGGCAAGTTCTTTATCATGAATTTCATAATTAATTTTTGGAGGTGAAAATTTCCTTGAATGATATGCAATTGGATGTAGGTGTCCATCATTTTCCTATTGGGAAAGAATGGCCCCTAGGGTAAAGTCTGATGCATCTATCTCTAGGAAGAAGGGCTTACTGGAATCGGGATGAACTAGAATTGGAGCAGTGATGAATGCTGATTTCAAGGTTTGAAAGGCTTTTTCTGCTTCTTCGGTCCATGAGAATTTGGAGTTCCATGTAAGCTTGGTAAGAGATGTCCCTATCTTGGAGTAATCTCTGATTAATATTCTATAGAAATTGGCAAACCCTAGAAAACATTGTACATCTCAAACACATGAAGGTGGTTGCTAATCAAAGATTGTCTCAATCTTCTTAGGGTCCACAAAAATTCATTTATCTGATACAATGTATCCTAAAAATTCTAGTTATGTCTTATGGAAAGAGCACTTTTCCAATTATATAATCCTTTTTCTCTTAGTTTCTCTAGGACTATCTTTACATGACATTCATGATCCTCTAGATTTTTGGAGAATATCAAGATATCGTCAAGGTATATTACAACAAAATCATCTAAATATTCTCAAAAGATATCATTTATCATATGTTGGAAGACAGTTGGAGCATTTGTGAGACCAAATGGCATAACTACATATTCAAAATGGCCATATCTTGTTCGAAATGTTGTCTTCCATTCGTCTCCTTCACTGATCATGACAAGGTTGTAAGCTCCTCGAAGATCAATCTTCGTGAAGAATTTTGCTTTTCCAAGGCGTTCCAAGAGCTATGATATGAGTGGTAGAGGGTATATGTTCTTCATAGTGACTTTATTCAATCCATGATAGTCTACACACATCCGAAGAGTCCCATCCTTCTTCTTTACAAATAAAATAGGAGCTCTTGTTGGAGAGTTTGAGTGTTTGATAAACCCCTTTATTAGATTCACATCAATGTTCTTGCATATTTATGTAAGTTCCTCTGGGGATAGTTTGTAGATTGTTCCGAAGGGCAGTTGTGCTCCCTAAAGTTCTATGGCACAATCATAGGGTCTATGCTTTAGAAGGATATCTGCATTCTTCTTTTCAAAAACATCTTCAAAGCCTTTGTACTGATTGGGTAGCTGCACTGGATCATCTTTCTTGGATTCTTGAGTTGGTATGATCATATATGTCGATTCCTTCCTTACTGCATGTATGAAGGCTTTGGCTCCGATATATGTTGGGTTCTTCTAGATATCTCGATGGTTGATTTTATTCTTTTCCCAATTAATGTCTAGATTATGCTTCTTTAACCAAGGCATTCCAATGATAACTAGATGTACTGGGCTCGATATTACATTGAAACATATGTGGGATTCATGGTCACCAAGGTGTACTCTTAATGGTGTGGTTTCCATGGCTATATTCCTAGATGCTCGAGGTCGTCCATCTACTACTTCAACTATTACTGGATTGTTCTTTTGAAGTACAGGAATTCCATGTTTCTTAACCAATCCTTCATCGATGAAACATGAGGAGGCTCCTGAATCTACTAGGTATGTACGGAAAGGGTCTTCTTGGGCATGATTAACTTAACAGGTGCAAGACATGTTTCTATGGGTATAGCTAGAATTATGAGACCCTTTCTTATATCATGGTCCGGTTATACGGTCTCTTTTACAACTGGACTTTGTCGTTTCCCTACTCTACAAGGGTGGTTGCAACTCGGGAGTTTGTTCTCTTGTTCGGACAATTAACTGCAATATGTTCAAGGTTTCCACAATAGAGGCATAACTTGTTAGCTCTCCTTCTCTGTTTCTCTTGTGGTGTTAGAGGCAGAAACCTAGTTACATCTATTTGCATAGGTTCAGGCATAGACTCCTCTTTAGGAGTGGGTTGGAAGGGTTTCCACTAGCGAGGTCTTCCTTCTACTTGTTTTTCTTGTTTCCTTTCAAAAAGTCAGTTATCACATTGAATAGCTTGCATGATATATTAATTCAATATTTTAACCTCGAGCATCGTGAGCAAAAGGTCCTTCATATCATCTCTTAAACCCCATCTAAATTGTCTTATGAAATAGTCTTCATGCCAAGTGAGATCACATATCAACTACCTAAATTCAGATGCATAGGTAGAGGCAAGGTGGTTACCTTGATGTAACTTCGGAAGTTTTGTTTCTGCTACTCAACTTGTGTCTGCATCTCCAAATGTGGTGTTTAGTTCTCAAAGAAACCCCTCATAGTCCTGAAGTATTTCCATGTTCTTCTCCAAGATTGGGGCAAACCATGATAATGCTTGGCCACAGAGCAAGGTTCCAATAAACCCGACCTTGGATGCCTCGTCAGGGTATCTATCAGGTTGCATACGGATGTACAATTTAACTTGCTGGAGAAATCCACAAAACTTTGTGCGATCCCCATCAAACTTTTATGGGATGCAAATCTTGGGTTCCTTCATAAATGTACTAGGTCATTGATTTACTTGAATACTCCCTTGATTTGCTTGAAGACTCCCGATTCGTTCTTGTAATTCTTGGAGGAGTGCACCTACATGCACTAGATGTCCTATCTCGACTTGTGTCTGTCGATGAGTTAGGTCCCTGACTTGTTGTTGGAGACTCTGAAGTGATGCTACAATCTGTTCATAAGCATTCTCCATGATGCTTGGTCTTGGATAGAAGCTAGTCTTGCCAAAATGTCAAGGGAGCACTAGATTGTGATCTCTTACTACAGTAGACAAGATTTCATAAATACACTTCTAATTACAAGAACACCCACGAAGGGAAAACAATACAAGAATACGTGACTGATACAGGACATCCCACAACCCGAGACTGATAGGTATGAATAACTCGACTAGAGATGATACAAGAGATCCCACAACCTGGGATTGTAAGTATGAAACAAGATATCTGGATTAGAAGAACTCCCTTCTGGGAGATGAACTAGATACAAGAAAGAACTCAACAAGATCTCATACTACGAGATTACAAGGGGACAAGACAGGATGTCCAAGAACTAGAGTAGACAAGATTGGAACAAGGAACAAGACAAGAACTGGAACTGGAACTTGGAGAGAACTTACTTGGCGGTCATGACTCCTTTGGCAAGACTGATTATGAATGTGTCCAACCCCTCCTTATATAGGTTTTCAAGGGCGTGGTTCCGAATTGATAATGTCATCAATTCGAAACATGAGCTCTGGATATCTGAATAAGGCAATTAGACAGTCGATCTTAGAGTTTTTGCATGCTCAATTCCATTTCCTTACAAAATGCTATGTGGTGAGATCAAAAGAAAAAGACATGAACCAAAGATTCTTTGCTCCATTTCTATTTAGCACACCAAAGGGCTTCCAACTTCCAATTTTTTTATGCTTTGGCATTTATCCATGATTCTTGTTGAGTACTAAGGCATGTAATCTTGTAAACTTCCCATGTTTGAATTAATAAAAGAACAATTATACAATGACTGGGCTTAGTGCCCTTGGGATCCCCTATATACCACAAAGCAGGGCTAGGATTGCTCGAAGGTGTAAGAGCTATGATGATCCAAAACTAGTAGGAGATGTAACATTCGACGAATGACTAATGGTTTAAAGCAGTTACTAAGAAGGTTAATGATTTTTTTGTCACCCTCATGAACAACCCACTTGCTTTTAATCTTGTTGTTTTCCAAGACAAACATCCTATGGTGCCTGAAATGTAGTGATTTTTTACAATTATGTAGTGATTTTTTACAATTATGTAGTGATTTTTTACAATTATATATTCTTATGTCTAACAAGCCGAGGGATTTTTCAATCAACTAGTCATTCGGATGGGCATCAAAATTGATCACACATCTTTCTTTCCATATCTTCCAAAGTGTTTCCCCTATGATGGCGTTCCACAAGGCAAAAGAGCCGCCAATTGTTTCACCAAGTAACACTTATTTCCATTTTATTTGCCTTTGTAAACTCAAAATTTTGGTAATAGATTGTCATATTGGGTAACTTCTTGGGCACGAGAAGAAGGGATGGCGAAGGTCCTCTCTGCCCTGTAGGCAACGCTTGTAGCAACGAGGAGCCCCATAGATTTTATTAGCTTTGGCATTGGTCCAGGTTCCATGATGGAGGATTTGCCACAATCAATTTTTTGTTCTCAATGAGAGGATGCAACAAGTCTCGCACATAAGTTGCCATCTCATGCTAGATCAGTTCATGAACCATTTTCTCTTAAGGGAGGTATGCAAGTCAAGGTGCTTATGGATCCTTAGAGTTTTATCCAATTTATTTATGTCGGTCCATCTTAACCCTTCAATCTTTTGGAGTTACCTTGAAAATGTGGAAAACTTGGCCACTTTGAACCGATATCAACAGGATTCACAGTTTCTTCAGTAAGTTTCATCAGCAGAACTGCCACCTTATCAGACATTCTAACAATGTTATCAAATCCCCATGCCCAAGCCCTTTGTGTGTCCAGAAGGCGGCTGGATTTTCTCGAGCTCCCGACTTGCGTTGCTATTAGGTTGAAGTTGCAAAAAACTCGGCTCTTTTCACCGAATATCAATCGATTTCACCGATTGATGGACGGGTTTCTAGGTACTGAAAGCAAAGACAGCAGTTGGCCGTGTCTGTAGAGAGGTGACTCGTGAGTCGTACATAGAGGCTCTACGTGCCTCGACTCGTCTCAAATTTTAATGCCCGTCAAAACTGCAAGCGGGGGGCTCAGAAAGAGTGGTGAGCTACACGGTCGAAGTTAACCTTCAGGATCCCCGAGAAAGAGAGAGTCGAAATGGTCACATCAGAAGTCCTTTCATGATATAACTTTAGAAAGGACAATACCTGTTTTGCCATACAGGTCCTCACTCCCCAGCATCTCAAAACTTAATAGATGTTCATAAGCATTCCACCGATTCCCTCTGCAGCGGACTTACATACTAACGATTGGTAAGTCTCTATGTCAACACGAAAGACTGCAGTAAAGAGAAAATCAATCACAAATTTCCTCACCTTACGGACACTATCCTGCACAATTTAACCTAGAAATGGAAAATTTCGTGGGATAGTCTTATTGACCACAAGACTTCATGCCTGGTATGATCATCTTCCGACGTTCGTTCCAACTCCAAAAAGAAAAGGAACCGTCACGAATTATATCCGCTAAGCAAGATGCCACGTACACTAAACCCCACTGGTTCTTTGACTTGAGAACATTTGGCCTCAACCACATATCTACTAACAAGCCCTTTGACAAGGTAAAGGCTTCCGGTTAGAAGGGTGACGGCTCCGTGCTCTAGGGATGCATGGCCACCGTGCTTTTTGAAGACTTGTGATTGAATCCACAGATACGACTCGTAATGCTCGCATTGCCCAGACAAACTTCATCTTTCGTATTTGTGGTCACGCTTCTGAGAATATATCCTATTTATACCCTGTAAATTCGTGAGCACATATTGCTCCATCCCATCCTGGGT
The DNA here is from genome assembly GCA_020310875.1 of Ceratopteris richardii. Classification (NCBI taxonomy): domain Eukaryota; kingdom Viridiplantae; phylum Streptophyta; class Polypodiopsida; order Polypodiales; family Pteridaceae; genus Ceratopteris; species Ceratopteris richardii. Next base: position 51,085,650 of record CM035420.1, on the reverse strand, counting down.
ACCTTAACTCAGGCCCTCTCACATTTTACCTTATCCGTCTTTCTGCTTCTTTGTTGTTTTCCATTTACTAGAGTTCAAAACAAACTGCACAGCCTTGTAGAGTCATTCATGTCATCAACAACTTTCTACCCAGCAGTAGATCCCTTGTTTTTACTTTGACTCTTGCCCATCTATGTCTCTTCCCAGTGCCCGCTTGGAGCTTTTCCTTCACTTGGGGTACTAGTACCACATACTAGTCTTCTGATCATTCTTATTTTGCATCTATACAACACTTCGACTCTACAAATCTTTTGGGCCACTATGGGATTCGGTCTCCCTACTAGTACTCCAAAAACTGGCTTAGTAATCATTTTGATGTATTGGATTCTGCGATCAATCCATGCATAAAGAATGTGTCGTCTCACCCATTGTCTCCACGAGGATGCACTTTTAACTGTTAGCTCTATTTCCTTCCTTTCATGTGTTGCATTTTATTTCGTTGTTACATCCAATCGCCAGATCTCCTAGCCTCCACTGCAATCCCCAACTTTCTAGCTTCAGTAATTCTGCCATTGTTGTGGATAATTTTTTACACGCTCGTTTGTCGTCTCCACATTGCGTTAACTGCAAGGATGGTTCCCTACACATACTCGTGCCAGATACTGAGCTCGAGATGTCATATCCCATGATGGAATACATCCATCCAACATTTCATAAAAGAACCATTAACATTACACAGAAGAACAGCAAGAGAGGTCTGCAACAGATATACAGCTCAACGTCTGTTCTAGATTATTAAGTTACGTTTCTTTGAATGAAAGCCATATATTAGTACTTATTATCCTTAATACTTATTGAACGTAAAAACAATTTGACTGAGGCATTTCACAGAGAGGTTGCTTGAATGTATAAACTTGACTGAAGCATTTCAGAGAGAGAGATATAGAGTTACCAGACGAGAGAATCACAACAACTGCACTTCTAGACTAAATGAAAAAGAAACCTGATGACCGTGCTGAACCAAATCACTTGGAAGACTTATAAACATAGTAAAACATAAGGATTTGTACAAATGACTGACAAGGTGCAATTATTATTAAACATCATACTGGGGAAACAATAAACCAATTCGACTTTAATTTTCCATATGGAAGGTACTGCACAATTTATAACTTTACAAATACTTCTGTTTTTTAATCATTATGCTTGACCAAATCATTTTAGAATGTCCAAAACTTAATGCAATAAAATTCCATATGTTTAGCAAACGAATGAGATGCAATCCATCAAAGAGACGATCAAAATGGTACACACACTTCTGCACAGAAAAAAAATAGGGGAGTACAATGGTTTGTCCTTAAGAAGGCACTGCATGCCTATTATGATAGGCTTTGCTTCCGCCTTCATAAAAAATGTATTTCAAATTAGCTAGCATGCTGTTCACAAAAGTATATGTTTTGTCAATGGCACAAGTACACTACTTTCCCTTGTTGAAAGGGATTTAGAAAAAGCACAAAAGCTCCATAGGCTTCTTGTTGTTAATAGACTCCCTACTAACATCTTTACATTCCATTAAGTGGTTTACTTTACAACACAATGACTGTTATCCTACGCTAAAAAATAAAAACCTTGGATTTATAATCCACAGCCTCATAAACCACTCAGTTTAACATTTCCAATTCATAGAACCAGTAGTGACTCTTCAATCAAGTCATTGAAAATGGATTTCTCCAACTCGAGCCCTGCTGATTCAATTTCATTGTCTGTGTCAAGCCACCAGTTACCATTCCCAAGATCCTTTGTTACCAAATTCTCCAAAGTCTCTTGAGATCCAGAATGAGAGCTCAACAAACTTGATATACGTTTCCAGATAAGCTCTTGAAGGACCCTTCCAGTCGGCATGGGAGGTGCAAACTTCAGACTTGACAATACACGTCGATTTAAATAAGGGCACAGAATATTCTGTAGAGCTTCATTGGCAGAATCAAAAAGTAGGCGTCTGCTTGATTGACTGATCTCAATGCTAGAAGCAGAGGCTGCTTGATTCCTCTCTTCAAAGGCATCTTGGCTGGAAAACTTCTTCTCCAAGTCTTCATACAGATGTGGATCAAGTGGCTGTCCAGGTGCATGCCACTGAGCCAACACAGAAGAACTATCTCCGAGAAAGCCAGATGCAACAAGTATATCTTTGACATAGTTGAGTTCAGGACCCTGCTGCCAATTAACCACTGTAACACACATGTGATTGAAGAGGCCATCTCCAACAGTCTGTTCAATTTCGGGATAATCTCCTTCAATGATGCAGCCCTCTTCCTGATGCATGTCTGTATCTAATCCTGACTCAAAACCATCATCATTGTCAAGGTCCTGGTCACTATTATCAAAATTCAGAAGGCGAAGTCGCATCCGCAGCTCTGAACACAAATCAAAGAGTTGTTACTAACCTGGAATCAACATTTGAAAAAAGAAACTAGACCCAAAAAAACTCAAAGCTTGAATCAATTAGAACAAGATACAGAACTCAAATGTTCTCTTCTGAGCAAAGGTAACCCTCATGCATATATCTCAGGATACTGTTAAGTCTTTCAGGCAAAGAATCAAACGGACGTTGATGAAGCTTGTAAAGACCGAACTTACCTACTGTGAAATGTGCAGTTTACATTCATGTTGCATGGTAGTAAAATCGAGAAGCACACAAGCATTCTTGCTCACTGTTTCAAATCCATCATGCATAATATTTTGAACACTACAACATCTGTCGTGCAACATCTTACAACAAAAAGTCGCATCACACGATGTAAAAATGCAAACGTACTATGAACACACAGGAATATTCAAAAAACACAAATAGTAGAGAGCCTGTTTAAATATAATACATCAATCATGATGAAACCTTTATTGACTTCTCACAAGCCTGCCAAAGTTCAATTCAATTATAATGATTCGCAGTTACCTTCGAGATCAGAACTGAGCTCCTTGAACTCCGTAGCCACTGAAGATTCATCCTGAAGAGACAGATCCAAAACTGAAACAGGGCTAGGCTGCTCAGGCTGTTCTTTCACAGGCATCAGATCCATATGAGACACATGTGTGGAAGATATGGATGCAGACACACCATCATTAGGAACCTGCAAAGTTTTAAAGAAAAAGTTGCACCTCTCAGATTTCCTTAGAGATGCATGGTTGGATACTCTATCTCATTCAAATCACTATCATGATCAAGGACTTACAGAGGTAAGACCCTCACTTACACTGAAATCACCAGTAAAAAGTCTCTGGTCAGATTCAGAATACTGAACACCATGTACACAATGGGCCTGAGGTTCTGGTTCTCTTTCCGGTCCAAACTTATCCACGTGCAAGTCGTCAATGCTTGTAGAAACATCTTCGGTATTCTCTGTAGTTGTAGGAGCCAAAGAGTCACACTGGGAGTCCTGACTGGCAGAAGTACTGAATTCAATGTTATCAGTCTCTTTACGATAAATCTGCTGATTAGCTTCCCTATGCAAACCAGCCACTTCATCAGATGGCAATGACTCATCGGTTCCTTCTATTGTATCAGCAGATCCTTCGATCTGTCTGCCGAAATTATCACCTGGATCTGTGATCATCACCATAGAATCCAAAGTCGCCCGATTATCTGAGTCTGCCTCAGAACTAATAGGCATTCTCAAGTGCACAAGTCTATCAGAAAAACCACTCTCAAAGTTTATTTTAGCAGAATCCCCATGCACATGAACCTTGGTTTCAGCCACACCTCGTTCAAACAGAGCCATGCTTTGTGATAAATCAATTTTGTTTCCCTCAGCTGAGGCGTAATGGTCCATGCCAGAAGCCATTTCACCATTTAAATGCTCTTCAGCTTCATACGATTCTTGACTGAAATGGGATCTTTCAGTTCTAAACTTCATAGAGGCTTTAGAGTTTGATGAAGACTTCAAACCTACAGAAACCTGGTGGTATCTGTCCCTGTTGTAATTATCTCTATCTAGGACTGCATTTTTCGATCTCAAATCAGCGACGTGTGATGCTGAACCATTTGATAATCTTCGTTTGACCTGCTCAATTATAAAAGCTTTCTGATCCACACTAATGGGTGCTTCTTCTGACTCAAAATTCTTCTCTGGATAGAAAGATGCACGGGAGGAACTGGAGTACCCATCCCAGTAAGACCTGCTACTAAGTTCACTGTGTTCTGCATCATTGACCACTGGAGAGTTCCCAACCTGCAAGGATCTAATTCCTCCATTCTTCTTTTTGGCATTGGACTGCACATTGCTTGAATTTGAGTACCTGGCATCAGCCATGAGATCCCTGGTAATGTTTTCTCTGACCTGCCTGGCAATCTCTCTGGCTATCTCCCTTGGATCTTTTGATGAATCTCTGTAATCTTCATTTAGGTGTAATATCCTACTTTTTCTTTGAGTCCTATTATACTCACTGCTAGTATCCTTTCTTAGCTTCTCTCGAAGTCTCTCAAGAACATCTGCATTGTCCTCACGGAAGGTGTCACCCCCACCATTATCCTTGGGTGATCTGGAGTACACAAAGGAAGATGATTTTGAATTCCTAACTCTTCCTGGACTAGGCTTCAAAACCACTATTCTAGTGGGGATATGATGATCCTGATGTGAGCTGCTTTGAGAAGCTACAGGAGAGTTAGCATATGTTCTCGTTCCAAAGACCCCTGATGATTCTTCACCAATAACCATTGTGGCTTGGCGCATGGTTGGACTGCTTTTATCTATAGTCAGAGGAGCTCCAGGACTTCTTAAAACAGGAGAATCTTGAGACCAAGAAAAAGATCTGGAATCTTCTCTGTTATCTATTCTCTCTGATTGTCTTGAGACAGGAGATTCCCTTGCCCAAGATAAAGGCCGGGGACTTTCCATCGTATCTAACGATTGCTGTTGTGATCGTCTATGCTTCAACCATTTAGCTGTTTCCGATGGAACTAAATAATCAGGCTCACGCTCATGCAAATGTTTGGCAAAAAGAGAGTTGGGCTCATGAAGGAACCGCATAAAAAACTCCTTATTTGACTGCAGAAAGTCCAAAGCATCTTGAAATTCCCTAGATTCATGTAGTCTTTCTTCAGAAGCATAGACCTTTTGACTGGGAATAGCTTCTCGAGACCTTGCTACCTTTGTATTTGCATCCATCTGTCTTTCACGAGGCAGGCCTGCATGAACAGGCATCCGAACTTGCCTTTCATCCTGCCTCCTTACACGTTTAGAATGAGCTGAGACTTTCTGTGATTGCCATGCCTCGAATTCCCTTTTAAAGTCTTGAAGTTGCTGCTCCTGTGGATGGTTACGAAGATCATGGGATCCTGCAGTTGGTTTTCTGTGTTGAATTTTTTCCAGTTGGGAATAAGAGCTCTTGGGAGTACTCTGGCCAGAAACAGAGTAATCTTTGACCTTTTTGGCATACAATCTAACACTGTGGGGTGACATGTCATCACGACGTTGCCTGCTATCAATCACAGACCTCTGGGTGAACTTCTCATCTATCTTTCCCTGGAGGCTACCAACTTGAGCCCTTTTGGAATCTGTTGGTAATGCTTCCAATCCCATTAGGCGTGCAACCACACTTGGGGATCTATTTTTATTATTTGTCTCTGTCGATAATTCTTGTGCAATCAGAGTCTTAATTGGAATTTTATTTGACTTCCTCGATGTTGAGGACTTTTGCAAACCATAACCATACTGTCGCAGTAGCCAAAATGTGCAGAAAATTAAATTTAGTTTCAACATAGAGAATACGGTGAGATCATAAGGGCAAGAAGGGAAACATCATTTCGACTAAACGCTCACCGCAAACTCTTCAGTAGTCTCCATGTGGGTCTGAGGTGATACTTCGGGCGCAATTAATCCAGCGTCCAAGCTATTTCTAGAAGATTCCAACCCTGAAAACGTTTGATCAAAAAGCATCCTATAAGAAAAATGGAACAAGATACTGCATTCTTAGAAAGAGATTGACACTAACGCATGCACTCATGGAATCCTCTCCGTTAGAAAATTTCAGGAGACAAAGAATCCGAGCACATGCTAGATTGATACGTCGGTATATCGCGGGGTAAAGAAGGCTACCTGAACCGGACTTCTTATCTGTAAGCAACTTCCGACCCGCAAGCACTTGATTGAAATCGAACAGATGCATTAGCCCCCCCATGCAGCCAGGATAGTCTCTTTTATTTGTATACACGTTCTTTGTGCTGGCAGGACTGTTTGCCATACCAGTGAAGAAACAGACTTAGAGAACGCCTTCCTCGCCCAAAATTTCCATCTAGCTATCAACTTTGACTTTAAAAAAAGGGAAATTCTGAAAAAAAATTAAATGTTTTGTATTGAGGTTCACCGTAGTACGAATTTATTGGAGATCTGAAGGCGGCAAAGAAGATAAAAGGGAACAATAGATCTGGCAAAGAAAATGATGATTTTCAGAAGGATTAAATGGGAAGAAAATGGATTACGGAACCTCTGAGGCGAGAAGATCCGGTAAAGCAGGGAATGAGCCTGGTACAGGTCGACCGAGCGATGCAGCAGCCAGGCGTGTAGACGGGTTGAGTCTCCTTGCAGCGCTCGTGAAGGGTTGGTTGCCAGGCTGGGATGACACAGAAAATGAGTGAGGCGACTAGCCTCGTCCCCGGGAAAGAAGGGAAGGGACTACATCAGCGTGCGGACAGACAACAAGAAGAGAGGAGCCTTTTCTTCGGCAGAATCGGCATTGTAGTCAGGAGATGAGAGAAGGGAGAAAGAGGGGAAAATCGAAGTGAAGTGGGAAAGAGGAAGTACAGGCATCTGCAGGATATGAAAAGAACTCGAGGCTTGGCCCGTCAGGTGCTGATGAAAGCAAAAATTTGATCGAAGAAAGTAGAGGGAGAGTCGACGGCAAATGGGGGTCATGGAAAAGGTGGATAAACATCATAGGAATCCCCATAAGCCCCACCTAAAGGATCTTGCCAGCTGTTTCAGCTACATAGTTAAGCTAGCCTACGCACCAATGTGTGGGCTTGGGTTTGAACTTTCGGTAGACAGCTATCTTTTCTTCATCTCACAGATTCTCACTTCTAAAAAAAAAAACTAGAGTACTGTTAGCCTAACACCACATGCGAGAGTGGATTGTTTTGTCTAGGGTCGGCAACCTTTTGAGGCGTACCACTCTTGGTCCTGCCTCTCTCTCTCACCAAAGCCAAATTCAAGTTATAGAACAAAAGTCTTCCATGTTTTAGTTTAAATTAGAAAGGGAAAAGCAAGTAGTGTTACGCATCTTATGAACCAACAGTAAGCAACAGTAAGTCGATTCATTTCTATGTTTGATTGGGGCTAAACCCATTACGAAAAGTGTAACATGGGTATTCTTGAAGAGGAGGTGTGAACCACCTCCTAGAGATAATGAGATGGGTTCACACATGAGTGCCATGTAGCAGCGACGTGAGAAGCCATGTATGAGCACCTTTTTGTGGTTTCTGATGAGAGAGGATTAATTAGAAGAAATGTGTGGCTAGACGGTAAGAAATGAGGACTCTTCGTGTGCTTACACTCCAAAATAGTAGGCGGCGGAAGCCTTCGTCATCCTCCTCAGGAATGGTGTTGTACAAGCCTCAAAAAATGAGGAGCTTCATGTTGTGCCACATGGCATCATGTAGATGCATTCCCTTAGTGGGAAGGTAAGAGAGGAGGAGAAAGTAATATTCTCCTTAGTTTCACATGAGGAGAGAATGGTTTGGGCATGATTGGGAGGCGAACCGAATGGAATCTCTTTGTGTGTGTTTGGTGGCCACCCACAAGAGTTAGCTGAAGCAAAAGAATGGTGTCGATGTCAAAGGAATGCATGGGACAAGTGCATTGTTTCTTCATTGTTAGGCTGAGTTTAGAGAGGGTTGTTGCACCCCCTCTCTTCCAATCATTTTAATACATTTGTGCACCGTGTTTGCAGAGAATGATGGAACACATCTACAAATCATTTTAATACATTTGTGCACCGTGTTTGCAGAGAATGATGGAACACATCTTTTGTAGAGTTTAGCTCACGATACAAACTCACGATGAGTTCACAGACTACGGCACTGTTTTGTTGAGTCATATTGAGAGCCATCCTCTTCAATTCACACAAACGCTGGTCTTTGTTAAAACTATATGCATGTATGTAAATTTAGTGGTTGAGCAATCTCAAGAGCCAATGGAAGTCCATACATTTTTTTTATTATTATTTTTTTTTTTTAATATAAAGGAAGTTCGGCAATAGCCTACTCTCCCGGACTTGAATTAAATAAAGAAAAGTACAAGAGAAGGGGAATAGTGCCCACGGGACCCCCCAAATCCCACAAAGCAGGGGAAGCTTTTACAGAGCTTAGATGACATTACAAAGAAGGTTAATTACCCTCTCATCACCCTCATGTGGGGCCCACTTGGGTTTAAGCTTGTTATCGATCAAAACGAGTACTTGATGATGCCTAAAGGGGGGGGATTTTTTACAGTTGACAATCCTTTTGCCAAGGAGGAACAGCGATTTCTCAATTGACCACTCCTTGGGGGAGTCACCAAAGTTGAAAGCACATCTTTCCCGCCAGATTTTCCATAGGACCTCCCCTCTGATGGCATTCCAGAGAGTCGCGGAGCAGCCGATCGCTTCTCCCAGCAGGGCTTGCTGCCAACTGAGACGTTTTTGAAGTCTAATTCTCTTTCCAACCACCTACCAGAGTCTGTTGGAGTTGGGGCAGGTAAAGAAGATGTGTGAAACATCTTCGATAGACCGGTGGCAGCGTTTGCACCAGGGAGGGATCCCACAAATTTTGCTAGCCTTAAGGTTGGTCCAGATTCCATGATGAAGAATTTGCCATAAGAGGACAAACTTTTTGATTTCTATGAGGGGGTGCCAGATAGCCATGAACTTCATGTCCCACCAAAGCCGCGTCCATGACAGGCACCACTTTTTGTTGAGGTTAACCTGATAGTCGATCGTTTCTTTGATGTTCGGGATTTTTGATAGGCTATTCCCATTGTGCCATTTGAGACCAAGCGAGCTCGACATGTCGTGTCCCATTAGAAGGCGAACTTTGTGTCGGTCCCAGGCGAGACATCTGCTTTGCAAAGTGTTCCATTCTTCATGCGAAATGTTGATGCTAGGGTCAATATCCTCAAAGTTGATCCAGTGGTTGGTGTCTTGTTTCCAGAGATGTTTCCATTTTTTGAAGCCTTTGTTCCATAGCTTCTTGGCATTTTGAATGTTCCAAGATTCCACACTCCGGATGCCATGGATCGGAAACCAGATAGAGTCGTTTTGTCTGATACCGGCAGCCCACTTCCAGTCTTCACTTATTCTTGTGAAGCTTTTGACTTTATTCCAACTCTTCCAAAGGGAGCACACCAGATTAGAGCCTTTCGGGAAGACGGGGATCGGGGAAAACAGCAAGGTCAAGATGTCAAGATTCTTCCAATTTGGGAAACCCATGAGCGCCAACTCATTCTTGTTTCTGAAGATCAGCTTGGCCCACGAGGCCTCCCCGTTGCACCAAGCCTTAATCATCCATTTTGCCGACAGTTTGTTAGCCATGCACCCAATGTCCAAGATACCAAGTCCCCCACTATCTCTATGGCTGGTGCAGATGGACCATTTGATTTTAGGCACCCCCCTCCTATTGTGGTCGCCCGTCCAAAGGAAGTTTCTACAAATACTATCCAGCTTGGACAGATCATGCTCTTTCGGTCTCCAACAAGAAAGGAAATAAATGGTAGATGATAAGAGGAACGTGTTGATAACCACAGCACGACCAGCAAGATTGATTTGCATACCTCTCCAATAGTTAAGCTTGTTTTCGAGTTTGGCAAGCACCCAGTTCCACCGTTGTTCCATAGAGACGCCAAACCCCAAGGGAATCCCAAGAAGCCGAAAAATTTGGCCCTGCGGAATGATTTGACAGCCATGATCAATGAGAAGGTCGGGCTGTGACCCACCAATAGCTCTAAAGGCGGTCTTAGAGTGGTTGATTATGGATCCAGAGGCTTCACAAAAAGTAGCAAGACACTTCCAGAACGTCTCAAGGCTGGTACTATCATTGTGCACAAAAGCGTTCATGTCATCGGCAAAAAGTCTCATGGTGATCTGACTGTGGTCATGCGGCAAACGAAGGCCTTTAATGTTACCAGCTTCCACCTGATGTTCCACCAGCCTGCTAAGCCCTTCCGTGGCAATGGCAAAGAGAAGGGGAGCCAATGGGCACCCTTGTCTGATAGATCTTCTAAGTTTGATCACCTTTGAAAGATTTCCATTAATGTTAATTTGGGTCGATGCGTTTTCGAGAAGGGTCACGATCATCTTGGTGAATTTCTGACTACATCCAAGATCTTGTAGCGACTGTAGAATATAGTCCCATTCTAGCCTGTCGTAGGCTTTATCAAAGTCGATCTTGAGGAAAACTACTTCTTGTTTAGATTCATTTGCAAATTCAAGACCTTCCCAGATATCTATAATGGTTTCCAAAATTGACCTGCCTTTGATGAAACCTTTTTGGTCCTCGCTTAACCACACTCTCAAGTGGCAAGAGATTCTGTTGGCAATGACTTTGGCGATGATCTTGTATCCTGTTTGGAGCATTGTAATGGGACGCCAATTCTCTATTCTGTTCTTTTCCCCTTTTTTGTGTACTAACTTGATAATGCCATTGTTGAGACAAGAAGGAAGCGCGCCAAACTTGAGTGCCTCTTGCCAAACCAAGCGAAGAGGGGTGGCAACCACCAACTTGAAGGATTTAAAGAACTCACTAGTGAGCCCGTCGGGTCTCGGGCTTTTACCTGAGGGGAGGGCATCAATGACCTCAATGATTTCGGCTTTAGAGATAGAGGCATGAAGCAGAGAGTGAAGGTTGGGTGGTATCCTGTGGGGGGAAACCCTAGATATGGCTGCCATACAGTCCCTTCTATGGTGGGAGAGGGGGTTTGAGGTCCCCGGGAGTCTCGTGAAGTGCCCTTCAATGATCCCAAAATTATCTTCTTCCGTATTGCATACATTGCCATTTGCGTCTAGCAATAAGGGGATCGATTCTCTGTTGTGTTTCCTTTTGAGGATACGGCACATCTCTTTGGTGGGTTTGTCGGCTTTGCCAGCCCACCACTCCTTGAAGAAAATTTGCAAATTTTTCCTTTGTATCTCTTCCTCGTATCTCAGCAGCGCTCTGATTTTTCGAAGTCCTTTCTGGGCTTGAGATTTTCCTTTGTTCACTTCCTCCTCGAGTCGCCAGAGTCTATGATATAGAGCTTCTCTACGAGCCCGCCGCACAGTCTCTAGCATCTTCCTGGATCTAATCATGATCTGTCGTGACTTATCGACCGCACTTCTCCAACACTTGGCTGGGGACAAGCCAGAGGCGAATGCCTCCTTCCACACATCAGAAATTTCTTGATGGATGGAGGGGAGAGAGAAGGAGGGCACACTGGCATGGAACCACGGAGCCTTACGGATCTTGGTGGGGGGTTGAAAAGTGATGACGATCGGGTAGTGATCAGAGATGGTGAGGTCGGTGCGTTGCGAGAGGGAAGGGTGGCCCCACTGATGAGTAAAACTCTGAGAAATGTAGCATCTATCAAGTCTAGCTTTCCTCAAGTCCTCGCCTGCTTGGAGATTTGACCAAGAAAAGCCCTTCGAGTCTTTGAATTCGACCAAATCCAAGTGTAGTTTAGTTTTGTCCCACGTTTCTTTCTCCCGACTATCGATGACCCTACCCTTGCCCATCCATCTGTCCATAGGGTCCTCTACCATGTTGAAGTCACCACAAATAAGCACGTTGTGGGGGAGCGAGTCCAAGGAGGCCCAAGTGTTAAGTCTCTCTAACTCCCCATTAGGGGCATACAAAGAAACTAAAGTAAAACAAAAGGGAGCACCGAAAGAAATAGCAATCCATCGATGGCGTTCATCTTCAATGGAGTTCTCAAGCTTTTCAAACCAGAGTTGATTAATACCGATTACCGTTCCACCGGACCCCCGCTGATGCGCCGTTGAAATCCAAACATGGGTCGAGGAGACATGTCTAAGCCGTTTCTGGAGGTCTTCTCCGTCAATTTTAATCTCTTGAATACATATAAAATCTGGGTTTAGGCTAATGTCGCGAAGCCATTGACGAATGATGATCGCTCTTGAGGGGTCGGTTAGCCCTCTAGCATTTAACGAGATGATGATCATTGTCGTAGTGAGCCCTCTTTGCGGGAGGGAGCTTTGTCCTTTCTTTTCTTGGATTCATCTTTCTTTTTCGCTCGGATCGGATCGCGAGTTAGCATTAGGTTCTTGTGGGGGCTTTTCCACGGTAACTCCATAGGTTGTTTTCCTTTGCGGGATGCCTCCTGCTGGGAAGAACTGGGCACCGTTTTCAGCTCCGTTTCCGGAATAGTCGATCCGATGATGGAGCTTTCACTATCCATGTTATCTTCGTTGCTAGTAGTAAAGCCATCTTCTTTGCTTGTAGTGTAACCCTCCTGCAAGGTTTCTTTACTGTCAGGGATCTCTAGGCCTTTGACGTCGGTGTCCACCTCAAGTTGGTTCCCACCTGGGTAGTCAAACTCATTGATTTCCTTTTCCAGATTGCAATACAAGTTGCTGGAGGGGGTAACTGACATGTTGTTTCGCTCAGAGGTTGCCCTAGGGCTTCTTTTCCTTCTTCTTCTGACTTCGATGAACCCGTCTGCATCAGCTTTTGGATTAAGGGGACCCTTGAATTCCTCTACTTTCGTCGAGTGATTCAATGCTCCATTGCTATCTTGAGCATTTTTGGGGGCTTCTTGATTTCGCTTGCTTTTACGTCTCAAAGGGCAATCTTTGATCCTGTGACCTTGTTGGCCACAACGAAAGCACGCATTGGGAAGGTTTTTGTAACTGATGTCTTGCTCCCATACATCCCCTTCGCCCAAGTCCAGTTTGATCTTCGAAGGAAGTGGCATACTGAGGTCAGCCTCGACACAGATTTGAGGGTGCCACCGAGCGTTGAACGAGTGTCTTGCACCTTCATAAATGAGACCACCAATGTCCTCGCGTGAGGCCAACGGCTTGCCGATAGGAGAAACGATGTCCCACACGAAGTTGTACAAGAAGTATGGCAGGTTAGGGAGCTCAACCCAGAGATGGTACCGAAGCGATTTCGATTTGTCGGGAGTAAAATCAGGGGACCATCTGAATAGGCACAGGGTCGCCCGGCCGAGTTGCCAAGTTCTGACACTAAGGGCTCGAAACGCCATATCTTCATTTTCAAAGACTAGCAGCAAGTGGCTTGCCGGTAAGAACTGACACTTACAAACAACTAGCCCGCGGGGGAACCACTCGTTGCGAAGCCACTGTCGCACAGTTTCGAGCGGGGGCTTAGGGCCGAACATTTGGCCGACGAGGCAAAATTTCTTGAGCTCCTCAATCGAGGGGAGGAGATCATAAATAATGGTGGAGCCGAAACATATGTTCTTTTTTTTTCAAATGAAATATCGACATTTGGAAGAAAAATTTGTACTCCCTTTTTGTGTGAATTCAGCCTCAAGATTTTCGTATCGACTTCCTTGCTGTGCCTTTCAATGCGCATGATTCATGAATCAACAAAAGAAATAATAATTTGATATCAAATGTAAATATTTTATGTATTTTGTGTTTCTTTAAATTTATTTTGATTCAAAAAACAAAAGTTTCTCTTCGGTTTCAAGTGCGTACATAAGAAGGCACCACAAAAATTGATCTTTTATCATTGTGTGTGTGTTTTTTTTTTGAGCAGATAGATGACAAATCAATTTTTCATTGTTTTACCTAAAGCAATTTTGGGTGTTTGTTTTGTTGGTTTAATGTGAACTATAACCTTATTCTTAAAAAGAATGCTCAATAATTTTTTTTGAGAGTATAATGAATTTGGAAAGGCACACACACCTGACCTCATAAGGTAGAGGCACTCATTTTGGGGAACTCTGAAACATCCAGCTTTGGGCGGGACTTGAAGCCTAGCCATCTGCGTAAGAGTACAAGGCACATCCGCTACACTATGCCCGCTGGATAAGAACGTTCAATAATTGTATAAGCTGATGCTTTGGAAGTATAAATGTGAAGTATATCAAATTCAGGTATCACGTGAAGTAATTCGATGGCGTGCACCACACTGGACTCTCCTTCTCGAGAGCTCCACGATGATATGCTCAAAGTACAAAACCGAGCTCTGGTCGCCACACACAGTACTACGCACAGATGTTGCAGAATACGCAGAAAACGCAGTACACAGGGAGCACGAAGACAGACTTCTTAGGTCTTACAAATGCGGTCGAACTTGCAGTCTGTGACTGACCAGGCCACTATATGTTTTATTAAAGAACATATACAAAGAAGTGTCCGGTGGCCATTTGGCCTTTCACATGGACACTAACGGTAACAATTTCCCACTAAAGGCCAATATGGCCAGAGTAACTATGGGAGAAAAAAGAAAGAATGATAAAGAATACCTGAGTGTAAGTATACAAACTATACCTCCCACCTGATGGGCATGCTACACAGTATACAAGTGACTGTGTAAGATCAAGAATCAAGTAACCCCCATCAAGTGACAACAGTGTCGAAAGCTATCCTGTGGTAGAGCTTTAGTCAAAGCATCTGCAGCATTATCTCGAGTGTGAACCTTCTCAAGAATAATGCTCTCAGTGGCTAAGCAATCTCTAATGAAGTGATACCTCACCTCAATGTGCTTGGTCTTTGCATGATAGACCGGATTCTTAGCCAAAGCAATGGCACTCTGACTATCACTGAGCAAGTGAGGTACATGCTGAGGCAAACCCATATCACAAGCAAGACGAGAAAGCCACAATGCTTCCTTACATGCCTCACTTGCTGCAACATACTCTGCTTCTGTGGTGGAAACAGCTGTACATTCTTGAAGACGAGATCTCCAAGAGATAGCACCTCCAGCAAAATGAAAAATGTACCCTGATGTAGACTTACGATTGTCTACACAACCAGCATAGTCAGAATCTGTGTAACCAATAATGGATGCTTTCCCTCTACCTAAGCATAGACACTTGTCCTTAGTGCCACTCAGATATCTCAAAATCATTTTGACCGCTTCCCAATGTTTCTTGCCAGGATTAGACATATATCTGCTCACAACTCCCACTGCAAATGCAATGTCTGGTCTGGTAGCTACCATAGCATACATGAGATTACCAATAGCAGACTGATAGGGAATTTTGGTCATGAATTCCTTTTCCTCATCTGATTTGGGGCAGTCATCCTTGCTCAATTTCACATATGTGGGTAAAGGTGTACTCAATGCCTTTCCACCCTGCATATTGAATCGATGAAGTACTTTGGATATGTACTCACTTTGAGACAAGTATATGCATCTTTTACTCCTATCACGAGTAATGCGCATGCCAAGAATATGTTTGGCATCCCCCAAATCCTTCATATCAAATGTCTGACTCAACTTCTTTTTGAGAATTGACAAATCATAAGAGGACTTCCCAGCAATCAACATATCATCGACGTAAAGTATCAAGCATATCAAGCTGCCATCAGAACATCTCTTTGTGTAGAGACAATGATCCTCATTGCTCCGAGAATAGCCTTGGGACTTCATAAAAGCATCAAACTTTTGGTACCATTGTCTAGGAGACTGTTTAAGTCCATACAAGCTCTTCTTGAGCTTACAAACTAGACTTTCCTTGCCAGGAACTACATAACCCTCTGGTTGTTCCATATAGATCTCATCTGTAAGATCTCCATGCAAGAAAGCTGTTTTCACATCCATTTGGACTAGCTCTAAGTCCTCCATTGCAACGAATCCAAGCAACATGCGCAAAGTAGTCATCTTGACCACTGGGGAGAAGATTTCCTCAAAATCAACACCATGTTGTTGCTTAAAACCCTTTGCAACAAGTCGTGCTTTATATTTTGGAGAAGCACTATCTGATGTGAATTTCAGCTTATATACCCATTTACATGGTAAAGCTTTCCTTCCCTTTGGCAAAGGTACTAAGTCCCAAGTACCATTCTTGTGAATAGAATCCAACTCACTCTTCATGGCACGCTCCCACTTGACATGATCCTCTGTCTGCATAGCCTCTTTGTAGCAAGAGGGCTCACCGGCATCTGTTAGCATAACAAAATCTAAACCTGGAACATATCTATCAGGTGGATATGAGACACGTGCAGAACGTCTCAATGGTTGCTGAACAGGAACATGTGCAGACTGATCTGAATGGACATTCTCTTGAACATCCCTATGTGCAGCATTTTTATGCATGCTAACCGGAGGACTAGTATCCTCAAACACCACTCTTCTCACTTCAACCTCCTTAATCGGCTGTTTATGCATCTTAGACTCATTAAAAATGACATCACTACTTCTGATCACTGACCGTGTTTCAGGATCCCATAAGCGATATCCAAATTGTCCTTCTCGACCATATCCAAGAAAAATGCATTTCTTTGACTTATGGTCCAACTTCTGTCTAAGATTCTTGGGTATATGAACATATGCTTCACACCCAAAAACTCGAAGATGATCATAATATGGTGGTTTCCCTGTCCATAACTCTTGTGCCACTTTCAGACCTTTGGCAGTACTAGGTGAAAGGTTAATCACATGAACTGCAGTCAATACTGCTTCTGCCCAAAAACCTTGTGAGAGGTTTGCATGATGCAACATAGAGACTACTCTATCTTGAATAGTTCTATTCATCCTCTCAGCTACACCATTCTGTACTGGGGTATAAGGAGCTGTAAACTCTCTACGAATCCCTCTACACTGACAGAAAAGGCTGAATTCATGTGAGGTATACTCACCCCCATTATCTGAACGTAAAGCCTTAAGCTTAGTTCCTTTTTCAGTCTCAACTGAAGCAAGCCATTTTCTGAAAGTAGGGAATACATCATCCTTCGATTTGATAGGATATACCCAGACTTTTCTAGTAGCATCATCTATGAAAGTAACAAAGTAAAGAGAACCACCTAAGGACCTAGTGGGCATAGGACCACACACATCTGTATGAACAAGATCTAAAGGCTGAATTGAAGAGTCAATGTGCGTTTTATGCACATTTCTGGTTTGCTTTCCATATTGACAATGCTCACAAAATGAAAAATCAGAGAAAGATAACACAGGTAAGTAGCCAGAACGAGAAAGATTTTCCATTCCACTACGAGATATATGGCCCAAACGACCATGCCAAATACAAGCCATAGGCTGTTCAGTAACAGCTAACAAGTGTTCTTTCTGTGATACAAATAAAGGGTAAAGTGAGCCAACTTTCCTTCCTTTTGCAATAACCATATTGCCCTTTGATATACGAAAGGACTGAGCATAGAAGACCACCTTGTAACCAAGGTCATCAAGTTGACCAACTGACATCAAACTGCGTGATAACTGAGGTACATGGCGTACATTATGCATAGTAAATTTTGAACCGTCAATGAACTGCACAACCACATCTCCAATCCCCACAACATCACACTGGTAAGAGTCACCAAGTCTCACGGTACCAAGAGACTTTGCTGCATAATTAGAGAACCATTCTCTATGTGGTGTCACATGGAAAGAAGCACCAAAATCTAGCAGCCAGGTGTGGGAAAGAGAATCAGCCATAAGTGCCTCAGATGGCACAGTACTATCAAGTGTCAACACATCAGCATCATCAGAAATAGCATTAATTTCTTCAATCTTCACAGTCGAAGTAGATGGTGCAGGTAACTGTTTAACATGCCCATCAACATTCTGTCCTTTACCTTTAGCATTCTTTAATGCATAACAGTCTTTCTTCATGTGTCCTTTCTTATGACAATAATGGCATTCAATATCCCTCTTCCTTGATTTACTTCTGCTCTTATTCCGTTGACCATTCTTTTCCTTGTTCTTGCTCCTGCCACGTTGTTGATTCTTTCCTTGGTAAGAATCACGAACATTATATGCATCTCCACTCTGAGTGCCAACCATAGATTTTCTACGAATCTCCTCACTCAAGAGTGCTCCACATATGTCATCATAGACGAGTTTACCACCTGGTGCACTATTGCTAATAGCTGTGCAAAATGTATCCCATGATGATGGCAGGGTGCATAACAGCAATACTGCTTTCATTTCATTGTCCATATCCATTTTCTGAGCCTGTAACTGGGAGAATATGGCATCAAACTCATTTAGATGAGCAGCAACACTATCTGTGTCCTTCATACGAAGGTCGTATAATTTTCTCATCAGATATACTTTATTTGATGCCGTCTCTTTTTCATATGTATTGCATAACTTCTTCCAAAGCTCCTCTGCACTTTCACAGTCTAATACTGTAAAGTAAACATTATCTGCTAGGTGCAAGCGAATGGTAGACCTGGCCATTTCATCTAACTCATCCCAATCATCTTCATCCATGTCAGCAGGCTTCTTTGAAATCCCATTTACTGGCTTCCATTGCCTTCTTTGAATCAGCACATCTTTAATCTGATTCTTCCATAGGGCAAAGTTTGTGCCATCAAATTTTCGGATCTCAAAATGGTCTTTGCCCTGCAAGTTATAGCTCCTCCTCGGAACGCTAGCACTAGACCCTGATCCACCGGATGTGCCTGAGACCTCTGATGCCATGATCGTAGAGAACTGAATAGAATGATAATGGAGCTAGAAGAGTCCAAACACCAACAAATAAGTGTATCAAGGAGTAAATCGACCACTATATAGTTGACTAAACCAGAAATCTGGAAAACTTTTGCCAGAGTATCCTCTGCAAAATTAGCATATGACCAGTGTCAAAGTATCATAAAACTGCAAGTACTAACATGTCTACCTGCATAGTGAATCACTGACTCCACTGCATATAATCAGTTACCCAATAGAAGCCAACTAGGCTTATCGAGCACCTATGAACAACTATCATACATCTCCTATGGCGAGGCTGGGTAAGTCTTCCACATGCATCACCGAAGAGACCCCGACATCTGGGTGTCTCCCAGTTAAGAAAACCTCACCACGACCCTCTTTATCAAACGTAAAAGGCTTTATGCAAAGAACGTAACCGCTATATCAATGCCCACATGGACGTACATAAGCGGTATCCACAGAAGCGTACATGGTGTGTATGTGCTCAATATATGCAGTAAAATGACACTGAAAGGCTGAATACACAGCCCAAAAAACTAGCCAATAACACCTGCAAGTGTCTGTCAACTCTGATGTTTTAGGCTTTAAAAACCTGCATAAATTTGCAGCGACTGCTCCCACCAAAACTGAAAGCCCCTCGAGAAACCTGTAGTTTTACGAGTGTGGCTGAAAATACAGCCCCAAAGGTTGATATTTATTGTCTGAGAAGTACAAGGAACACTCTTCTTGATGTTCTTGGACCTGTGTGAAGAGAACTACGTGCGAAAGTACTCCAAAATGGCTCCAAAAACACCCCAAAATTGCTTCAGAAATAGGCTTTAAAAGCAAAAATGAAGCTTTGAGGGACCAAAACTTGTTCAAGGTAATGCCAACCTTAGTCTTTCCCCTTCTTCAAACACCACAAGAGTGTAGCTTAGTGGCAAGAGATTGCCGCGGTTAAGCGAGCTCTGGGGGGAACAGTACTGGGATGGGTGACCTCCCGGGAAGTACCGGGAACCTCTATATTCCTTGATCGTTGAGGTCCTCCCTCGCGCGCAGCCAACGGTGACTTCGGTGACTCGGATGACAAGGTATGCCAAGGTCTATGCCTTGGTCGCCGCCTTAGTCGCCGCCTTGGAGAAAACCTGGGGGGGGGGTTCTCGCTTCGCTCGCACAAAAGGTACAAAGCTTTTTGCCTCGAACTGCTCTGATACCAGTGAAGTAATTCGATGGCGTGCACCACACTGGACTCTCCTTCTCGAGAGCTCCACGACGATATGCTCAAAGTACAAAACCGAGCTCTGGTCGCCACACACAGTACTACGCACAGATGTTGCAGAATACGCAGAAAACGCAGTACACAGGGAGCACGAAGACAGACTTCTTAGGTCTTACAAATGCGATCGAACTTGCAGTCTGTGACTGACCAGGCCACTATATGTTTTATTAAAGAACATATACAAAGAAGTGTCTGGTGGCCATTTGGCCTTTCACATGGACACTAACGGTAACATCACGTGCATGCGATTCAAGATATTGTGCATGTATATCAACTAAAGACCTAAAGCCTATAACGCATAAACATAAATAAGCCAAGATAAAGAACACGATATTAAGTTGAGAAATACCAAAGTATTAGGTTATATGTCACTAATTAAAAAGATAAATGTCAATATTTTCATAGAAGACAATGAAGATTTGAGGTCGTAATTAATGTGTCGTCAAGGTAGCATGACACTTTTCGTTTCCATCTTTATGACTTTTACACGCATGTGGCCTCTCACCTACATGGATCAATTTGTACCAAAGTGTATGGGAGGACATTGTTTTCACTATCATTTAAACATGTTATGCACATACGTATTTAACATATGTATTTATGTATGTTGTTTGTGTACATGTATATGTGTATATATACTTGAAAATATACGCACGTATATGTGTGTGTGCATGCGTACGCATGCTGAGCATTGCTCATGAGAAGATGGGTCTACTATATACATACATTGCTCAGAGTACCAAACATTTGGGTCTACTACATACATACATTGCTCATAAAAATAGTATTAAGTGCCCATTCTTCATTGTGAACAAAGATTATCAGACTCTATTTTATGTGTAGATGCCTCTGTGACAACCATTCAAGCCTCTTTCTTCTTTGCCTTTTTTGCAATTAGTTTGAGAAAACTCTTTATGACATGATCGTTTGTCATACAGTCCTTGCAAAATTGTTTCTGCTTTTTTGTTTTCTTGTCATCTTTGTCTTCTTTGTTTGATTATGCACTATTATTATATTTTTGCTTACTAATAGATGAGCTCCATTTACTTTTGCCCTTCTGACTAGCTAAGAAAGCTTGATCTGCAACATGCATAATGATGCTATTCTGACTAGATCGACTTTCTTACAACGAAACAGAGACTAAATCCTCAAATTTTAAGGCATTTGGATTGCCTTTCATCATCAATCAAAGAGTAGAAGCAAAAGTTTGATATAAATCTGGAAGAGCATTAAGGACAATTTGCACAATTGAACTATTTGGCAAGATCTCATCAACAAAAATCAACTACTCCTTTAAATATGTGATCTTTGTAAAAAATTTATCTATCAAATCTCCTTCGGTCATATTCTCACTCTCCAATTGTTTTCATAGGTAAGTAAAACGAGCCTCATTTCTTGTCTAGTATACAATTGTAAGAGTATCCCAAGCATCCTTTGTTGTTTTGTAGGAGCAAATGTCTGGGATTATGGCATGCTTGACAGAGAAGGCTATCAATGCATGTGCCTATGCATCTCTGTCATCTCAATAAAGTTGCCCTGCAATAGGTGCAACAAGAACCGTAGCACGACCAAGAAATTGAAGATCATCATCTTCAATAATCGTATTTATAGGTGTAGTAAGATGTTTCTCAACACCCTACACAATATTTTGCATCCCTTCTGCTACCAATATATGATGCATCATATATGCCCACAATGGGTAATTAATACCATCCAAGTTATCCTCAACGTCCAACATATGAAATCCTCAATTTTCATCTATCAACACCACATAATTAAAAACATTTCTTGATATGAACTATTCTAAATAAGGGAAATAAAGCACATCATATGTTTTTATAAATTGAAATATTTTGTCATTGATCTCCACACTTATGAGGTCTAAATGTAGGTTGAAAGGGCCCCAAAATGGAGGTCTACATACTTCAGAAATCTCGTAACGTATTCTTTTTTACAACAAAAATTTATTTCTCATGCATCAATTTTTGTAGGGATTTGAGGTTATCATCAGATTTATGTTATCTACACCTTGTTGTAAATCCTTCAAAGTTGAAATTCTTTAAGAGATCTCTTTGGCTATGATTGCTTTGGTACCATATCAAGAGGAAGAAGGGAGAGTGGAAAGGTCTTATACATACACAAACTTGAGAATGAGAAGAGAGGAGCACATAACAGTGGAGGCAAGAAAGAAAACTTCTTTATTTCCTTCTTCGAGAAGAGTAACACAAGAATAAATTCGTAACAATATAAAAAGATGTTCGAAGATATATAAAGAAAAACGCACAAGAGAAATCTTAATAGAATCTAATGAATGAGATGACAAGAAAATAATCTCATCACTCGAGATTTATAGGATATTTTGGTGAATTCCAGTGAAAGAAAATATGGAGAAGATATTTATGCATCCATCATATATGGTAGGGATACAACAAAAGAAACATGGTAGTCATGTGTTGAGCTTCCTATCTCAATGAAAGCAAGGGATCAAGTGTGAGTAGTTGTATTAACACTCATAATTTGTGGTCATCACTATGTATTATGTTTTGGATAGTGATAGGTAAAAACTCAACATTGCCTCCTCCTTTCTAGCAAGCAAGTTTTTTGTATGATGGGAAAGTGGCTAAATCCAAAAAAAGAGCTATAGCTACAACTTTGCATGTGAATCTTTCTTATGATGAGTGATGGTTGATTTTTAAAAACACTTCAATGTAAATTTTGTGTGTGGTTATAGTATATCTAATCCCACTTTTACTTAGTCTATACTAAATATGAAAAAAATGGTGTTCTTGTTTCTAATATAGAGGGCATGGATTTATTGACAAGTGATGACTTGTAATAAGGTATTGTGTAACATGGGGTATCCTTGAAGAGAAGCTGTGAACCACCTCCTAGCTATAATCAGATGGGCTCACACATGAGTGCCATGTATGTGGCACTCATGTGTGAAGCCATGTAGGGACATCCTTTTGTGGTATCTAAAGAGAGAGGATTAATTAGAAGAAATGCATGGTTGGTCGGATATATGTATGAAGAGTCTTCATGCGTGATCCAAAAACTAGCTGACGGAAGCCTTTGTTGTCCACCTTGGGAATGGCATTGTACGAGTTGTTATCAAGATCTTAACTCACGCACACACAAATTTTATGAATGCTAAAAACACACAGAGAAAATAGATACACAAGAAAACAAGACAGAACACAGTATTGGGTGCGATCTCCCTCCATGCACTCCGTTTCTACAGTCCACTGAGTGCATGTATTTATAGGATTTTTTTATTATGTCAAAATAGTGGTTACATGAGAGCGGCTTCAAAAAGCATGCATGAAAGTAAAAGTTGTTCTCTTTTGTAGAGAGCCTTTGCTTTCAATAATAGAAATTGCAGTGTACAACAACCCTTATTCTAACCACTACTTTACTAACTATTTCTAAAAATAGAACCCTCTACCCAGGTTTATTTACAAACTATATAAATTATACATCATTTGACGTCTTTCACGCCCTCATCTACCTTCAGCTACTATATCAAAAACAACAAAACACATTAATACATTAATAAATTAACACTCCAACAATTCCTTGTTCAACACATTCCATAATTCATAACATGCTCCTCATTTGAAAAAACTGTAAGAAAATAACAGCACAGTGGAATAGACCTGTAGATAGAGTTGAGAGAAAAACGCAGACAAAGATAGACGTAGACTGAGAGATAGAGAACTCAAATTCTCAGATTGCCGAGCGTAATGCAATTACAATGATGGCACTGTCCACCCGTGCGCTCCCACTATGGAGCTTAGATGGCGATCTAGACAAACTCTAGATGAAGGGCTTACTAGTGCGCAATGCTATGTAAAGCTCAACCTGGGCTGTGCTTATATAGCTTTTACAAGGCGGTTCGGTATAGATAAACGTAGTCGGGAGATAAAATAGTTGGTAAAATATATGATCGGACAATATCTCCACGACCAGAAGTCCTACTGTCTCGGCCCTACGAGACGGGGGGATAGGCCCCCCGGACCCCGCAGAAGGGGCAAGCCCCCCTCTGCACTCCCCCCATTAAGGTCCTATGGGGAAACCACACGATGCCACACGGCCTTTATTTTCACCTTAAAGGGTAACCCAATGGCCTGTAAGTTTATGCCCTACCTAACCTAACGGCTAGGCTCACAAAGATCATCTATAACCATCAACGGTCACACATAGACCTCATCTAACTTGGAAGTTAGGGTTCCACAAATGTCTGGGCTCTCATAATGGCTTCTCCTCATAATGGGGGACTTACAACTTAGAGCACCATGGATCATTTGTGGTCACATGAGGGTGGAGTATTGAGCATATCTAACACCCCCCCTCAATGTCCACCCGATGGTGAACTACCTCCTTGGTCCAATCCCAAGCTTTGGAAAGTGTCGAAGAAGTTGCTCTCTCCCAAGAACCTTGGTGAAGATGTCTGCTCCATTTTCTTCAGTGGGGCAATAGGTTATCTCCACGAACCCATCCTCAATCAACTCATGCACATAGTGATACTGGATTTCTATGTGCTTGGTACATGTGTGGAAAACAGGATTTTTGGTGATGGCCATGCAACTTTGGTTGTCACACTTCAACTCTGTAGCCTCCTGTCCTTGTATTCCTATGTGCCATAAGATCCTCCTCAACCATACTGCCTCACATGCTGCAACGCATGCAGCTTTGTACTCAGCTTCAGTAGAAGATAATGCTACAGTCGGTTGCTTCTTACTGATCCAAGAGAAAATCCCTGATCCTAAAGAGAAGCAATATCCAGAAACTGATTTTCTGGTATCAATATCTCCTGCCCAATCTGAGTCACAGTATCCGACCAGAGATGATCCTTCTTCATAAAGAATACCATAATCAGTGGTTCCTTTCACATACCTGAGTATCCGCATGCTTGCCTTCCAATGAGTTTGGCAAGGCTTATTAGAGAACCTGCTTACTACTCCAACAACATAAGAGATGTCTAGTCTGCTATTGCACAAGTAGATGAGACTTCCAACTAATTTCCTGTATCTTCCAATATTCACTAGAGGTGAAGTATCTTCAATAGATAATTTTGTGTTGACCTCCATAGGTGTAGAAATTTCCTTGCAATCCTCCATGTCGAATGCGTTCAATATCTGCATTGCATACTTTTGTTGAGAGATGAAAATCTTCCCTGGTTCCTGCCAAACTTCAAGACCTAAGCAATAATGCATTAAGCCCAAGTCTGTCATTTCAAATTCTGAACTCAGGGCATCTTTTGTTTGTTGAAGAAGAGCATCATCATTTCCTGTAATCACAAGGTCATCTACATAGAGTACAAGCACAATTGTCTTCCCTCCTTTCTTTAGAACATACAAGTTAGCATCAGAAGCACATCTTTTGAACCCTAGATCCAAGAGATACTTATATATCCGTTGGTACCATGCTCTAGGGGCTTGTTTTAGCCCATATAATGCCTTCTTCAGCTTACATACCTTGTTTTGTGAATGGGGAGCCTCAAACCCTTGTGGTTGAGACACATATACCTCCTCCTTAAGGTCTCCATTCAGGAACTTTGATTTAACATCCATGTGATAGAATGGCCAATGCTTATGTGCAGCCATAGCTAGTACTAATCAGATAGTAGTCATTCTTGCAGTCGGGCAAATGATTCACAAAAGTCAATGCCTTCAACTTGTGAGTAGCCGTGTGCAACAAGTCTTGCTTTATATTTTTCTAGAGTACCATCAGCCTTGTACTTTAGCTTCCAAACCCACTTGGTGCCAATGACTTTATGCTTAGGGGGTCAATCCACTAGCTCCCAAGTTCCATTCTTCATGATATTGTTGTATTCTGTTTGCATGGCAACCCTCCAATTCGGATCATGGAGTGCCTCTTCCACATTGCTTGGTTCCTTCGCTTCTTCTTGAATGAGATCAGCCATCAAGGCTGTGTTTACAATATGGGCGCTTGCCCGTCTCTGTTCCTCTATTCTCTGTGATCTCCTCAGTCCATCTGCAACCTGTTCTAGTGACTGTGGGATGGGGTTTGCAGAATCATAGAGCTGCCTCACCCAACGTGGCAATGGCTTTTCCACTTGGGTGTCGGCAGGTTGGTGACTTTCAGACTCATCATCTGAAGATGATGCTTCCTTCTCTTGTGTAGAAGGGATAGCTCTTGGGCCAGGTTCATAGTGGATTGCCCCTTCGCCTAATGATAAAGTGGAAGCTCTCTTTTCCTCCTCCACTGCATGAGGCTGCTCCTCCTTGAACACCACATCATGACTCGCCATGATCTTCTTAGCCTCAGGGTCATAAAGCTTATAAGCCTTCTTATCTTCGTTGTACCCCAAGAAGATACATTTGATGCTTTTTGGTTGAAGCTTGTTTCTCTCCCTATCTGGAACATGTACATAATATTCACTTCCAAATACTTTGAAATGGGAAACAGAAGGCTTTTTACCAGTGTAGGCTTCTTGTGGAGTTTTTCCATCAAGTGCCTTGGTGTAGCTTCGATTCAAGATGTAGATAGCAGTGTTGACAGCCTCTGCCCAAAATTGATTAGGCAAACCCTTTCCTTTCAACATGCACCTTGCCATCTCCATGATGGTTCGATTCCAGCGTTCGGCAACACCGTTCTATTGAGGACTATGTGCCACTGTGAGTTGATGCTTGATTCCCTTACTCTTGCAGAAATCTTCAAACTCTATTGATGTGAACTCACCACCACCATCTATCCTGAATTTCTTCATCTTCTTCCCTCTTTCAGTTTCAACAAGTTGAAGCCATTCTTTAAACTTACCCAAAGCTTGAGCCTTATTGCGAAGGAAGTACACCCACATCTTCCTGCTATAGTCGTCAAAAAGTAACATGAAGTAGGAAGATCCGCCCAAGGCCTGTGTAGGCATTTTTTCGCACAAGTCAGCATGCACCAACTCTAGAGGATAGCTTGCCCTGTTCTTGCTTTCTTGTGGAAATGCCTTCCTCTGTTGCTTGCCCATCATGCAAGCTTCACATGGTTCCTTCATTTCTGCAATCGATGGTAGGTGTGCAACCATACCTCTGCGATACATCTCCTTCAGTACAGGGTATCCAATGTGGCCGAATCTCTCATGCCATAGCTTACTTGTGCTCACATTTGTAGTGGCTGTAAGAGCACACAACTCATACAGGTTGTTCCTCCTTATGCCAATCCCAACAATGTTGTTGTTACCATCCATAATCTTAGCTCCTGTCTTACTGAAAGATACTTGATGACCTTGATCAGTTATAGAAGCTACTGAAAGTAGATTTCGTTTTATTTGTGGAACATACAACACATTTGAAAGCTTTCTGATATCGCCATTAGAGTTAATGAAAGAAATCATACCTTCACCCTCTGCAAGACATCTTGCATTGTTTCCTACCTTTACTATGATGGGTTCCTTTAGAGGCTGTAAAGAACTGTAAAGGTCTTTTCTACTCATCATCTGACGAGATGCACCGCTGTCCAACACCCATGAGTCATGTGTTCCTGAATCTTCAGCCAAGGAGCACACCTCCTCTATCGTAACAAATAACTCGAGCTCTATTTCTGCTGTGTTGGCAGACTCCTTGCCCTTGCCACCTTTTGAAGAGACACTCTTCTCTTCTGCCTTCTTGATGCGACAGTCTTGGATTCTGTGTCCCTTCTTCTTGCAGTGGAAACACTCTCCCTTGAACTTCTTTTTGTCGTTCTTCTTTTTGTCTCCATCTTTTGAAGAGTCTATTTTGCCTCCTTTGGCATTTGCTATGAATGCAGCATCTCCTTTGCTACCACCACTCCTTGCCTTGAGCCGCAGCTCCTCCTCCATGAGTAAGGCACTGAATTCTTCAAAAGTTAGTGGTTGAGGTTTGATTTGAGTGTTAAGAGCAGTTACCAGACCATCAAACTTAGGTGGACAGATTCGAAGACAACATCGAGCTAGCTCTTCACTTGACTTTTGAACACCTGCTCCCACCATTTGATCTCGTAGATTCTTTATGTGAGTGATAAACACCTCTACAGTCTCCCCATCAACAAATCGTTCTGCTGCAAGCTGATTCTCCAAGTTCTGAATCTGTGTCAGATTACGAGTTTCATATTGATTTCTCAATATGTTCCATGCTTCACATGCCTTCGTAGTATGCTGAATGAGAGTCAGAACACTATCAGAAGTACTTGTAACAAGGGCATAGAGTGCATCTGCATTTCTACGTTTCCAAGCACGTAGAAGATCAGCATCAGGAGGAATCATTCGACCAGGATTATTTGGATCAGGTCTTTCTTGGGGCTCATGATCAGTCCCAAGAACAGTCTCCAAAAGCTCATATGAATCAAGAATAGAGGTGATTTTGAACTTCCACAGGGTGTAGTTTGTACCATCAAGTTTACCTTCTGTGAAGGCTCGTGGCCATATCCGCAACGTTGGGATGACCGACATCATTGTTGCTCCTGCTTGTGTGCCACCTACTCCTGTTGATGAACCACCTTGGCCCCCAGTCGTAGATGATGATGCACCGCTTTACATCTTCTCTCTTTTGTTGTTCAGACCTCTGCAACCTCTGCGTTTTTGCTTCTGCACCACTCAAAGCCTCCTGAACTCTGATACCATGTAAGAAAAGAACAGCACAATGGAATAGACCTGTAGACAAAGTTGAGAGAAAAACGCAGACAAAGATAGACGTAGACTGAGAGATAGAGAACTCAAATTCTCAGATTGCCGAGCGTAATGCAGTTACAATGATGGTGCTGTCCACCCGTGCGCTCCCACTGTGGAGCTTAGATGGTGATCTAGACAGACTCTAGATGAAGGGCTTACTAGTGTGCAATGCTATGTAAAGCTCAATCTGGGTCGTGCTTATATAGCTTTTACAACGCGTTTCGGTATAGATAAACGTAGTCGGGAGATAAAATAGTCGGT
The DNA here is from genome assembly GCA_020310875.1 of Ceratopteris richardii. Lineage (NCBI taxonomy): Eukaryota > Viridiplantae > Streptophyta > Polypodiopsida > Polypodiales > Pteridaceae > Ceratopteris > Ceratopteris richardii. Next base: position 51,056,916 of record CM035420.1, on the reverse strand, counting down.
AAAATATATGATCCAACAATATCTCCATGACCAGAAGTCCTACCGTCTCTGCCCTATGGGCTGGGGGGATAGGCCCCCCCGACCCTGCAGAAGGGGGCAAGCCCCCCTCTACACTCCCCCCATTAAGCTTCTATGGGGAAACCACGCGATGCCTCAGGGCCTTTATTTTCACCTTAAATGGTAAGCCAATGTCCTGGAAGTTTATGCCCTACCTAACCTAACGGCTAGGCTCACAAAGATCATCTATAACCATCAACGGTCACACATAGACCTCACAAATGTCCCGGCTCTCATAATGGCTTCTCCTCATAATGGGGGCCTTACAACTTAGAGCACCATGGATCATTTGTGGTCACATGAGGGTGGAGTATTGAGCATATCTAACAAAAACAACTAACCTCAATTGATAAAATAAAAATAACATGGATGGCGAGTCACATGTTCCATCACTAAATGCAAATAAGCATGTTCCATGTAAAGACACATGCATGGAAATGTTCATGGAGAAGTTACATTAATGTGTTTGTGTAGGATATGCAGAAATTAAGTGGTCATAATGGGGTGTTAATTGTGTTTTATGTATCCATTGACATTCTTCAATAGAGTGATTTTTGTACTTAACTAAATATCGATAATATTGAGTACTTTTGCATGTATTAGTGACATCATGATCAATTATTTTCTCAGAAACTAAGATTCCATATTGTTCTTCAATTAAAGGAGGGTCATTAAGAAGTGGAGTGAGTGCAAAAGTTCCTTTAAATGGTTTAAGTAAACTAATATGAAAAGAGCTATGTATATTTCGATGAGATGTTATATCTAATCTGAATGAATTAGCATTAATTTTCTATATAATCCAAAATGGTCCATAATAGCATGGTGCAAGTTTAATTTTAGGATGTTGCAGAATATTTTTGAGTTGTCCTTTAATGATATGCAACCATGCAAGATCAATTTCTTTGAATTCCTTGGCTAATCATTTTGTATTGACATTATGTGTATAACATTCTTGACTTTTCTTAATGTGCTCGTGAACATCTTGAAGTATAGAAATGTGAACTTGAGCAATAGAATCAACCATCGGAATGTCAATTTGAGTGAATGACATGGGAATGGCAAGCTTTTTACCATAAAAAATTTCAAAAGGTGCACGACTAGTAGTGGTGTGTGTGGTGTTATTGTAAGCAAATTGAAATAATGGCAACTTTTAATTCCAGTTGGTGGGACTATATAATGAATAAAAATGCAATAAATCAAGAATAGTATTGTTTGTAGCCTCACTTTATCCATTACTTTTGGGATGAAATGCGTAGCTAAAATCTATGCTGAACCAAAATGTTGAAATAAGGCAACCCAAAAATGATTACAAAATCTAACATCACGATCAGATTTTATTACTTTAGGAAATCCATGATGTGGGAAAATGCATTTAATGAATAATTTCGGAGCTTGAGGTGTAGACAAAGTTTTTCTACAAGGAATGAAATATGCATATTTACTAAACCTATCAACTATTGTCCAACTAATATCATTATGTGATGAAGTGATAGGAAGACCTGTGATAAAATCCATAGAGATTTGTTCCCATAGTGTTTTCGAAATGGGAAGTGTCATTAATAGTCCAAATGGTTTACCATGATGATGTTTTACATGCTAACATACAATGCATTGAGAAACATAATGTGTAATATCTTTTTCCATGTGGGGCCAAAAGAAGAAATCTTTACAAGCATAAATGGTGCTTTGTATGCCTTCATGACCCAAGTAAGATGGTTCGTGCATTTCTTTGATGACTTAATCTTTAACATCTTAGGTTATGCATAATCGATGTTGAAAATAAAGTAACTCATGATGAAATGTATAATGTTCATCAGTTAAAGGTGCACCATTGTTGAATTCATGCCATGCACGTGAGAAACACAAATCCGATGCATAAGTGGAAATCATTTCTTGAAAGGAATGAATTTGGATTGCATAAATAATATGTAAAACAATAGAATGTGAAGGAAAACATCTAAGAACATTGGCTACGACATTAGCCTTACCAAGTCGATATTGGATCATGGGCTGGAAATTTTGAAGCCCATTTAAGATGTCGATCGGAGATTAAGGGCTGATTTAATAAATGCTTAATAGCTTGTTGATCGGTTACACCAAAGTCCACTCTTGATGTGGCCCCCTTTGAGTTCTTGTAACTCCTATTGTAGCAGAGCCAATTCCTCTGCTTGGGCCTCTTCCTCCTTTTGGAGATTTAATGCCTCAATATCCCTCTTCAACTGAGTAACAACATTCTCCTCCTCCTTGAGGGGCTTATTCCTTCTTAAGCCCTCCAGCTCCTTCCTTAGTTGGATTACCGGATCCTCCATTTCCATAGAATAAGGTACTTGAGAAGAATTTACTCCATACTGTTGCCTTATTTGCTCCAGACGTGTAGCTGTGTTGATGAATTCCTCTATTGAGGCTGTAGGCAACACTAACTCCTTGATTTTACATTGGGTGGTCATTGGAAGTGGCTTAGCTAACCATTTCTTAACAAAAAAATCATGTGGTGGATCTGGTAATTTAGCCATTAGTGCTTTGGCCCTAGTCACAAACTATGGGAACTTTTCACCTGGACCCAATGTCAAATTTTCTAGTTCCTCTATGATGATTTCTACAGTATTTCCATGCTTGAATTGATTTTTGAATGTATCTTTCATTAAGTCCCAAGTTGTAAAGTGGTTCTCAGCAAATTGGCTGAACCAGTTATTTGCTAATCCTTCTAATGTGGCAGGAAAGAGTATAAAAAAGGCATCCTCCCTTCCCATTAGGCCTCTAGTTTTGCATAGTGCCAAAAACCTTCTAATATGCTCGTCTGGATCTTCCTGAGCTAGGCCTTTGAAAGAAGGAAATTTTATATTTAATCTTGATAGTAAGGTTTCCAAGTCTACCTGACCAGCCATGCTTCTTACTGATGAAGTTGATGAAAGTGGACTATATGATCTTCTAACAGCCTTCCTCCTTGTTTGCTTGCAGGTGACCCTCAATGCTTGGGACCGATTTGCGGTCATGAGCTGCTCATAGCCCTCTTAGTATGAGATAATTGATAAAAACATTTACCTCTTACTCCAATGAAGCAGTACTGTTGTCACTTGAACTCTTCTATAATTTCCACTTGACTTCTCCTATGCTCAAATCTCCTTGGATATCCCAACAGGTGTGCCAAATTTTGTTGGATGATTCTTGGACAAGAAGGGATTTGAGTGTTTGTAGGAGAAAAGGGAAAGACAAGAAGAAAGATACAATCTGGAAGCCTCTGTCGATTGATTATAATAAGAAAAATACAATGGTGATGCACAATACAATCCAATGCTTCTGTGCAAAATCCCATAGAGTGCTCAATTACAAAATACCAAATACCCAAGGTCTTGTTGCTGCCGGCCTCCTTTGTACCAGACCTCCACCTTCTCCAAGCCTGCACTTGTGCACACCTTGCATCAAGCTTCCAATAAGGGGAAGGGATGGACACCTTCTGTCGGCATGCGCACACTGCAATGAGACCTTTGGATCTGTGCACACTTCTTAGTCACTCTTCATGCACACCTTTCACTTCACTTCTCTGCGTCGCACACTCTGTGTCTCTTGCACTTCTCTCTTTTTCCTCGTTTAGACTATGCTCATACCTCTTAGTCTTAGAATAGTCCTTGGCTTGATTTGAGTGTCGATTCACGTACGCTCCTAACTGCTAAAGTGTCTTGGTCCGGCCTTGATGTCCCAAGATTGTCTTTTTAGGTGGAAGCCAACGAATCCCTCTTTGATCCTATAATGACGTTAGACTTAAAAACAAAAATTTTTAATTGGGGGCCATATTTTCACTTTTGCGTATGATGCCGCTTCACATGCTTTGACCTTTTGCCTTTAATTCTTCACTTTTGAACCTTAGGGTAATTAGAGAAATACCCTGCAACCTGCATCCAAATTTCTCCAATTTACCCTTTATGAACAATTAATTGTGCACTACCTGTGCACTTTGACCCTTGAACTTCGACACTTTGACTTTGCCTATGCTTACTTTGACCTTGATCCTATTGACTTTGACCAGTTAGAATATGAGGGGCTCAACATTTTTCAATGGACTCAAGTGTAGGCAAGCCAATAACCATGTCCTTCTTTTGCAAGTAAAGCAAACTATTGAAGTTCAAGTGACCAAAACGAGCATGCCAAAGCTCCATTTCAGCCATGGAAGAAGTATGAGCAACTAAGACATTCGAAGCCGCCCACTTGTATGTATCCATGCGATACAAGCCATTACATAATGTACTGGACATCATGATAACATTGCCATTGTTGAAATCATGAACCATACACTTATCATCAACAAAATGTACATGAAGTCCAGCTTTGGCAATCAACGGAACTGAAATTAAGTTCTTCTTGATACCGGGCACATACAATGCATTTTTCAAGAGAATCACACCTCCATTTGCAACTGTAAGCTCAATTTCTCCTACTCCAATGATAGGATAAGAGGCATTGTTTGCACACACCACATGTCCTCCTTTGGGTGCATCTTTCAAAGAGGCAAAAAATCTTTTGCATGATGTTATGTGCTTTGAAGCACCACTATCAAAGAACCAATCCGAATCAGCCTCACTCATAACCATACATTTAGAATGCAAAGAAGCATCATAATGACATGTAACAACACATGCCCAAAAATCTTGAGCCATGTTAGCTTCATCATTCTTTACATTTGCTGAATTCTCAACAATAGACATGCCGAATTCCTTCTTCTTTTCATTGTGTTTAGCAAGCTTTCTAAACTCATCAATAGCATGACCAACCTTTCGGCAATATTTGCATCTCTTCTTCTTTTGCAAATCAGCATCATTAGAGGAATCTTGAGCCATGTTAGCTTCATCATTCTTTACATTTGCTGAATTTTCAACAATAGACATGCCGGATTCCTTCTTCTTTTCATTGTGTTTAGCAAGCTTTCTAAACTCATCAATAGCATGACCAACCTTTCGGCAATATTTGCATCTCTTCTTCTTTTGCAAATCAGCATCATTAGAGGAATGAGTGGAAGAGGAAGCTTGAAGCTTTGGTTTTGATGAACCCAAAGCTGAACCATACTTGCTTTTCCCATTTTGTGAGATAGCAAGTGCTTGTGTTCCCTCAATCAAACCACTCCTATTCACTCTAGATTGCTCTTCTTGCGAAAGAAGAGACACAACCTCATCAAATGCATACATATTACGATTTTCTTTTGCAACCAAAGAGAGTGTAGTAGCAAAGCTTTGAAAAGATTTTGGTAATCCTTTCAACAATGTAGAAATGAGTGATGCATCCGGAATGATCTCATCTATGTTTGTCAATTGTTCTTTCAAGTCCTTGATGTGTGTCACATACACATACACTGACTCATTTTCAGCCATACATACATCCTCAAGGTGCTTCCTCTAGTGTGCAACACGTGCTTCATTACGCACAGCATACAAAGAAGCAAGAGTGTCCCATGCCTGTCTCGATGTAGAACATGACCGAATGTGTGAAACTATATGATGCTTCACTGAAAGCACAATCAAAGCATGAGCTCGAGCATCTTTTCCATCCCATCTAAGCTGTTCTTGTGTAGGTGGAGAAGGAGAAACTACTATACTCGAAGAAGAAGCTCCATCTGTGACAGTAGACTATGAAGTAGAAGAACCTGCGGGTCTTCGATATACATCTGCCATTATGTTCCAAAGTTGTTTAGCAACAAGAACATGCTTCATCATGTAAGACCACATTGGATAGTTTGTCCCATCAAGCTTATCTTTAGCTTGAAGCATGCCAAACAAGTCATTGCTGCCCGCCATTTCACTAAGGAATAAGAAAGTGATAAAATCTTCACTTTGACGAAAGCTGAAATGAATGCTGAAATTTCAGCTCACAAACCATCATTATGATGGCGATTCTGACTACATGAATGGATTTGAAATGGGGTTAAAACCCCAACGCACTTGGTGGAAATGTTTCTTGGCTACTGAAATTCACAGTTCAATGCCCCGAAGTCGATTTGCACTGTTAAAAGTGCACGTGCACCATGACACGAAAAACCAAAACTTGAGAAGGAGTTGAACTTGCTCTGATACCACTGTTGGGTGTGTGTAGAAGTGTGAGAGACACACAAGAAGAGCACACAAGGAGCACAAACGTAGCAAGACACACGAAGAAGACGATGGCTAGAATAGCTCTCTCTATTGACGATGAACTGAACTGAAGTAAGAGCTTCATAATATCCCTAAGTACAAAGTACCACCACATATGAGAGTATCAAGTATGTGGTAACATGGGGAAAAAACCTCTAGCCAGCACTAGAGTAAAAAGTACCCATGTATAGGGAAAAGGTTCACATCAAAGCTACTCAAGGAACACATAAGTATAACAGAGAGTGGGTATCAAAAAGTCTAATGGAAGCACAACATTTTGACCAAAAACCATTTGAAAGGTAGTTGCATTGAGTACCATTTTATAGGCCACTCGGTATGCCCATACAACATGATTTGGTTGTTTGTTCCAATTAGAGTGTCTGTTGTTTGCAAGCTTGTTCAATGCATTACACAAAATCTTATTCTCCACTTTCCCATTTGCATGTGGATGATATGGTGCTGATTTCTTGCGGATGACCATGAAATCCTGTAGTAGATATGCGATGACCTCATTCAAGAAGTGGGCTCCTCTATCAAGTTTGAAAGAAAGTATTGATAGTCTATCGAAATAAGGGAAATAAATTGCAACATGCAAGTGTAAATATGACCATCAATTACAAAGTTTGTCTACTCAAATTCTTGATCCAAGACATTCATTTGACCATAGAAAATCCACCCCTAGGACTACACATAGAAGATTAGATCGACCTATAAGATGTTTTAGGTGTGATAAATTTGTCGATATGTTTTGGGATTGTATTGCATATGAGAATGCTTGTAGAGTTAAATTGGTCTCTGAAGTAGAAACAAAAATTTGCAATTACCATGATCATTCTCCTTTGCACTTGAATTTAGGTAGAGGTGGGATGAAGGAATACCTTGATCAAACAAAATCTAAGCCAAGAACATTTAAAAGATTTAGAAAACAGTGAAAACCAAAGAAAAATGATGATAAGAAATCTTTTGAACAAGAAACTATGATACCAATTGATAATCAAGTTCATTTTTTTAATGAAAAGAAAAGTGAACAAATAAAGTTGGATAAACAAAAAGTTGAACAAAATGAACAATTTTTTTATCAAGAGAAGGGTAAAAATTTGAAAGCTCTATTGAGACATGATATTAACAATCAAGAGAATAGTGAAAGTGAACATGAGAATATCAAACAAGAAATTTATGAGGATGAGAATACAAATAATAAACAAAAACTTGAAAAGGAAAAACAAATGATTGAAGATATTATCAAACAAATTGAATAAAATATGAGAAATTCATCAAAATCTTCTAAACCTTTATCTATGTAGAAAAGAAAAGTTTGAAGATGATCCAATATGAATAGGTGTTGATGACGAAGATGAAGAGATCCAATGAACTGATATGATGCAAGAAATTGTAGTGAGAATTAAATGTAAACAATGATTTTTTGTACTAATTTTGATGTTTTCATGAGAGAGAGATTATCATGATAAGCTTATTCAAACGTCATCTTTGAAGATGATAATGATATGAGATCTATTGAAAGTGATTTGAGTGATGAGAATATTGAGCATGAGATTTTTTTCAAACTTTTTCACCATGAAAAGTATTTTGCACTTAGAGTATGCATGAAAGGACGTAAATGCAAATTGCTTTGAGATCTCATAAATGCACATCTATTTACACTTGTAAATAAATATGAAAACCAATTTCAAATTCCAATTTAAATCTCATCATCGACAACCACTTACCTTCATTTTGCACCATGAATGTTTACCTAAAAGTATGCATATTAGGGTCTCGTTACATGACCTTACATTAATGCATGTTTTGAGCTTTACATATGCACTATGAGTGATGGAAAGGAATTATGTATATGCACATGAAATGCATGAAAGTGAGCGAACATGCCTCATCAACGAATGTTAATTACCTTATCTTTTGCATTATATTTTTATCATGCATTTTCATAGTATGCAATTGATAGGGCTACATCGTATGGTCTTGCATAGTCACAATACTGATCTTCTCATGCACTTAACAATTGATTTGAAAATTCATTGTTCCCTTGAAATGTGATTCTATCTTTGAAGTAGAAGATAATTTCATGATTGGACCATCGAGGATGATGTGCACATTTAGTAGAGGCAAATGTTGGAGAGATCCTCTCTCCTTATCATGATAAAAGATGGATAAAAGTTTATACTAGTGAAATAACAAGTTTCATTTTTTTGTGATGATCATTTCAAAGATGATAAAAAACACTCTCATAATGTGATCCATGTAAATTTATAAATTATCTACAATCTCAATGAGAACTCCATGTGTTTGCTTTATCCATGTGAACCTGAACCCTAAACTTGCTAGGGTGAAACCACTTAATTCATTAGTTAAAGTAAATAAACATTAAAGTAATAAAATAAATAAAGCAAAACATCGTAAAATCTAAACGAACGCTAACTAAAAAGTAAAAAATCGTTTTTTGTGATGGATCGTACTTTTTTAGAACATATAGCATGCTTTTACTTTTGCTTTAATTCTATCATGGGATGCTTTTTTCTTGCGATAAAAGTCTTGGCTTTTCTAAGAGGCAATCGTTGGCATCATACAATACAATATAATGAAGGGCCTAGCTCACTTGTTGTGCATCAACTCAAGATCATCAATCAATCATTGAGAAGAATCCAAACTTCTCTAGGCATTATCAAATAACATCTTCTCTTGCTCAAGGCAAGATTGAGGAAGATATTTGGAGGATTTGGAGGAGATGGAGATTTCAAGGAGTTGAAGGACTTGGAGGAGGTTCAATTTTATGAAGAGGAGGCTCTACGCACATGTTTGGTGGAGGATTTTGAGGATTGATGGACATTATGAACCAAACGTATGATCAATTATGAATTGCTAACTTGTATATTTCATTATTTTTGTTACAATTGTATGAACGCTTATTTTTTATGAAGCAATTTCTCTTTTTTCCAATGTTCCCCTACCTCTTCTCTTTAAATTCTCACCACACTTATCTCTTCTAATTTCCATTGATCTCTTCTATCCCAAAATTGCCTATCTTTCATTTTCCCATATTACGCATGATCTATGATGAATCCATTATCTCCATTACTTTTATCTCATCTATTTCCAGTTTTCACATGATGATAAATTTTGCTCCAATTTTCACACATCTCTCTTGTTTTTGAATTCCCATATGATGAATTTCACTTATCTCACTTAGATTTTATATTCTCTCTTATAATGATGAATTTTGTAAGTGATTTGATTAATTTCCATGAGCTTGTTGTTGATATATTTAGGTAGTGATGTGTGTGAACACTCTAGGACCGCCGGGGCACTTTTTTCCCTCTTTAGGAGGTTTTTTTCCCCCGGCTTGTATATACGCCTATTGCCCTAATGGGCTACTTATCTTTGTACATTCTCTAGTAATACATTCAGTCTTTTGTGTTGTGCTCCAAGCTTCTTCTTCTTCCTTGTGCTGTTCGCGTGCTTCCGCAGACGTCTATCTCCAACAATTGGTATCAGAGCAGGTCGTCGCTTCTTCTAGGGCGCCGTCGACACTCCTCCGTTTGCAGTCTCAGATTCGCACGAAATTTGGTGAGCATACTCAGGGTGTTTCCGAGATCAAAACTGCTTCGCTCTGTGGTGCCGAAATCGCGATCTGAGCTCGTTTCGGCCTCCGAACGCACTATCGCAGCGCTTGTGCAGGCTATTTCATCCTTTTGTGCCAAAGGTATATACCACTTTCTGTTCGCTAGTTTAAGCATCTCGAAGTCTGCTATAGGTCTAGCAGAACTCGTCTGGGCAGTTCTGTTCAACTTTTTGAGATACAGTCAATTTTCTGCATCAAGGTATTTTAGTCACCGGCCATGGCTGAAAGTAGTGATGTATTCCGTATGTTGGTTGTTGAGGATAAGTTGGATGGTACCAACTACCCATTATGGGCTTATATGATGCGACATGTACTGGTTGCAAAAGGATTGTGGAACATTGTGCAGGGTGTTGAAAGACGTCCTGTTACACCTGTAACGACAGGTACTGCAAATACAGGTGTTGGAGCTGATGAAGATGGTGTCGAAGATGATATTCCGTAGATTCCTGTTCGTGATGCTGTTTCTGTTGCACCTACTGCAGAGCAGATTCGTTGGGATGGCAGAGATGCCCAGGCACATGCATTGATAGCCTTGTCTGTCAAACGTGCCATTATTCCTCACATTCGCTCTTGCAGAACAGCAAAGGATGCTTGGATACACTTACCACTTTGTACCAGGCTAGGAATGAGGCTCGTGTTGCTTACCTCCGAAAACAGTTGGAGAGTGAGCACATGAATGAAGGTGATTCTATGGACAGTTTTCTTACAAAGATCAAAGACCTGAAGGAACAATTGATTTCTGCTGATGAGGTTATACCAGATAGCTCACTTGTGCAGACCGTTCTGAATGGTCTTCCTGATTCATATCAGAGTTTTGCCTCTACTCTTGGGTTGATGATGAAAGGCAATCTGAATGCCTTGTCATTTGAGGAATTAGTCTCTGTTCTGTTGCAGGAAGATCAGTCCAGGCAGAACAGGTCCATTATGCGTGTTGCAGATCAAGCTTTCCTGGCTAGTCAGAAGGGCAAAGGAAAATGGAGCTCTTCTACTAGTAAGCAGAAATCTGCAAATGCTGCACAATCGAAGAACCAGGATAAAGATGAGAAGAAATCAGAAAAGCAGAAATTGTTCTGCAAGTGTTGTAAAGGAAATGATCATATTATAAAGAACTGTCCAAAACTGGCTGCTAAAGAGGCAAAGAAGAAAGAGGCTGGAATGGTTGTTGCAGAGGCCTCTACACCAAAAACAGAGTCTGCAAATCTTGTGCAGGAAGAAGAATGGGCGTTTACTACTGTCTGCAGTTTTGACCCATCTTCTCATGATCAGTGCATGTCTGGAGTAGACTCAGATGTTTGGTACTTTGACAGTGGGGCGACCAAACATATTACCTCGCAGCGCAGTTTCTTCTCTTCACTCGAGCCTGCCCCTACAGGGAATACTGTCACATGCGCCAATAACTCCTCTTATCCTGTTATGGGAGTTGGTAAGATCATTCTGACTACTGCTGATGGTAGTTCTTTCACTTTGTTAGATGCTTTTTTTGTGCCAGGGATAAAAAAGAATCTGTTATCAGTTTTTGCATTAGCTGAGATTGGCTTGGTTGTGAAATTTGTTGATGACAGGTGTACAGTCCATGATCTCTCAAATGGCGATGTGATTATTGCTTCTGGCATTTTATGTCGTGGGCTGTATAAGCTCATAGACTATAAAAGATCTGTGAATGATTCGGCATGTGCAGTTCATGATTCTCAGGCTATGTCAGATGCAAAGCTTTGGCATGCACGCTTTGGTCATCTGAATTTTGCTAGTTTGTTACGCCTCTAGAAATCTGAAATGGTGTCCTCTTTGCCCAAACTTGAGGCACCTGGAAAACATGTTTGCGAAGGCTGTATTTTGGGCAAAATGCAGCGTTCTTCCTTTCCCAAAGATGGTTAAGTTCGGGCTACACAGAAATTGCAGCTTGTACATAGTGATGTCTGTGGTCCTATGCAGACACCCTCTTTTGGAAATTACCTTTACTTCGTGACTTTCATTGATGATTTTTCCAGGCATGCATGGGTATATCCACTCAAAGCAAAGTCCGAAGTGTTCATGTGCTTCAAACAGTTTTTGGTTTTGGCTGAAAATCTGTCAGCATGTAAAATGGGCACCCTCCGTTCTGATCGAGGGGGGGAATATATGTCTTTAGATTTTAATGCATTTCTGGTTGAACGTGGGATAAAACACCAGTGTACAGTGCCGTATACACCTCAACAGAATGGAGTTGCTGAACGAAAGAACAGGTCACTCATGGAGATGGCGAGGTGCATGGTCAAAAGTCAGGCTTTACCACATAGTTTCTGGCTTGAGGCTGTCATGTGTGCAGCATATGTACTGAACAGGTGTCCCACTAAAGCGTTGCAGTCTATCACTCCATATGAGGCTTGGCATGACCGAGCCATCTGTTGCTCATCTGCGTGTTTTTGGTTGTTTGGCATATGCATTAGTGCCTGAACAACCTCGCAGAAAATTGGATGATAAGGCAGTAAAATGTATTTTTGTTGGGTACAGTTCTGAAAGTAAAGGCTATCGTCTGTATCATCCACAGACTAAACACATTCTGGTTAGCCGTGATGTTGTCTTTGTGGAAGATGCTATTCAGCCATTGCTTTCATGTACTAAGGAGACATCTGTTAGCTCCAAAGACATGTATGATACTTTGATGCCTCTTTTTACAGGTGGACAAGCTAGTGGTGGTCCTAATGAGGCAACTTCTCAGCCTTTGCAGGTTTCATATGATGATGCAGATCATTCCATTTCTGATGCAGATTTACATGATGCACTTGTTGATGAGAGAGCTGATATTGAGCAGGCAAAAACTATGCCAAAATGGCTGGTGCAGACTTTGCGTGACAGCAAATTAGATGCACCTTTGTCATATCGTACTCGTTCAGGCTCTCATAGTGCCTCCTTTGCATCAGATTGCTATGCTATGGCTGCATCTAGTCTCTGTGATGAGAATGAGCCTGTTTCTTTTGATGAAGCACAAAATTCAGAAAATTGGATGGCTGTTATGCAATCTGAATATGATGCTATAATGAAGAATGGTACATGGTATTTATGTGACTTGCCTCCTGGCAAGAAGGCCATTGGCACTAAGTGGGTATACAAGCTGAAGCGTAAACCTGATGGTACAGTTGACAGGTATAAGGCTAGGCTTGTTGCAAAGGGTTATGCACAGGAAAGAGGCATTGATTTTGATGAGACCTTTGCACCTACATGCCGTATGACTACTGTTCGCAGCATTTGTGCACTTGCAGCCCATCATGGTTGGAATGTACATCAGTTGGACATTAAAACAGCATTTCTGAATGGTGACTTGCATGAAGAAGTGTATGTTTTTCAGCCCCGTGGCTTTGTGCAGAAAGGGCATGAAAACCAGGTTTGCAGGTTAAAGAAGGCATAATATGGTTTAAAGCAAGCACCACGTGCTTGGTATGAGAAGATACATGCCTATCTGATTGCACATGGTTTTGAGAATAGTCCAACTGAAAGCACCTTATATGTTAAGCATGCTAATGATGTGCTTCTGATCATTGTTGTCTATGTTGATGACATGCTGCTCACTGGTCCTATTGAGACACATATTGCTGATTTTAAGGCTGATTTGCATGCCTCATTTGAGATGTCTGATTTGGGACATTTGCATCACTATTTGGGCATTCAGTTTTATGCATGTTGATGGTGGAATGGCTTTGTGTCAAACGAAATATATTGACACATTATTGCAGCGTTTTTGCCTTGAAGACTATAAGCCTATTGCCACTCCTATGGAGACAGGTTTACGATTGGGTCTTCATGATGCTGGAGATGCAATTGATGTTGTTCTCTATCAGCAGGCTGTTGGATGCTTGATTTACTTATGCATTACTCGGCCAGATATTTAGTTTGCTGTCTCACAGATGAGCAGGTTTATGCATTGCCGAGGAGTCATGCATTGGAAAGCGGTTAAGCGCATCTTTCGCTACTTGAGTGGTACTCGGCTACTTGGGTTGTTTTATCCCAAGGGGGGATCACTACCGCCAGATTTGCATGCTTTTTCTGACTCAGATTGGGCTGGTTGCTATGACACTCGTGTGTCCACCAGTGGTTTTTGCTTCATGCTTGGTACCTCATGTATATCTTGGTTGAGCAAGAAGCAGCCTACTATGGCCACTTCCAGTTGTGAGGCTGAGTATAGGGCAGCTTTCAGGGCGACTGTTGAGTGTGTGTGGCTCAGACGCCTTATGGCTGATTTGGGTGTTGGCCAGTCTTCTGCCACCACCATCTTCACTGACAGTCAGAGCACATTGGCAGTTGCGAGGAACCCTGTGTTCCATGCTCGCACTAAGCACATTGAGGTGCATTATCACTATGTCAGGGAGAGGTTCTCTGCTGGGGAGATCAGCTTGGCATATGTGCCCACGCAGGAGAACATTGCAGACCTTTTCACGAAGGCTCTGCCTAGGGAGAAGTTTAAAGCTTTCCGCAAAGCTTTGGGCTTACTTCCTTTTGTGGTGTGATTTCCACATAGCTTGGCACTTCCTTATACATGAGTGCCAGCTCCTTGTTCACCGCATCACTCCCAGGGGGGATTTGTTGATATATTTAGGTAGTGATGTGTGTGAACACTCTAGGACCGCCGGGGCACTTTTTTCCCTCTTTAGGAGGTTTTTTTCCCCCGGCTTGTATATACGCCTATTGCCCTAATGGGCTACTTATCTTTGTACATTCTCTAGTAATACATTCAGTCTTTTGTGTTGTGCTCCAAGCTTCTTCTTCTTCCTTGTGCTATTCGCGTGCTTCCGCAGACGTCTATCTCCAACACTTGTATGTCTATTTGTGAGTATCTACATTTGAACTCTACCTCCTAAGTTGCCCAAAGCATGATAGGGGTGGCCATTGCTTTCCTAGCACTAGTTGTGGTCTAGGTTGTGCTTGATACTATGGTTGGTAATGTTTTTGTGGCTTATAGTAGGGATGCTATTGGTACTAATTTGGATACCTACTTGGCTATTTATGGCTACTAGATACCTACCTGGATGCTTATTATAGGGGCAATCCTGAACCAAATGGTTCATGTTTTTTTCTCTATTATGCAACAATAGGAATTTAAGTTCACTATTTTCTATGTTTACATGGGGTATACATTGGCCATGGGATCACCTCCACAAGTGTAGCAATGCTTCATTGTGACCACTCTATGAGCTTTTCTATTCTGGTCTCCTAACTTTTGAGCTGCTTGTTCAATGAATTGATCTATTGATATCATGGGTTTGGATGTGATACTAGTGGAAAACTCTGAATCCGTGTAAAGTTTAGAGAGTTCTAGTTTGTCACCGAAGTTATCCTTGATATTAATACACATTCTTAAGCATTGCTCTAAAGTATGAGGCTCCTTCAAGTAGACATATGACCTTAATATTCCACTCAATGGACCATCTAGGAACAAGGAAACTTGTTTGGCCTGAGTAGGTAATTCTAGGATAGGGCATCTCTTAACATACTACTTAAACCTACATCCTTCTAACCTGATGGTTTCTTGTGGTGTCTATCTGAAGCTATGTATCAATGAGGAAGTGTTGCATCCAATTCCACTCTTGGAGAATTCTACAATGAAACTATCTAACAACTGTGTGATATTCCTAAACTGATCTTGAAGCAATGATTGAAACCAGGTTAGGGCTTAATTCTTTAAGATAAGCCCAAAAGCCTTGTTTTTAGTGAACAAATCTCACTTGTTCAACTCTCGGTACTTGTTTAAATTCGACTACTTGATCATAGGTGTTATGAATTATGGAATGTGCTGGACAAGGAATTGTTGGAGTGTTAATTTATTAATTTATTAATGTATTAATGTTTTTTTGGTGTTTTTGATATAGCAACTAAAGATTCATGATGGTATGAAAGGCATGAAAGGACATACATCAAATATCAGATTTATATTTTATATAGTTTGTAAATAAACCCACGTAGAGGGTTCTGTGTTTGGAAACAATTAGTAAAAGTAGTGGTTATGATAAGAATCACTATAGAACCATCTACGTGGTTATGGACTGAAATTCCTTCTCTGCATCATAGGCAAAAGAGATAGCCTCCTTGAGCATTGTAGGCCATAGGGTGTGAAGCTTGGCTTGGATTCCCACGTCCAAACCATCTTCATATTTTTGATGCAAGATATCCTCTAGTACATCTTCGATCATTCAAACCAATAATAAATTTTGCAAGAACCACTCCATGTAGGTAGTGCGAGTGTCACCCTCCTTCCATGTAAAGGTTGTCCATGCATGTCGAACATGTGGATGATATTGAGAAGGAAGAAAAGTATTCTTCACTTTATCTTGCAAAGCCTTCCATGTTGTTGGACAATTTGTGCTGAGATGCAAGACATTCCACCAGAGCTTAGCTTTTTCTACTAAATAGTTAGTAGCAAATTTGACTTTTTCACTCTCAACATATGTTTCATCAAAATAGAAATCATCAAAATGTGATAACCATGACAGAACTAAAGGGCCATCCTTACATCCATCAAGCCGTAGAAATTGGTAGTTTCTAATACCAATCTTGGAATGTGTGGCATCAGATTGGGCATAGATAATAGCTTTTACCACCATCACAAGGTTATCTTCATCAGATTGCATTGTCTGAAGTACTTCTTTGCATTGTCAGATCTCATTCTAGGTTCCTCAAAGTTTGTGCTACAAGAGCTCAAGCCATTGCTTGAGTGGTACCTCAGGTAAAGATGACTCATCAAAATCCTCCATGGTGTTTGTAGGGTCCATGGCTATGTAGAGAACAAAACTCTCTTGATAGATATGTAAACACAATTTTGAGATTGCTTGAATTGAAATGTAAAAGGAAGGGCTGTTCTTGGGAGCACTTTTTGTTAAACCAACTTTTCCTATGAAACGTAATTTTAATGCCCCATTTTACTCTAGTTTTCCTTGTCCTCCACAATCCAACTACTCAACTACACTTGTTGTTGCATCTCCAACCTACCATACCACCTAGCTTGCAAACTTTATCAATGGATGCCCAACAAAAGTGACCATGTATCACCTGCTAGAATTGTGGTAAACCTGAACATACAAAAATGAAGTGCCGATTGCAACCACTTCACATGAAACCAGCTACAGCTTAATTGCATAACATGGACGGCCATAATGAAAAAATTCCTCTTATTTGGACAAAGGAAGTATTGGAGAAGGACTTCAATACCTTGGATAACGATGTCTCTATTCATTCTTTACTTTGCATGCAAGGTACTATCAATAACAAACAGGTTAATATTTTATATGATGTTGGTAGTTCACATGATTTCATTTCATATTTATTAGTGCAAGAACATAAGTTAAGAACATTTCTTTCCTTGTATAAAGTGAAAGATACATTTCAAGGTAGTGGTTATAATGTAACATGAGAAGTTCAAGATGTTATGATTAGCATAGGCCCATATGTAGATGCATGAACATCTTTAATTGCACGTTTGCAATCTTATGATGTTATACTCGGTATGCATTTTCATCATCATAATTATAAACCACACATTGACTAACCTACACATATCTTTAACTTTGAATTTAAAGGTCAAATCATTGCCTTATCTGCACAACATGATTTCCAACCATTTCCATTGATTACTCATACTCAAGTAAAATGTGCATTTAGGAAAGGATACAATTCACACATTGTTTTTGTCAATGTCATAAATGATTATACTCACACACTTCTAGATGCACATAAATATTTCATGACTACTTATAAGGATTGTTTTATGTTTGAGTATCCCTCTAAACTACCACAATCTTGAGGATCCTTTGACCATAGCATAGACTTAATTTTGGTAGTTTTCCTCCTCATAAAGCACCTCATAGGCATGACCCACTACACCAAAAGGAAATAGAAAACCAAGTGAAAGACTTACTCCACAAAGGACGTATAAGGCCTATTTGTTTCCCATTTGGAGCATCAATTCTCTTAGTAGAGAAGAAGAATAAAACTTATCGAATGTGCATTGATTACCCTTAACCAGATCACGATAGAGAATAGATACCCTATTCCTTGAAAAGAGGATCTCTTAGATAAATTACAAGGAGCTCATGTCTTTAGTAAAAGTGATCTTAAATCGGGTTACCATCAGATTTGTATGACATAAAGTGATATTTTTAAGACTGCATTTAGAACTCAAACAAGCCATTATGAATAATACCCTTTAGACTTACTAATGCTCCTACTACATTTGCACAAATGATGAACAACATTTTTCTTGATTACCAAGCTTTTGTTCTTGTATTCTTCGACAACAAAATTGTTTACAATAAGAATGATAGTGAGCACGAGAAGCATCTTAAAACAACTTTTCATTTGCTACAAAAGAACACACTTTACGCTAATTTTGAACAGAGTTACTTCTTTCAACATAAGCGAGAATATCTAGGACATATTATTTCAAGTGAAGGCATGCATGTAGATCCAAAAAAGATTAAAGTTATAATAGAATGGCCTACACCACAAACAAGCAATGATGTTCATTCTTTTCTTGGGTTGGCTAGTTTTTATAGGAAATTTGTTGAAAAATTTTCTTATTTAGCATTGCTTCTTACCTTATTATTGAAAAACAAAATAAAATTTTCATGGGAAGTTACCCAACAATAATCCTTTGAAAAACTCAAACATGCACTTTCACATGCACCTGTTTTATAGTTACCTGATTTTTCACAACCATTTCATGTTGTTACTGATGCTAGTGGTTCAGGAATAAGAATGATCACCCCATTGGATTTGAGAGTAAGAAGCTTACACCCTCAAAAAAGAATTATAGAACATATGATAAATAATTCTTAGTAGTTGTGTATGCTTCGCAAATTCAGAAACACTACCTTATGGGATATGAGGTCTTAATCAAAACCAATCAGCATGCTATTAAGGATTCATTAAATCAGCCCTTAACCTTTGATTGCGATCTTAAATGGGCTTCATTCATTCAAAATTTTCAGTCCATGATCCGATTTCAACATGGTAAAGCTAATGTCATAGCCAATGCTCTTAGCCATTTTCCTTCACATTCTATTGTTTTGCATAATATTTCTGTAATCCAAACTCATTCCTTTGAAGGAATGATTTTCACTTATTCATCTAGTTTGTATTTCTCATGTGCATGGCTTGAATTCAACAATGGTGCACCTTTAACTGATGAACATTATACATTTCATCATGGGTTACCTTATATTCAACATAGATTATCCATAACCCAAGATTTTAAAGATTTTGTCATCAAAGAAATGCATGAACCATCTTACATGGGTCGTAGAGGCATACAAAGCACCATTTCTACTTGCAAAGATTTCTTCCTTTGGAACCACATGGAAAAAGATGTTGCACATTATGTTTCTCAATGCATTGTATGTCAGTGTGTAAAACGTCATCATGGTAAACCATTTGGATTATTAATTCCACTTCCCATTTCGAACGAACCATGGGAACAAATCTCTATGGATTTTATCACAGGTCTTCCTATCACTTCATCACATAATGATATGATTTGGACAATAGTTGATAGGTTTTGTAAATATGCATATTTCATTCCTTGTAGAAAAACTTTTTTTGCACCTCAGGTTGCAAAATTATTCATTAAATGCATTTTCCCACATCATGGATCTCCTAAAGTAATGTTATCTGATCGTGATGTTAGATTTCGCAATAAGTTTTGTGTTGCTTTATTTCAACATTTTGGTTCTAAAATAGATTTTAGCTTTGCATTTTATCCCAAAAGTAATGGACAAAGTGTGGCTACAAATAGTACTATTCTTGATTTATTGCCTTATCATTCATTAGAGTCCCATTAACTAGGATGAAAAGTTGCCCTTGCTTCAATTTGCTTACAAAAACACCACACACACCACTATTGATCATGCACCTTTTGAAATTGTTTATGGTAAAAAGCTTTCCACTCCCATGTCACTCACTCAAACTGATATTCTGATGGCAGATTTTATTGCTCAAGATCACATTTCTATACTTCACAATGTTGATGGGCACATTAGGAAAAGTCAAGAACGTTATACATGTAATGTCAATACAAAATGATTAGCCTAGGAAGTCAAAGAAAATGATCTTGTATGGTTGCATATCATTAAAAGACATCTAAAAAATATTTTGGAGCATCCTAAATTAAACTCACACCATACTATTATGGACCATCTTGCATGCTACAAAAGATTAATGATAATTCATTCAGATTAGATATACCATTTCATTGGAATGTACATAACTCTTTTCATTTAGTTTACTTAAAACATTGAAAGGAATTTTATTACTCACTTCACTTCTTGATGACTCTCCTTTAATTGAAGAACAATCTGAAATCTTAGTTCTTGAGAAAATACTTGATCATGATGTCACTACTACATGCACAAGTACTCAGTATCATCGATATTTAGTTAAGTATAAAAATAATTCTATTGAAGAATGTCAATGGATACATAAAACACAATCAACACCCCATTATGATCACTTAATTTCTACATATCACACACACACACATTAATGTAACTCATCCATGAACATTTCCCTTCATGTGTTTTTACATGGAACATGCTTATTGGAGTTCAGTGATGGAACATCTGATTGGCCATCCATGTTTAGTTTTATTTTATAAACTGAGGTGAGTTGCTTTCTCAACTGAGGGGCATGTTATGAATTATGGAATGTTTTGAACAAGGAATTGTTGGAGTGTTCTGTATTGATGTGTTTTGGTATTTGTGATATAGGAGCTGAAGGCTCATGAGGGCATGAAAGGTGTGAAAGGATAGACATAAATAATCAGATTTATATTTTATATAGTTTGTAAATAAACCCATGTAGAGGTTTCTATTTTTGGAAATGGTTAGTAAAAGTAGTGGTTAGGATAAGAATCGCTATAAACCACAATCTCTATTAGTAAAAGCAAGGGCTCTCCTGGAGGTATATAATGACAAATTACCTTAAAGGTAAAGGTTTATGGAGTCTAGTTACTGGAGTGATCCACAATCGATAGACCTTCAAGATCCGAACATTACTCCAGCACAAAGGAGACAATTTGCTGATTGGGAAGAAGTTATTTCTAATAGTTGGTTGGTCATGTGCAAAGCTTAGAGACAGCCAAGGAAGTTTGGGAAGCAGTGGAGAAGGTGTGTGCTACCTCAACAAGGTCTCGGAGGATGCAACTCAAGAACGAGCTCAACAACATGAAGAAAAGCTCAAATCGAAGCATTAGTGAGTATACATTGAAGATCAAGGAGCTTCGAGATCAGCTAGCATCAGTTGGATGCAAGATAGAAGAGGAAGACATCATCCAAATAGCCCTCAATGGATTGAGGAGTGAAGAGAAGTGGAAGCCCCTCATCACAAACATTCTTTATAGAGACCCTCTACCAACATTCGACAAGGAGAAGACAACAAAGGTAAGGCGAGTCATAGTCAAATGTTATATGCAGATCGAGGTAGAGGAAGGAACTCATGGTTGAAGAGGTTTCTCAACAACGAGAACGCAACAAAGGTAAGGAGAGCCATAGTCAAATGTTATATGCAGGTCAAGGTAGAGAAAGGAACTCAAGAGGAGGCTCGAGAGGAAGAGGAAGAAGCTACAACAACACAAATTCCAACCAACACAACTCAGAGGACAACAAGGACAACTCAAATGACAACACACATGGAAGAGGCCGAGGAAGAAATAGAGGAAGAGATCGAGGTTCATACAATCCTCATAAAGATATAACATGTTATCATTGTGGTAAAGTAGGACATTATGCAAATCATTGTTGACAAAAGAATGGAAGGCTGAATGGAGGCAACCAAAGGAGCCAAAATAACTATGTGAGTACATCACGTGAAGGAGACAAGCAAACCATGCTTGCCATGAAGCATGAGTACAATAGCCTGAGAAGTGATGATAAAAAATGGTTTATAGATCTAGGTTACAACAACCATATGACATGCCAAGGAGATTTATTCACAAAGCTACAAGCTCAAAGTGGAAAAGGATGTGTGGAGACCGGTGATGAAACTCAACACACAAGTGAGCATGTTGGAGATATCAAGCTTGGAAACAAGAAGGTAATGACTGATGTTCTTCATGTTCCTACTATTGCAAAGAATTTGATTTTAGTAGGAAAAATGGTAGAGAAAGGATATCATGTTATGTTCAATGAAAAAGGTTGCTTTATAAAGAATCCAAAAGAAGGATTCAAGGTCATTGCTCAAGGAAGGAAAGAAGGTAGGATGTTCACTTTGGACATTCAACAATCACATGGAAAGGTGATGTATATTCAGTTTGGAAACAAGAGGATTGCTAAAAATGATTTGTGGCACAAAAGGTTTGGACATATCAACATTCCCAAGCTCAAGGACATGAACAACCATGAAGTGGTAAGATGTCTTCCAAGATTCAATGACACTGGACTACATGAGTTTTGTGAAGCATGCCAACTAGGAAAGAAAACTCGACAACCATTCAAGAAGAGCAAGTATGTGGCAAGGAATGTCCTCGACTTGATACAGACGGATGTATGGGGACCATCACAACAACCATTGGTGGTTGGTAATATATATTTTGTCACTTTTATTGATGATCATTCAAGAAAAGTATGGATGTTCTGCATAAAACAAAAATCAGATGTGTTCTCCATGTTCAAGAGATTTAAAGCACAAGTAGAAAAAGAAACAAGAGGCTACATAAAGACCTTGAGGTGCGATGGAGGAGGAGAATATTTGTCCAAAGAATTTTTAGATTTTATTTATGAAAATGGCATCAAACGCCAACCTACATGTAGATACATGCCTCAACAAAATGGAATAATTGAAAGGAAAAATAGACATATCACAGAAGTTGCAAGATGCATGCTCAACGAGATGAAGGTGCCATTAAACTATTGTGCTGAAGTAGCTAGTATAGCTGTTTATTTGATGAACAAGTGCATAATGGCTAGAGTGCATAAATAACTCTTGAGGAGGTTTATTCTGATTTATTTTGGTAAGAAACCTGACCTTACACATCTCAAAGTTATTGGATGTGTGTGTTATGTTCACATCCCTCAAGAACTAAGGACAAAGATGGAGGCAACAGAAAAATGTATTTTCATTAGATATTGATTGGAGCAAAAAGGATACAAGTGCTACAATGCGGTGACAAAGGAGCTACGAGTCTCACAAGATGTGGCATTTGATGAGCTAAGACCATGGTTTGGAGACAAAGGGAAAGAGAAGATTCTTGAAGAAGATGGTGAAGATGATGGAGGTGCTATCCAAGAAGAATTTCAGCAAACGAGCACTCAAATGTCAGGTCAAGAAGCTTCTACATCACATGGAGAAAGTTCAACATGGAAGGGAAGACTAAGGAGTCATTCCTCATCACCAAAATCAGGTTATGAAAGATTTGAAGCTGAAAGTACTGCCCAAAACAATGATTCAAATGCAAGTGAAAAAGAGTACGAAGAGGTGATTACACCAAAGGTAAAGTTGATGGCTCTCTTGGGATTAGAGAGCATAAATGCTCCAAATTGGGTTTCAACACCTAGAAGGACTTCACATTGAATGGTGAAATCATTATTGAAGTCATTTCTCTAATACTCATTGCTCGACTGGTTGTTTACAGGTCCTGTTGAAGCATAGGAAGATGCTAGTCAAGAGGCTGACCTCAGTACTTAGAGAAGACCAGTCAAATTGGAAGACATTGCTCAAGACATGCTGAAGAACTTCAAAGCCAGAAGGGGAAGAATCAACTTGATCCTACCCAAGCTTAACAGGTTCTGGAAAGTTGACTAGAATGCTCATGAATGGTCTCATCGGTTTCAATGCATCTGGCACCTTCCTGTGAACATTAAACACTCCTTCCTCCTATGGCTTATACTGGACAATGCTGTGTGGTGTGGTGCTAAGGTCAAGAAGTTAAACATTAATATTGGTGTATATATTTTTTGTGGCAATGCGGAAGATCTCCCCCACCTCTTTGTCAATTGTAAACATGCTCAGGGTTTTTAGAGATTTCTCTTACCTTTTTGCCAGATGTATAACTTCCATCTTGGTTACAAAGAACTACCGTTGGGAGTCTGCAACAAATTTGACTTTGTGTTATGGAACATGTGGACAGCTAATGTTCTTAGGAGTATTTAAAAGAGCAGGAATGGAGTTGTTTTCAACAACAAGAAGCTCATCGATTCTGCTATTTTTTCTATGCTTGCTGGATTGACGACTATGCGATTTAGAGCTCTTGCTAACATAGTTGAGGCTCCTGATGAGGAGAGCTCTCTCACTAGGCACTTGACACCAACTAATGTCATCCCAGTTAAATACCTTACTGCAGAAGAAAATCTCAATAGGGCTTTAGTGCCTTCTTCATCCCTGATCACAAAAAGTGACCCTAATTCTAATCGTTTTGACTCTAATCATGTAGATAGTCCACCCGCATATTACATAGAGTCACCAAAACATGTGGAAACATATCAATACGATAGTCCACCAATGGAACCCAATTGGGAGCCCGATTATGCTAATGTGATGTATACCAACCCTAATCCGTGGCCCCAATTGATACAGCAAAGACCACAGGGTCCTAGAGGACCATGCTTTAGGTGCCAAGGAGATCATTTCATAAAGGATTGTCCACATCCTCCAATAGCAGGATAGTCACAATACTATAACATACAAGGCTTTTGCAGCGAGTGTGGTAAAGAGCATATCATCAAAGATTGTCTCAAGAACCCTGCTAATGCTTCAAAAGTGACAACGATCAACATGATAGGTATTTTACACAACATAGATGGATCCAACCCTACATACGTGCCTATCCAATCTATAACAAGAGCCCAGGCGCTCTTACAGAATCAATAGCTTAATCCTGAAAAAATAGGTGGGACTAGTGAAGTTGGAGAGTCTAGTAATAAAAAGAAGAAATCTTGGAAGGATTCCAGAGAAAGAATTAAGAGGAAATGGAGTAAAAAGATAACTGACTTGGAAGGAAGTTTAAAGGAATCTAGAGCCAAAATATTAGAATTGAGTTTGCAAGAATCTAATCAGGAGAATCTAGCTCAAAGATCAGGATCAGTTTTAGCTGAACCTATACGAGAAAATTTGGACATGATGTTTCGTGCATATCAGACGAGATTAAAAGAAGGACCCCAGATAGCTGAAATGAGTAAGAACTAGCTACAAGCAGATTTAGAAATTGAGAGGACTAGACTTTGCATGAAGATGGTAGAATTAGCACAAACTATGTTCGAAGCCTCTCATTATCTTAATTGGAATAACATGGCGAAACCCGAATTACACTTTCAAGGACTACTGGAGAGGTTAGAATACTTGGTCAATAGCAACGAGAAAAAGAATCAGCATAGGAACCCTATTGTCTCGGAGACACAGGAAAGAAATGCACCATCCCTGTCTCAAGTACCAAATACAGAGATTGAAGAAAACCTGTCTTCCATACAAAGTATTCACATGAATTTCTAAGAGAAATCCAAGAAGAGAAGGGGAGAAAAGAACAAGGAACCCATCCTCCTATTCAAGATATAGACGACTTGCAAGAGCAATTTCCCCAAGACATCCCCTCTATTTATGATGATGTAGAAGATGAATAACTGAGTGAACACAGGTTTTGAATCCAATTCTTTGCAAGAATTACCTCAATTCACAAGATCTTGGGAAGCCAAGTCTATTAGCATGAGAGCACCCACAATAGTAGTAAGGAATGAAGAATCAGTAATCCCTAGAAACACGAAAGTGGTCAAGAATACCAAAGTATAGTGCCATCTCACTCTAGAGGAATTGTTAAAGATTAAACCAGAATTGTGGAAGCATGTAGCAAATCAATTCCTTGAGCTTTCTACTACTCCCTTACAAATAGGATCACACAAGAAGGTACCAGAGATACACGTAGAAAGAATCGGAGATGTAAGCAAAGGAGAGGAAGGTAACACTTATCTTCCAATAACTCATCAGGGCTACATCGCCAAAGCCATCTTAGATATAGGAGTCGTAGTAGCCATCGCTACTACTACTTTATGGAAGCGTTTGGGTGAGCTAGCATTAAGACCCACCATGATGAAGCAACAAATGGTTGACAGACATATAGAAAAACCATTAGGCTTACTAGAATGCATATCTCTCACCACTTGTGGTGTGGAGTTTGAGCATACTTTTTCCATTTGTGATTTTGGGAAAATCATGCTTACAAGATGATTTTAGGACGAACATTCATGCGTAAGTTGCAAATCGTACAAGATTGGGGAACAAATTCTTTGTACTTGCAACACTTAGGAGTGACTACTAAAGTCAATCTTAAAGACTATTCCCATCGAGATGTACCCCCAATACAATGGAACACCATCCATAATACAAAAGAAGAAACATAATCGATACACTCATTGGAATGACCCATCATGGTTGCACGAGAATACTCATCTATGGATGTGTAAGGTAGCCAAACAAGAGGAAGAACGGTTAGAAGCCAGGACTTTAGGTTCAGAACAACATCCATAAACCCTTCAAGACCCAGCTTATGCACGTATAGTATTTCCAGACAAGGAATTTAAGCCTCATGGTTGGGTAGAAATTTTAGCCACGATGGACATAGTAGTGAATGAAGAACAATGGACCCCTCATTGTGATGAAGATGGGTATGACATTTCCATTTTTTTAATTGAACCTGTTGAGGAAGATTTTATCCTAGAAGAGTGCACGAAAGTGACCCAAGAACAGTACGAGAGTAATGACGAGGATCTAGAATCCATCATCATGGAACCCTTCTGTTCCACAGAAGAGGATTATCTTTATTTTGTAGAAGCCAAAAACCCTGAAGAAGAAAAGGAAAGTCAAATGGAACAACTTGAGCCATCCATAAGAGATACATAAAGCAAACAAAAGAAGAGAAAGAAATCACCTAAGACAGAAGAAGAAGAAGAAGAAGAACCACTCATGGAAGTCCCTGAGAACTTCAAGAAGTATGAAATAGAAGATTGACGAATCATGGTACGAATGCCTAAAAGAACAGTTGATGTTGGAAAAGTATATGATAACCAAGAGAAAACCAAAAAAATCATAGTCACCATAGAAGGAGAAGAAGAAAAATGTACTTACATTGGGCATGATTTGACGAATGAAGAAGAAGAAGAATTAATTTCCCTACTACATGAATATAGAGATGTGTTCGCTTGGAGTTACAAAGACCTGAAAGGAGTAGACCCGGATATATGCTCCCATAGAATCCCCATGACTCCAGATGCAAAACCTACAAAACAAAAACCGTACACGTACAATGATAAATATGCTGTGAAGATTAAAGAAGAAATAGATCGTTTGATAGAAGCAAGATTCATTTACGAAATTGAGCATACTGAATGGGTATCCCCCATTGTGGTCGTGCCCAAGAAGAATGGAAAATTGCATGTGTGTATTAACCTTAAGAAAGTTAATGCCGCCATGATTAGAGACAGTTATCCCTTTCCTATCACGGAACATTTATTGGAAAGAGTTGCGGGCAAGGAAGTTTAGAACTTTCTTGATGGTTTCTCAGGCTATAATCAAGTAGCCATTACTCCAGAAGATCAACACAAGATGGCTTTTGCCACAAAATGGGGCATATTTGCATTTTGTGTGATGCCATTTGGGTTGACAAATGCACCTGCCACTTTCCAACGACTCATGTGTCATGTTTTTAAGGAATTCTTACACAAGAATTTGGAAGTTTATGTCGATGATATATGTGCTCATTCAAATATGAGGCAGACTCATATCCCAGAATTAAGGCAACTATTTGAAAAATGTCGAGAACATCAGGTTTGTCTGAACCCAGAGAAATGTGTTTTCATGGTCAAACAAGGCAAAATTCTAGGACACATTGTGTCAAAGAATGGAATCTCTACAGATGAAGAAAAGTGAAATTAATTGCAGGCCAAGTAACGTAAAAGAGGTACATGCATTTATGGGTCATTGTGGTTATTACAAACGGTTCATACATATGTATGCAATCATAGCCAACCCTTTGTACTCTGTTTTGACCAAGTTTGAATGGATAGATGAGTGTGAAAATTCATTCAATGAACTTAAATGACATTTGTGCTCAACACCAATATTAATGATCCCAAATTGGAGTAAGCCATTCCATGTACATGTGGATCCATCCAACTATGCCATAGGATGTGTGTTGGAACAACCCACGAATGAAGGTAATATAGATCTCCCCATAACATACGCGAGCAAACAATTGAATGCAGCAGAAAGAAATTACACCACTACAGAACGAGAAGGATTAGGAATGATCTATGCAGTTAAGAAATTCAAGCATTATTTGTTGGCAAATAAGTTCAAGTTCTTCACGGATCATCAAGCATTACTGTACTTAGTCAATAAGCCATGTAACACAGGATGACTGATATGTTGGTTTCTATTACTCATGGAGTATGACTTTGAAGTAGTAGTCAGGAAAGGAAAAACCCATCTTAGAGCGGACCACCTCTCAAGATTAACAACAAGAGAAGCTTCTAAAGGAGTAGCAGATGAATTACCCGATGCATATTTGTTTAACCTGGAGATAGTACCAGAATGGGCTAAGTTTATTGTCCCTATCCTCACATATGGACCCAAGAATCCTAGGATAAGGATCAAAGAAGGAGAGATTACCAAGTCACAAAGATATCAAATAATAGAAGGAAGGATATATAAACAGGATAATCGAAAGTTTCTTGCTTGTTGTGTAGATGAATCAGAACATGCGAATTGGTTGCAATTAGCACACGTCAGTGCATTATAAGTTGTGTAGAGAATGCCCTGTTTGTTGTGAATGACCACCAGTAGAACATGCTACGTTACATCATATGTCTCTCACACCAGAATGGAGTGAACCATTAGTGATGTACTTGAGGATGAAAACATTCCCTCAAGGAATGACCTTAGCACGACAACGTAGTTTAGAGCAGGAAGCTCAAGCACTTATTGGTGACAACCTATACAAAAGAGGACGAGATGGATACCTAAGACAATGTGTTCATGAGAGCGATTATTTGAACATACTAGAGATTGCACACGAAGGTGTTGCAGGAGGTCATTTTTGTGGAGAATGAGTTCTCCTATGCGCAAAGGAAATGTGTAGTGAAACCTGTATGTCCAACACTTGGACAAACAACTGCACCTTAGATAGCTTGCTGCTCTCAATACAAAACTCAAATGGACTTGAGCCTTTATTCAATCAAAGTAGACAAAGAGAGCTTTCTAACAAGCTATACATAACTTAATTGTGCAAGTTTTGATTAAGAAACACAATTGACAAAGATGAACTACGTGTCCACATAGGTATGCTGAAGAACTGAGCTTCACTCTCAGAATGATAAATCTCTGAATATATATCCTTTGAGAAAAATATTCGGTACAAAGACAATAGACACAAATAGCTTTCCAACAAGCTAAAGACCAAGTAATTTCGATGAGCTTTGGTCAAGAAACTAGACTAACCATAGACCACCTGCACACATAAGTACATTGTAAAACTAGGCTTTACTCTCTGACAGATATGTCACAGAATATAAATGTTATGAATGAGATATTTGGGATAGTGAAAGTAGATGCCAAGAGCTTTCCAACAGGCAATTTGGATATGCTTTGGTTGGGAAACTTAACCGACCAAAATAGACTACTTGTCTACACAAGTATACTGAAACACTGGACTTCACTCTTTCACTGATATCTCACAAATTATATAAGATTTCAAAACAATATTTGGTATCAGAAAGTACAAGAGATAAACTTTCCAATGAATGTTTAAATGCAAGAAATGGTTACATATACACTGAGATATGAGCTCCACAACAGAGCTGTGTACAAACCGATGTGCGACTGGAAGGAGTCTAAGGGAAAACAAAATGACAAAATGACTAAATCCGACTACTGGGAACTCTTGCCTCTTTCTCTCCTTGTTTTGAATGTGCTCCCACTTCACTTTTATAACCAATGACCATGTGAAGAATTTTGTGCCTCCTTCTTAACTCACCACTTTCCCCACTACATGCCACTAACTACAAGGCAAGATATTGTATCTCTTACTAATCATGAATTTTGACTATACTTTGTCTTTCATTATTTTTTCCTTTTTTTCTCTACTTTTTCTTTATCTTTATATTTGGTAAATTTATCCAAGCATGGCTCATATGAAAATGAGCTTGTACATTTATCTTCAACACTCCCCCTCAAGCTCATTTGGGAGTTATCTTCATCCATGTCCTGCAAATTTATCATATCCTTGAAACCTTTGAGTTTAGAAGCATCCAAGAACTTTGTAAACATATCTGCAACCTGCTCTTTGGTTCTGATAAACTTTATCTCCACATCTTTGCTCAACACCTTCTCCCTTACATAATGGTAGTGGACCTGTATGTGCTTGCTCCTTGCATGAAACATAGGATTGCTGTTGATATATTTAGGTAGTGATGTGTGTGAACACACTAGGACCGCCGGGGCACTTTTTTCCCTCTTTAGGAGGTTT
Organism: Ceratopteris richardii; assembly: GCA_020310875.1. Lineage (NCBI taxonomy): Eukaryota > Viridiplantae > Streptophyta > Polypodiopsida > Polypodiales > Pteridaceae > Ceratopteris > Ceratopteris richardii. The sequence continues at coordinate 51,026,642 of CM035420.1, read as the reverse complement.
TTTTCCCCCGGCTTGTAAATACGCCTATTGCCCTAATGGGCTACTTATCTTTGTACATTCTCTAGTAATACATTCAGTATTGTGTGTTTGCGCTCCAAGCTTCTTCTTCTTCCTTGTGTTGTTCGCATGCTTTCGCAGGCGTCTATCTCCAACAATTGGTATTAGAGCAAGTCGTGGCTTCATCAAGGGTGCCGCCGACACTCCTCCGTTTGCAGTCTCAGAATTGCACGAATTTTGGTGAGCATACTCAACATGTTTCCGAGATCAAAACATCTTCGCTCTATGGTGCCGAAATCGCGATCTTAGCTCGTTTCGGCCTCCGAATGCACTATCGCAGCGCATGTGCAGGCTATTTCATCTTTTTGTGACAAAGGTATATACCAGTTTCTGTTCGCCAGTTTAAGCGTCTCGAAGTCTGCTATAGGTCTAGCAGAACTCGTCTGGGCAGTTCGATTCAACTTTTTGAGTTACAGTCGATTTTCTGCATCAAGGTATTTTAGTCACCGGCCATGGCTGAAAGCAATGATGTATTCCGTATGTTGGCTGTTGAGGATAAGTTGGATGGTACCAACTACCCATTATGGGCTTATATGATGCGACATGTATTGGTTGCAAAAGGACTGTGGAACATTGTGCAGGGTGTTGAAAGACGTCCTGTTACACTTGTAACAACAGGTACTGCAAATACAGGTGCTGGAGCTGATGAAGATGGTGTCGAAGATGATATTCCATAGATTCCTGTTCGTGCTGCTGTTTTTGTTGCACCTACTGCAGAGCAAATTCGTTGGGACGGCAGAGATGCTCAAGCACATGCATTGATAGCTTTGTCTGTCAAACGTGCTATTATTCCTCACATTCGCTCTTGCAGAACAACAAAGGATACTTGGGATACACTTACCACTTTGTACGATGCTAGGAATGAGGCTCGTGTTGCTTACCTCCGAAAACAGTTGGAGAGTGAGCACATGAATGAAGGTGATTTTATGGACAGTTTTCTCACAAAGATCAAAGGCCTGAAGGAAGAATTGATTTATGCTGATGAGGTTATACCAGATAGCTCACTTGTGCAGACCATTCTAAACGATCTTCCTGATTCATATCAGAGTTTTGCCTCTACTCTTCGATTTGAGGAGTTAGTCTCTGTTCTGTTGTAGGAAGATCAGTCCAGGCAAAACAGGTCCATTATGCGTGTTGCAGATCAAGCTTTCCTGGCTAGTCAGAAGGGCAAATGAAAATGGAGCTCTTCTACTAGTAAGCAGAAATCTGCAAATGTTGCACAATCGAAGAACCAGGATAAAGATGAGAAGAAATTAGAAAAGCAAAAATTGTTTTGCAAGTAGTGTAAAGGAAATGATCACATAATAAAGAACTGTCCAAAACTGGCTGCAAAAGAGGCAAAGAAGAAAGAGGCCGGAATGGTTGTTGCAGAGGCCTCTACACCAAAAACAGAGTCTGCAAATCTTGTGCAGGAAGAAGAATGGGCGTTTACTACTGTATGCAGTTTTGACCCATCTTCTCATGATCAGTGCATGTCTGGAGTAGACTCAGATGTTTGGTACTTTGACAGTGGGGCGACCAAACATATTACCTTGCAGCGCAGTTTCTTCTCTTGACTCAAGCCTACCCCTAAAGGGAATACTATTACATGTACCAACAACTCCTCTTATCCTATTATGGGAGTTGTTTTGACTACTGCTGATGGTAGTTCTTTCACTTTGTCAGATGCTTTATTTGTGCCAGGGATCAAGAAGAATCTGTTATCAGTTTTTGCATTAGCCAAGATTGGCTTGGTTGTGAAATTTGTTGATGACAGATGTACAGTTCATGATCTATCAAATGCCGATGTTATTATTGCTTCTGGCATTTTATGTCGTGGGCTGTATAAGCGCATAAACTATGAAAGATCTGTGAATGATTCGGCATGTGCAGTTCATGATTCTCAGGCTATGTCAGATGCAAAGCTTTGGCATGCACGCTTTGGTCATCTGAACTTTGATAGTTTGCAACGCATGCAGAAATCTGAAATGGTGTCCTCTTTGCCAAAACTTGAGGCACCTGGAAAACATGTTTGTGAGGGTTGTATTTTGGGCAAAATGCAGCGTTCATCCTTTCCAAAAGATGGTTCAGTTCAGGCTACGCAGAAATTATAGCTTGTACATAGTGATGTCTATGGTCCCATGCAGACACCCTCTTTTGGAAATTACCTTTACTTCGTGACTTTCATTGATGATTCTTCCAGGCATGCATGGGTATATCCACTCAAAGCAAAGTCCGAAGTGTTTATGTGCTTCAAACAGTTTTTGGTTTTGGCTGAAAATCTGTCAGCATGTAAAATGGGCACCCTCCGTTCTGATCGAGGGGGGGGGGAATATATGTCTTCTGTTTTTAATGCATTTCTGGATGAATATGGGATAAAACACTAGCGTACAGTGCCGTATACACCTCAACAGAATGGAGTTGCTGAACGAAAGAATAGGTCACTCATGGAGATGGTGAGGTGCATGGTCAAGAGTCAGGCTTTACCACATAGTTTGTGGCTTGAGGCTGTCATGTGTGCATCATATGTAGTGAATAGGTGTCCCACTAAAGCACTGCAGTCTATCACTCCATATGAGGCTTGGCATGACCGTAAGCCATCTGTTGCTCATCTGCATGTTTTTGGTTGTTTGGCATATGCACTAGTGCCTGAACAATATCACAAAAAATTGGATGATAAAGCAGTACAATGTATTTTTGTTGGGTACAGTTCTGAAAGTAAAGGCTATTGTCTGTATCATCCACACACAAAACGCATTCTGGTTAGCCATGATGTTGTTTTTGTGGAAGGTGCAATTGAGCCATTGCTTTCATGTACTAAGGAGACATCTGTGAGCTCCAAAGACATGTATGATACTTTGATGCCTCTTTTTACAGGTGGACAGTCTAGTTCTGGTCCTAATGAGGCAACTTCTCAGCCTTTGCAGGCTTCATATGATGATGTAGATCATTCCATTTCTGATGCAAATTTACATGATGCACTTGTTGATGAGAGAACTGATATATTGAGCAAGCAAAAACTATGCCAAAATGGTTGGTGCAGACTTTGCGTGACAACAAATTAGATGCACCTTTGTCATATTGTACTCGTTCAGGCTCTCATAGTGCCTCCTTTCGATTAGATTGCTATGCTATGGCTGCGTCTAGTCTCTATGATGAGAATGAGCCTATTTCTTTTGATCAAACATAGAATTCAGAAAATTGGATGGTTGCTATGCAATCTGAATATGATGCTATAATGAAGAATAGTACTTGGTCTTTATGTGACTTGCCTCCTGGCAACAAGGCCATTGACACTAAGTGGGTATACAAGTTGAAGCGTAAACCGGATGGTACAGTTGACAGGTATAAGGCTAGGCTTGTTGCAAAGGGTTATGCACATGAAAGAGGCATTGATTTTGATGAGACCTTTGCACCCACATGTCGTATGACTACTGTTCAGAGCATCTGTGCACTTGCAGCCCATCATGGTCGGAATGTACATCAGTTGGACATTAAAACTGCATTTCTGAATGGTGATTTGCATGAAGAAGTGTATGTTTTTCAGCCCTGTGGCTTTGTGCAGAAAGGGCATGAAAACCAGGTTTGCAGGTTAAAGAAGGCATTATATGGTTTAAAGCAAGCACCACGTGCTTGGTATGAGAAGATACATGCCTATCTGACTGCACATGGTTTTGAGAACAGTCCAACTGAAAGCACATTATATGTTAAGCATGCTAATGATGTGCTTCTGATCATTGTTGTCTATGTTAATGACATGCTGCTCAGTGGTCCTATTGAGATGCATATTGCTGATTTTAAGGCTGATTTGCATGCCTCATTTGAGATGTCTATTTTGGGGCATTTGCATCACTATTTGGGCATTCAGTTTATGCACGTTGATGGTGGAATGGCTTTGTGTCAAACAAAATATATTGACACATTATTGCATCGTTTTGGCCTTGAAGACTGTAAGCCTATTGCTACTCCTATGGAGACAGGTTTACGATTGCGTCTTCATGCTGGAGATGCATTTGATGGTGTTCTCTATCAGCAGGCTGTTGGATGCTTGATTTACTTATGCATTACTCGGCCAGATATTCAGTTTGCTGTCTCACAGATGAGCAGGTTTATGCATTGCCCAGGAGTCATGCATTGGAAGGCGGTTAAGCACATTTTTCGCTACTTGAGTGGTACTCGGCTACTTGGGTTGTTTTATCCCAAGGGGGGATCACTACCGCCAGATTTGCATGCTTTTTCTGACTCAGATTGGGCTGGTTGCTATGACACTCGTGTGTCCACTAGTGGTTTTTGCTTCATGCTTGGTAGCTCATGTATATCTTGGTTTAGCAAGAAGTAGCCTACTGTGGCCACTTCCAGTTGTGAGGCTGAGTATAGGGCAACTTTCACAGTGACTGTTGAGTGTGTGTGGCTCAGACGCCTTATGGATGATTTGGGTGTTGGCCAGTCTTCTGCCACCACCATCTTCACTGACAGTCAGAGCGCATTGGCAGTTGCGAGGAACCCTGTGTTCCATGCTCGCACTAAGCACATTGAGGTGCATTATCACTATGTCAGGGAGAGGTTCTCTGCTGGGGAGATCAGCTTGGCATATGTGCCCACGCAAGAGAACATTGCAGACCTTTTCACGAAGGCTCTGCCTAGGGAGAAGTTTGAAGCTTTCCACAAAGCTTTGGGCTTACTTCCTTTTGTGGAGTGATTTCCACATAGCTTGCCACTTCCTTATACATGAGTGCCAGCTCCTTGTTCACCGCATCACTCCCAGGGGGGATTTGTTGATATATTTAGGTAGTGATGTGTGTGAACACACTAGAATCGTCGGGGCACTTTTTTCCCTCTTTAGGAGGTTTTTTTTCCCTCGGCTTGTAAATACGCCTATTGCCCTAATGGGCTACTTATCTTTGTACATTCTCTAGTAATACATTCAGTATTGTGTGTTTGTGCTCCAAGCTTCTTCTTCTTCCTTGTGCTGTTCGCGTGCTTCCGCAGGCGTTTATCTCCAACAATTTCTTGCCAAGTAAATACTTGACATGTTATCACCGTATATAGGGATGGTTCCAACTTGCACTCCAAGATCAGCCAAAAGCATTTTAATCCACATTGCTTCACATGTGGCAAATGCTAATCTTCTATATTTAGCCTCCATGGATTAAAGTGCAATAGTAGGTTGTTTCTTTGAGCTCCATGTGATAGGTTTGCTTCCTATTATGAATGCATAACCTGAGGTTGATCTTCTATCTTCCTTTGAACCTGCCCAATCAGCATCACTAAAGCCTTTGACCTGTACTTCTTCATCAAACTTGTAAAAGAAAGCATGATTAACTGTATGCTTTATGTATCTCAACACTCTCTTGGGTGAATTTAAGTGTTCACTTGTTGGGGCTTGCATAAATTGAGAAAGTACACCAACAACATAAGATAAATCAGGTCTTGTAATGTTTGCATTAATGATCCTACAATGCTTCTGTATGTTGCTACCTTCCAATGGTTCTCCATCGTTAGAACAAATCTTTGTATTTGTGTCCATGGGTTGAGTGAGTGGTTTGCATTCACACATTCCAAATATGAAAAGAACATCCAACAAGTACTTCCTTTGCATCAAGTAGATGCCACTCTTTCCATAAACAACTTCAATTCCTAGAAAATATTTTAGCTCTCCAAGATCTGAAATTTTAAACTCCTTACCAAAATTCCTTTTGATGTCCTTAATCCCTGTAACATCATTTCTTGTTTTGATGAGGTCATCGACACATATGCAAATATGTACCTCTCTATTTTCTTCCTTCTTCATGTATAATGAAGGATCTACACTACTTGGGTTGTATCCACACTTAGTTAGATATTCTACCAATCTCTGATTCCATGCTCTTGGTGCTTGCTTCAAGCCATAAAGTGCCTTTTTCAACCTACAAACAAAGTGTGGATGGTTTTCATCTTCAAATCCAACCGATTGACTCATGTATACATCTCCTTGTAGTTCTCCATTAAGAAAAACATTTTTGATGTCGAGTTGATATAGTGGCCATGTATTTGAAGCAACAATTGCTATTAAGGTTCTGATAGTTCCGATCTTTGCAATAGGGCTGAAAACGTCATCATAATCTATGCCTTGTGTTTGTTTAAATCCTTTGGCAACTAATATAGCTTTATATCTAGCTAGTGAACCATCAACATTCCTCTTTACTTTAAACACCCATTTGTTTGGAACAATCTTCATACCTTCTTTCTTTGGCACTAGCTCCCATGTGTGATTATCTTTTAGAGCTTTGATCTCCTCTTTCATAGCTTGCTTCCATTCCTTTTGTGTGCAAGCTTCTTCATATGTCTCAGGCTCTTTGTCTTTGATAGCCTGCATCATGTATGCAAAATATGTCGCCATAAAACTATCATAACTCAACCTTTGAGTTGGATACCTTGTCCTTGAAGATCTTCTTTCATTGCCTTTAGAAAGTTGCTTCTTTAACCTATTCAAATTTACCATCGGAGTGATTACTTCTTCATATTCTTCTTCACTTGCATCTACCTCACTGTTTGGAGTAGCAATTGCTTCTTCGGCTCTACTATGAGCTGAATTTGGAGACAAAGAATGACTCCCCCTCCATGTTGAACATTCTTCATTTGATGTAGATGCCTCTGGACCTGAAACGTTTGTGCTTGATTGTTGAACTTCTCTTTGATTTGTTCCTGCATAATCATCACAGTCTTCTTCAAGAATCTTTTTCTTTCCTTTATCTTCATACCATGGTCTTAGTTCATCAAAGACTATATCTCATGAGACTCTTAATTCTTTGTTCTAGGGTTGTAACACTTGTATCCTTTTTGCTCCGTCGAGTAGCTGATGGAAATGCATTTTTCTGATCTTGGTTCCATCTTTGTTCTAACTTCTTGTGGAATGTGAACAAAGCAAACACATCCAAACACTTTGAGGTGTGTAAGATCAGGTTTCTTACGAGTATATACCTCTTCTGGAGTCAAGTGATATATTATTGATGTTGTGCACCTATCCATCAAGTAAATGGCGGTTGTGGTAGCTTCAGCCCAATAGTACAATGGTACCTTCATCTCGTTGAGCATGCATCTTGCAATTTCAGCAATTTGCCTATTTTTCCTCTCAACTACTCCATTTTGTTGTGGTGTATACCTACAAGTGAATTGCCTTTTGATCCCATTATCTTGTAGAAAATCTGAAAATTCTTTGGAGAAGTATTCTCCTCCACCATCGGACCTTAAGGTTTTGATAGACTTTCCTGTTTCTTTTTCAACTTCAATTTTGAATCTTTTGAATATAGAAAACACCTCTAATTTTTGCTTCATACAAAATAGCCATACCTTTCTTGAGTGATCATCAATGATGGTGACAAAAAATCTATTACTAGCCATTGATTCCTCTTGCATTGGTCCCCATACATCCGTATGTATCAAGTCCAAGACATTTGGAGCCACATAATTGCTCCCCTTGAATGGCTGCCTTGTTTCCTTTCCTAGTTGACAAGCTTCACATAACTCATGTAGTCCAATGCTATTAAATTTTGGAAGACCTCTTACCACTTCATGTTTGCTCATGTCCTTCAACTTTGAAATGTTGATGTGTCCTATTCTTTTGTGCCATAAGTCTAACTCTGAAATCATCTTGTTCCCACATTGAATGTACATGACCTTTCCATGTGGATGTTGGACATCCAAAGTGAACATCCTTCCTTCTCTTCTACCTCGAGAAATGACCTTGAATCCTTCCTTTGGATTCTTTATGAAGCACCCATTCTCATTGAATATGACATGATAACCCTTCTCTACCATTTGTCCTACTAAAATAAAGTTCTTTGAAATTATAGGAACATGAAGAACATAAGAAAGTACCTTTGCTCTACTTGTATCTCCAATCCTTATATCTCCAGACTTCCTTCTCTATTGTTGTTGCATCCTCCTCCAAGTTGTATTTGAGGGGTGTCTTCTTGCCCCTTCTGTGGTCTATGATGGGCTCTCCCAATCCATCAACCTGAACTTTCTTCTGAATTTCATCATAACCTTCAGCTGTGTAAGAATTATTAAGAAAAATTCCAAAACAAGAGGAAGAGTTTCCTGCTTGGAGCCAATTTAGAATATCCTCTTCTTCCTCGAAATCTATTTGAGGTTGGTCGTCTGTTTCTGGTTCCATGCAAATGCCAACTGTTTGCATCATGCTGGTGTTCCCTTGATTATCTGGGCCCTCTTCTAAATGTATTTGTGTCAGCTCTTGTCCTTTCTTTTGTACCCACATAGTGTCTTCACCCCAATCATGGATGACACTTGCATGCCTCAGCCATGGTCTTCCAATTAAGAGGGGAAATCCTCCTTCAACCTGGGGCTGACTTAAAACCACAAAATCCAGAATGAATAGATTACCTTGTACTTCAAGTGGAACATTTGGGATCACTCCCAAGGGCCTTAATTTTCTCTGATCTGCCAAAGTAATAGTGAAATTTGTAGGCCTTGAAGGGTGGAGTCCAATCTTTTCCATTGTATGTTCAGGCATCAAGTTAATACCAGAACCACCATCCACAATAACTCCTTGAAACTCATGACCTTTGATAGATACTGTGAGCCGAGGACTCTTATAATCTGTAAGGGGTGCTTCCCCTACAATTTTACCTTTATGTATAACAACAGTCTTTGCCGCCAAACTTGTAGTGGAAGCCTCATCAATTATTTGCAAGAGTTCTGACCTGAATTTTTCATCCATCTTTATTAAATAAAAAATACTAACCTCCTTTTTCATGGACCTGAGTAGTTTTGAAGCCTCTGATTCCTGAAGAGCATGAGCTCCAATTGACTTATCAAACTCCTCATGAGCCCTGTTGAATGCATGCCCAATTGCATCACTGGTACATATGGGATCTCCTTTTTGCCTTGTATCTACACATGCGGTGGCCTTGTCTTCAGGTGTCTTCTTGTCTTTGTTCAATCCTTCAATTTTTGATTCTTGAACTATATCTACTTGAGCCTTTCCCTTGTTTCTTGTTTGCACTGTAAAAGATTCTATTTCTTCTAACTGCACCACCCTGGTAGATGGTGATGGCTCATTGTCTTGATCTAACATTTCTTCTTCATGCACAAAAATCATTTGAATATGGGGCCCGGATGAAGAGGCTTGATTCTTAGGACAACAATTTGTATAATGGTCTTTGGCCTCTGGGCAGTTTTGTTGGAGTTAGACGTCTGCAGAAGCACACGAAAAGCACAAGGAAGAAGAAGAAGCTTGGAGCACAACACACAATCCTGAATGTATTACTAGAGAATGTACAAAGATAAGTAGCCCATTAGGGCAATAGGTGTATATACAAGCCGGGGGAAAAAAACCTCCTAAAGAGGAAAAAAAGTGCCCCGACGGTCCTAGAGTGTTCACACACATCACTACCTAAATATATCAACAAATCCCCCCTGGGAGTGATGCGGCGAACAAGGAGCTGGCACTCATGTATAAGGAAGTGCCAAGCTATGTGGAAATCACTCCACAAAAGGAAGTAAGCCCAAAGCTTTGCGGAAAGCACATCATTAGCAGGCTTAACATATAAGGTGCTTTCAGTTCGACAGTTCTCAAAACCATGTGTAATCAGATAGGCATGTATCTTCTCATACCAAGCACGTGGTGCTTGCTTTAAACCATATAATGCCTTCTTTAACCTGCACACCTGGTTTTCATGCCCTTTCTGCACAAAGCCACGGGGCTGAAAAACATGCACTTCTTCATGCAAGTCACCATTTAGAAATGCTGTTTTAATGTCCAACTGATGTACATTCCAACCATGATGGGCTGCAAGTGCACAAATGCTCTGAACAGTAGTCATACGGCATGTAGGTGCAAAGGTCTCATCAAAATCAATGCCTCTTTCCTGTGCATAACCCTTTGCAACAAGCCTAGCATAAATAGATTAAAAAACCTCTAGCTTTTATCATCCATAAACTGAGAACTCAATCCAAAATCCGAAGCATACTAAGAAGCATCCTGCGTGGAGTCACATGGTAAGGTTAGCGTGAATCTGTTGGATGAACGTCTGCCTCTCTTCACACCCCTCTACGACAACCTTTGTGAACCCGACGTGAAGTGTGATGATAGTGTGCTTAGGGTTTGCATTGTATTCGAAATTTTTATTTAAAATAATTAACTTTATCTTCTTCTTGTATGTAGGAAAGTGAAGAAAGAAGCTGCAACGAAACGTGAAGATTTTGCTGCTTACCTTTTCCCTAGGTATTGAGGGCTGGTCTTATGACCTGAGCACCTCCACGGGAAGAAGAATATCTAACTGGAGGAGCTTCGTCACTTCACCCCCCCCCCTGTCATCAACATACAAGAAGATCAATATTTTTTCACATTCACTTTTAGTTTGTATTTAGGATTTATTCAAAAAGGCTATAAAAAATATATCACGTACACTTTAGAACCTCTACATCAAACAAACTTCAAGTAAGGTGTTTTCCAAGTTCCTTTATTTTTAGTTCATTCACATCACTAAAAAAGGTTGTTTTCATTTTCACTAGGAATTAGGCACTTTCATACTTACATTGAAAGAGCATTGAAACATTTCTTTTCATTTAGGAAAGATAGTTTTGTTTAAAGCACTTAAAACATCTTCATATTAGATCTTAGGAAAGTTTTATAAAAAGATTATTTTTACAGCACCAAAAAGAAATATTTTATTTTTGAAACAGAAAGATTGTTTGTTTCTTTCATTGCATAAAAAGAATTTTATATCATAAAAAGGGTTTTAGATTTAAAATGTTTTGATTTATAGTTATTGCTTTTATTTCTTTCTTGTTTTATCCAAAATCAAAGAAAATTTTATTAAGAAAATTAATAGTAATTAAAAAAAAAACCAAAATATTTAAATCAAGGATCTATATTTTATAAAATTTATCTACTTTATTAGAGAAACCCTTAGAATTAAAAAGGTTTGAAAATTCAAGTTCTAAAAAGTTCTTAAAAATTAAAAAACTCGAAAAGTAAAAGAAAAATCTACTTATAAATTCAAAAGATTAAGTTAAAGAGATAAGTATAAATTTAGGAAGAAAGAAAAATATTTAAAAAAGTCAGAAATAGTAAAACCTAGGTTTAGGTAAAGCCAACATCCCTGGCTTTATCGATTAGTGATATATTTAGGCAGTTTAGGAAACAATTAGAACCTGCTATTAGGGAGCTTCTACTCCATTCAAAGCGTTACGAAGAATGAAAAATGGAGGAGATGTTCAAAAATATGATGTTTGAGAAGCAAGGAACATGACAGTCCACGGGAGTTTTGTATTTTTCTACCTCACAATTAAAAAAAATATGAAATGAACGATAGTTTTGTATTTTTCTCCCTCACAATAAAAAAAAATATGATCGAGATTTTCGTATTTTTCTCCCTCACAATAAAAAAAATATGAATGGGAGTTTTGTATTTTTCTCCCTCACAATAAAAAAAAAAATATGATCGGGAGTTTTGTATTTTCTCCCTCATAATTAAAAAAAATATATGATTGGGAGTTTTGTATTTTTCTCCGTCACAATTAAAAAAAAAAAATGAAAATGAATAGGAGTTTTGTATTTTTCTCCCTCACAATTAAAAAAATTATGAACAGGAGTTTACCATCTCCCTCATCAAAAGGTAATTACGAGCACAGGAGTTTACCATGTCCCTCAACAAAAGGTAAGCATGAGCATGGGAGTTTTACCATCTCCCTCATCAATCGGTAATTACGAGCACGGGATCTTACCATCTCCCTCATCAAAAGGTAAGTATGAGCATGGGAGTTTTACCATCTCCCTCATCAAGTGGCAATTACGAGCAAGGGAGTTTACCATCTCCCCCATCAAAAGGTAAGTATGAGCATGGGAGTTTTACCATCTCCGTCATCAACCGGTAATTACGAGCACGGGATTTCTACCAGCTTCGTCATCAAAAAGGCTAGAAATATGGTGCAAACTATGAGTTGAAGTATGATAAGGAGAATGACTGATTTATATATGGTTTTCTTAACTATGAATTTACTTTGCAGGATGAACACAATGTATGGTTATGAAATTAATTTTACTTATATAGCGAGCTGTTAAATGTTCATCAGGACTTGAAAATGATTTTGATCAAGTCATTGAAGATTTGAATGGCAAATTTACAATGAAGATGGAGTTGAAGAAGAAAGAAGATTGAAGATAAAGTTGATTTCAGGTCGTATTATTCTATGTTTTTTAAAATTAGTTATGTTTTGATTTATGCATGTTATTTGCATTCATATAAACTTAAATTATAAAATTTGGGATGAAGTATATTATTTTATAAAGGAAATCTATTTAACCATACTAGGAAAATAGGCATGATTTATATTTCTAGATTTATAGATTGAGTGGGATTTGTGATGGATAGAAGGATTTGTGATTCATTTCAGATAAAGGAAGTTATTGTATATGTGTAGGAGCATATTGATGCATGCTCCTTGTCGATGATATCCTAGGTCTTTCTTATACATGCATCTAGAACCTTAGCTCGGATTAAGGGGTTAAGCCTTTCCCCTTCAAAACCAAAAAAGATGCAAATGTAAAAGGGGTTAAGCCTTTCCCCTTCAAAAACAAAAAAGTTGCGAAGAAAAATAAGAAAAGAGAAAATGAGAACATCAAGTAGTATATTAATGGCTACTACAAGATGAGAAAAAGAAAAGAAAAAAGAAAAGAAAAAAGAAAAGAAAAAAGAAAAGAAAAAAGAAAAGAAAAAAAAAGAGAATACAAAAGAAAAGAAAAAGAAAAATATGATTCAGTCGTGGTCTTGAAACCACTTCTGAAATATTATGTGGGCTATATGAGGTGGAGGTTTGCTGCAGAAGAGTTAGTTAGATGTATCTTATGGTGGATGTCTAGGAAATAAAAGAAAACATACTTATATAAATTAAATTTTACTTAAGAACAAGGTTAATGGAATGGTAAGTACCTCAATTACCTAAATAGCCTTTATAGGATTTTCTAAATTTGTATTTTCGACTATATGCATTAACTGAAACGATTTATAATTTATATTTATGTAATTTTAGAAATTTTCTTTATTATCAAAAACATGATTAGAAATTAAAAGCATTTTTTATTTTTTAGAGTTAAAGTATAGTTTTACCAAAGAATTTGATATTGAGGCTGTCCTAGAGGGGTGTGAAGGGAGGCAGACGTTCATATAACAGATTCACGCTAGCCTAACCATGTGACTACATGCAGGGTGTTTCTTAGTATGCTTCGGGTTTTGGATTGAGTCCTCAGTTTATGGGCGATAAAAGCTAAACATTTTTAATCTATTTAAGTTTATTTTAAGAAATAAGATTCATGTGAAAGTATATTTCTAGTCGATGCTAAATCTAAAAACTAAGATTTAAATGAACTAACAAATTTTTTGTTTTTTTAGTCACAGATTTGCTTACCATTGCTAAATGCTTAGACCTATGAAAGTGGAATATATAAAACTCAATTAAATCGTAAAGGGAAATTATGAAAAACTTTAGATCAATTATAGGCCTAAACAAATAAGTTCTAATACAATTCTAATAAGTTCTAATACAATTCTAATAAGTTCTAATACATTTTCCATAGAATATTCCTATACAAATTTATAATTTCTAATATCATATGCTGGTTCAATCTCGTAATCTCGTAATCTCGTAATCTCGTAATCTCGTAATCTCGTAATCTCGTAATCTCGTAATCTCGTAATCTTCTTCACAATGATCTGCACGTGATCATTCAACAAAAAAACACATAAGTATGCTTTTAATTAACACAAAACACTCATTTGCTAATCTAACATTCAATACATAACTTAAACCTATACTAACAAATGTATACATAGACTTCTAACTTCCTAACTTTCATGCATATGAAAACTTCATTTTTGCACACATGCACATTTTTCTAACACTATCATATGTTACCGTTAGTGTCCATGTGAAAGGCCAAATGGCCACTGGACACTTCTTTGTATATGTTCTTTAATAAAACATATAGTGGCCTGGTCAGTCACAGACTGTAAGTTTGACCGCATTTGTAAGACCTAAGAAGTCTGTCTTCATGCTCCCTGTGTACTGCGTTTTCTGCGTATTCTACAACATCTATGCGGGGTACTGTGTGTGGCGACAGGAGCTCGGTTTTCTACTTTGAGCATATCGTCGCGGAGCTCTCGAGAAGGAGAGTACAGTGTGGTGCACGCCATCGAAATACTTCACTGGTATCAGAGCAGTTCGAGGCAAAAAGCTTTGTTCTTTTTGTGCGAGCGAAGCGAGCAACCCCGAAGTCACCGTTGGCGCCGTTGGCTGCGCGCGAGGGAGGACCTCAACGATCAAGGAATATAGAGGTTCCCGGTACTTCCCGGGAGGTCACCCATCCCAGTACTGTTCCCCCCAGAGCTCGCTTAACCGCGGCAATCTCTTGCCACTAAGCTACACTCTTGTGGTGTTTGAAGAAGGGGAAAGACTAAGGTTGGCATTACCTTGAACAAGTTTTGGTCCCTCAAAGCTTCATTTTTGCTTTTAAAGCCTATTTCTGAAGCAATTTTGGGGTGTTTTTGGAGCCATTTTGGAGTACTTTCGCACGTAGTTCTCTTCACACAGGTCCAAGAACATCAAGAAGAGTGTTCCTTGTACTTCTCAGACAATAAATATCAACCTTTGGGGCTATATTTTCAGCCACACTCGTAAAACTACAGGTTTCTCGAGGGGTTTTCAGTTTTGGTGGGAGCAGTCGCTGCAAATTTATGCAGGTTTTTAAAGCCTAAAACATCAGAGTTGATAGACACTTGCAGGTGTTATTGGCTAGTTTTTTTTGGGCTGTGTATTCAGCCTTTCAGTGTCATTTTACTGCATATATTGAGCACATACACACCATGTACGCTTCTGTGGATACCGCTTATGTACGTCCATGTGGGCATTGATATAGCGGTTACGTTCTTTGCATAAAGCCTTTTACGTTTGATAAAGAGGGTCGTGGTGAGGTTTTCTTAACTGGGAGACACCCAGATGTCGGGGTCTCTTCGGTGATGCAGGTGGAAGACTTACCCAGCCTCGCCATAGGAGATGTATGATAGTTGTTCATAGGTGCTCGATAAGCCTAGTTGGCTTCTATTGGGTAACTGATTATATGCAGTGGAGTCAGTGATTCACTATGCAGGTAGACATGTTAGTACTTGCAGTTTTATGATACTTTGACACTGGTCATATGCTAATTTTGTAGAGGATACTCTGGCAAAATTTTTCCAGATTTCTGGTTTAGCCAACTATATAGTGGTCGATTTACTCCTTGATACACTTATTTGTTGGTGTTTGGACTCTTCTAGCTCCATTATCATTCTATTCAGTTCTCTACGATCATGGCATCAGAGGTCTCAGGCACATCCGGTGGATCAGGGTCTAGTGCTAGCGTTCCGAGGAGGAGCTATAACTTGCAGGGCAAAGACCATTTTGAGATCCGAAAATTTGATGGCACAAACTTTGCTCTATGGAAGAATCAGATTAAAGATGTGCTGATTCAAAGAAGGCAATGGAAGCCAGTAAATGGGATTTCAAAGAAGCCTGCTGACATGGATGAAGATGATTGGGATGAGTTAGATGAAATGGCCAGGTCTACCATTCGCTTGCACCTAGCAGATAATGTTTACTTTACAGTATTAGACTGTGAAAGTGCAGAGGAGCTTTGGAAGAAGTTATGCAATACATATGAAAAAGAGACGGCATCAAATAAAGTATATCTGATGAGAAAATTATACGACCTTCGTATGAAGGACACAGACAGTGTTGCTGCTCATCTAAATGAGTTTGATGCCATATTCTCCCAGTTACAGGCTCAGAAAATGGATATGGACAATGAAATGAAAGCAGTATTGCTGTTATGCACCCTGCCATCATCATGGGATACATTTTGCACAGCTATTAGCAATAGTGCACCAGGTGGTAAACTCGTCTATGATGACATATGTGGAGCACTCTTGAGTGAGGAGATTCGTAGAAAATCTATGGTTGGCACTCAGAGTGGAGATGCATATAATGTTCGTGATTCTTACCAAGGAAAGAATCAACAACGTGGCAGGAGCAAGAACAAGGAAAAGAATGGTCAACGGAATAAGAGCAGAAGTAAATCAAGGAAGAGGGATATTGAATGCCATTATTGTCATAAGAAAGGACACATGAAGAAAGACTGTTATGCATTAAAGAATGCTAAAGGTAAAGGACAGAATGTTGATGGGCATGTTAAACAGTTACCTGCACCATCTACTTCGACTGTGAAGATTGAAGAAATTAATGCTATTTCTGATGATGCTGATGTGTTGACACTTGATAGTACTGTGCCATCTGAGGCACTTATGGCTGATTCGCTTTCCCACACCTGGCTGCTAGATTCTGGTGCTTCTTTCCATGTGACACCACATAGAGAATGGTTCTCTAATTATGCAGCAAAGTCTCTTGGTACCGTGAGACTTGGTGACTCTTACCAGTGTGATGTTGTGGGGATTGGAGATGTGGTTGTGCAGTTCATTGACGGTTCAAAATTTACTATGCATAATGTACGCCATGTACCTCAGTTATCACGCAGTTTGATGTCAGTTGGTCAACTTGATGACCTTGGTTACAAGGTGGTCTTCTATGCTCAGTCCTTTCGTATATCAAAGGGCAATATGGTTATTGCAAAAGGAAGGAAAGTTGGCTCACTTTACCCTTTATTTGTATCACAGAAAGAACACTTGTTAGCTGTTACTGAACAGCCTATGGCTTGTATTTGGCATGGTCGTTTGGGCCATATATCTCGTAGTGGAATGGAAAATCTTTCTCGTTCTGGCTACTTACCTGTGTTATCTTTCTCTGATTTTTCATTTTGTGAGCATTGTCAATATGGAAAGCAAACCAGAAATGTGCATAAAACGCACATTGACTCTTCAATTCAGCCTTTAGATCTTGTTCATACAGATGTGTGTGGTCCTATGCCCACTAGGTCCTTAGGTGGTTCTCTTTACTTTGTTACTTTCATAGATGATGCTACTAGAAAAGTCTGGGTATATCCTATCAAATCGAAGGATGATGTATTCGCTACTTTCAAAAAATGGCTTGCTTCAGTTGAGACTGAAAAAGGAACTAAGCTTAAGGCTTTACGTTCAGATAATGGGGGTGAGTATACCTCACATGAATTCAGCCTTTTCTGTCAGTGTAGAGGGATTCGTAGAGAGTTTACAGCTCCTTATACCCCAGTACAGAATGGTGTAGCTGAGAGGATGAATAGAACTATTCAAGATAGAGTAGTCTCTATGTTGCATCATGCAAACCTCTCACAAGGTTTTTGGGCAGAAGCAGTATTGACTGCAGTTCATGTGATTAACCTTTCACCTAGTACTGCCAAAGGTCTGAAAGTGGCACAAGAGTTATGGACAGGGAAACCACCATATTATGATCATCTTCGAGTTTTTGGGTGTGAAGCATATGTTCATATACCCAAGAATCTTAGACAGAAGTTGGACCATAAGTCAAAGAAATACATTTTTCTTGGATATGGTCGAGAAGGACAATTTGGATATCGCTTATGGGATCCTGAAACACGGTCAGTGATCAGAAGTAGTGATGTCATTTTTAATGAGTCTAAGATGCATAAACAGCCGATTAAGGAGGTTGAAGTGAGAAGAGTGGTGTTTGAGGATACTAGTCCTCCGGTTAGCATGCATAAAAATGCTGCACATAGGGATGTTCAAGAGAATGTCCATTCAGATCAGTCTGCACATGTTCCTGTTCAGCAACCATTGAGACGTTCTGCACGTGTCTCATATCCACCTGATAGATATGTTCCATGTTTAGATTTTGTTATGCTAACAGATGCCGGTGAGCCCTCTTGCTACAAAGAGGCTATGCAGACAGAGGATCATGTCAAGTGGGAGCGTGCCATGAAGAGGGAGTTGGATTCTATTCACAAGAATGGTACTTGGGACTTAGTACCTTTGCCAAAGGGAAGGAAAGCTTTACCATGTAAATGGGTATATAAGCTGAAATTCACATCAGATAGTGCTTCTCCAAAATATAAAGCACGACTTGTTGCAAAGGGTTTTAAGCAACAACATGGTGTTGATTTTGAGGAAATCTTCTCCCCAGTGGTCAAGATGACTACTTTGCGCATGTTGCTTGGATTCGTTGCAATGGAGGACTTAGAGCTAGTCCAAATGGATGTGAAAACAGCTTTCTTGCATGGAGATCTTACAGATGAGATCTATATGGAACAACCAGAGGGTTATGTAGTTCCTGGCAAGGAAAATCTAGTTTGTAAGCTCAAGAAGAGCTTGTATGGACTTAAACAGTCTCCTAGACAATGGTACCAAAAGTTTGATGCTTTTATGAAGTCCCAAGGCTATTCTCGGAGCAATGAGGATCATTGTCTCTACACAAAGAGATGTTCTGATGGAAGCTTGATATGCTTGATACTTTACGTCGATGATATGTTGATTGCTGGGAAGTCCTCTTATGATTTGTCAATTCTCAAAAAGAAGTTGAGTCAGACATTTGATATGAAGGATTTGGGGGATGCCAAACATATTCTTGGCATGCACATTACTCGTGATAGGAGTAAAAGATGCATATACTTGTCTCAAAGTGAGTACATATCCAAAGTACTTCATCGATTCAATATGCAGGGTGGAAAGGCATTGAGTACACCTTTACCCACATATGTGAAATTGAGCAAGGATGACTGCCCCAAATCAGATGAGGAAAAGGAATTCATGACCAAAATTCCCTATCAGTCTGCTGTTGGTAGTCTCATGTATGCTATGGTAGCTACGAGACCAGACATTGCATTTGCAGTGGGAGTTGTGAGCAGATATATGTCTAATCCTGGCAAGAAACATTGGGAAGCGGTCAAAATGATTTTGAGATATCTGAGTGGCACTAAGGACAAGTGTCTATGCTTAGGTAGAGGGAAAGCATCCATTATTGGTTACACAGATTCTGACTATGCTGGTTGTGTAGACAATCGTAAGTCTACATCAGGGTACATTTTTCATTTTGCTGGAGGTGCTATCTCTTGGAGATCTCGTCTTCAAGAATGTACAGCTGTTTCCACCACAGAAGCAGAGTATGTTGCAGCAAGTGAGGCATGTAAGGAAGCATTGTGGCTTTCTCGTCTTGCTTGTGATATGGGTTTGCCTCAGCATGTACCTCACTTGCTCAGTGATAGTCAGAGTGCCATTGCTTTGGCTAAGAATCCGGTCTATCATGCAAAGACCAAGCACATTGAGGTGAGGTATCACTTCATTAGAGATTGCTTAGCCACTGAGAGCATTATTCTTGAGAAGGTTCACACTCGAGATAATGCTGCAGATGCTTTGACTAAAGCTCTACCACAGGATAGCTTTCGACACTGTTGTCACTTGATGGGGGTTACTTGATTCTTGATCTTACGCAGTCACTTGTATACTGTGTAACATGCCCATCAGGTGGGAGGTATAGTTTGTATACTCACACTCAGGTATTCTTTATCATTCTTTCTTTTTTCTCCCATAGTTACTTTGGCCATATTGGCCTTTAGTGGGAGATTGTTACCGTTAGTGTCCATGTGAAAGGCCAAATGGCCACCGGACACTTCTTTGTATATGTTCTTTAATAAAACATATAGTGGCCTGGTCAGTCACAGACTGTAAGTTCGACCGCATTTGTAAGACCTAAGAAGTCTGTCTTCGTGCTCCCTGTGTACTGCGTTTTCTGCGTATTCTACAACATCTCTGCGGGGTACTGTGTGTGGCGACAGGAGCTCGGTTTTCTACTTTGAGCATATCATCGTGGAGCTCTCGAGAAGGAGAGTACAGTGTGGTGCACGCCATCGAAATACTTCATCATACATGCATATGCACATATGCACTCCGAACTTCCTATTATGCATGCATATGCATTTGTGCACATCATACTCAAATATATATATACATGCATACATACACTTATGCATACACTAATTTTCGCATGCTTATACATCATTCATGCATTCCTATACACTTATAAACATTCATGCATAAACTCACACATATACATGCATATCATATGCATATATGTATCACACACTCTTTATATTCATAAACACACATTCATCACATACATCCATGCATCACATCACATGCATACATGCATCACTTCACATGCATACATGCATCACTTCACATGCATACATGCATCACTTCACATGCATACATGCATCATTTCACATCTCCGTAAGTTACATGCTTATGCATACATCTACTTGCATACATACACTCATACTACATGCATACAATTATGCATACATACACTCATACTACATGCATACAATTATGCATACATACACTCATACTATACGTATACACTCATGCATACATGCATACTAACATGCATATATGCATTCATTCTTCACATGCACATACCTCACACATGCACATGCTACTCATACATGTACATGCACATACTCATGCACATGTAAAAACACACATGCATGCTTATCTTAATCATGCACATGCATACACACATATCACATGCACAATTCACTCATGCATACATGCACTTAACATGCGTACATATCATTCTAATATACATCTCGTATGCATGCATCCATTATATGTGCATATGCACTTCCATACAACTCATGCTTTATCATTCATGCATGCATATACTCCTAACATACATGCACATCACATACTCATGCACATGCATACTTATCCTAATCATGCACATGCATACACACATATCACATGCATACACATGCACAATTCATGCACTCATGTATACACACTCCACTTACATACATACATTCATGCTCACATGCATACACATGTATCACATCACATCCTAACTTACATGCTTATGCATACATCTACTTGCATACATACACTCATACTACATGCATACAATTATGCATACATACACTCATACTATATGCATACACTCATGCATACATGCATACTAACATTTATACAATCATGTATACAATCACTTATACTAACATGCATTTACTAACTTATACCTAATATGTATAACATACTACATGCATACATAAGCATGCAAACTAACATGCATTCTTAAGCATGCACTAACATCTAATATGCATGCACTCATAATACATGCATACACTCATGCATACATATATGCATTACATTCATACTTGCATCATACTTACATGCATTAATACACATGCATACATGCATCAATACACATGCATACTAACATGCATTCCTAAACATGCACTAATATCTAATATGCATGCACTCATCATACTTATGCATTCATCACATAATATATGCATCACATACCATACATTCATATTCATTTACTTATGCATACACATGCATACATACATTCATGCACACTCATGCATGTTCACACTTATGCACACACATGCATACATACACTCATGCATGCTCATGCATATGCATCCTCTCTCTCTCTCTGTCTCTCTCTCTCTCACTCACTCACTCACTCTCTCTCTCTCTCTCTCTCTCTCTCTCTCTCTCTCTCTCTCTCCCGACTCTATCTGCACTTGGGCGGCCGCTGGAATTGGAGGAGGGGGGAGAAGAAATAGGTTCTCTCTCTCTCTCTCTCTCTCTCTCTATATATATATATATATATATATATATATATATATATATATATATATATATATATATATATATATATATATATATATATATATATATATATATATATATATATATATATATATATATTTCACTCCTATGCAATGCACGTCAGCTGGATGGGGGTGGAGAAGAAGGTTACACTCTCTCTCTCTCTCTCTCTCCTTCTCTCTCTCTCTCTCTCTCTCTCTTCTCTCTCTCTCTCTCTCGTTCCCTATCTCTCTCTCCCTCTCTCTCCTTCTCTCTCTCTCTCTCTCTCTCTCTCTCCTGGCTCTATCTGCGCCTAGGCCACCACTGGAACTGGAGGAGGGGGGAGAAGAAATAGGTTCTCTCTCTCTCTCTCTCTCTCTCTCTCTCTCTCCCCGATTTCACTCCTACGTGATGCACGTCAGCTAGATGGGGGTGGAGAAGAAGGTTACTCTCTCTCTCTCTCTCTCTCTCCTTCTCTCTTCTGGTTTTGTCCAGAGTCTACGTGCAATCTATATGCTGGAGAAGGGGGGAGGGGAAAAGTGCAGACAATTCTCTCTCTGTTTGTAGCTGGTAGAGATGCTTAGTTCTAATCGAAACCATCTGCAGACTGCCCACTCCCAAGATTGGAATGTGGCACTCTAATTGTGTTGTCGCCTGTGTGGTGTGACACTTTCCTCCTCAGATATGTAGGCTTCCCACCTGGAGCAAACTATAGAGATGTTTTGAAGCTTTCTTCTCTATGCAAATCTATAGAGAAGTGTGCCATAGGTATTCTGATGACTCCATAGCCAACCTGACGATAGATCGAAAACAATCACAAACGGTCACAACAATATGCTCTCTCTCTCTCTCTCTATGTACCTACAGGTGATCATTCAACAAAAAAATATTCATTCATACACACACACACACAGACACACACACACACACACACACACACACACATATATATATATATATATATATATATATCTAACATAGATACTGCGTATGCATTCTTTCTCTTAGTTAAGTTAAATCATGCACTCACTTAACTAATACTCACCATGCATATTTGAACTAAATCACACTAACTTAGAGTAGACTAGAGTTTTCACTAACGTATTATTTTTGTTATTTATTACATTGCTTAAAAATCATTTTTTTTATTAATCATTTAATAAATACTAAAGTAGTTTTGAAGATTTTTAAACATTATAGTGCACATGAAGATATAATGGGGATACACATTTATAGTTCAAATAACATAGGTCTATTTACATAATGCACAAATATTAAACCTTATAGACCAAAACACATAGGCACACATTGAATTATATTAATTTATGGAACTCTATCTTTATACCCGTGCTTAGGTAGGTAAAACACTTAGACATACATGCACATATATGTATCTTTTAAATATATATAAATACAATCACATACATATAGCATAAACCCTCATCCACATTCACATTCATAGGTACTTGAACACATTCATATTTAAGTGCATTTGCATATATATACATATACAACCCTATAAACATAGGCACATATAAATATCTATACATAGATATCCTTATATAATCATGGACACACATAAATCACTTAGTAATATCATAAACATATAAATGAACATAAAAATGAAGAGCCCAAGTAAGGGTTCAATTAATCCTCCATTCTCTGTTCAGAACATATTTTCCTCTTTTTCCTGCAGGTATCCAAGAGAAAGATTAGTAATTTTTATACCAATACATTCAAATTATGTGAGAAAGATATCAACTAATCAACGTTGAAGCAAAAAATTTTTATTTTCTCATTTATTAAATCAAGTGAGGAAATCCTTCCAACAACACAATCAGAAAACATTAATGGAAATCAATGTTCAAACTATTATCATCAACTTGCCATTAGAAAACATGAATTTGGCCTCTTTTCAGATCGCCTTCCTGTCTCGGATAGATGAGTTAGATTTGTCTTCTATCAGATCTTCATCAACCTATCCACAAAAAAACTGGGACCATCTGGCTACTCCAACGAGATTGTATTTAGTGGCTTTAGCATTGGACCTCTCTTAGCTAACAATGAAAAATCTGTTCCTTCACCTTTGGGCAAAGGCACATGATCATGATCGATAAACTTGACAATCTTTTTCATGTTCATGTCCACGGCCATGGTAATACCTTCAATGGGTCGCATATAGTAGTTACTCATACCACCAACATAGTAGCACTTTACCTTAATCAATCTCTTTCCCTCCTCTTCCTTAACATTATACCAACCACTAGAGAGGGGTATACAAGAGACCTCCTCTTTTTTCGATTCCCTGCTCTTCAGGTCCTCCATAAATTCAGTATCTTGCAAGGGAAGAGCGCTAGTAGTTTTCATGTCATCAAAATTTAAAGTGGGTGTGCCCGAGCCATGATGGGGATCCACACTTTCGACAATATGATGTGTGATGTCAACGCACACCTCAATATCTCTTTCTTAAAGATGTGCCATCAAGAGTTCTCTTCCTTACCATCTTATTTTGAGCAAATGAATTATCTGTGCCATCCACATCCAAGTCTAAGTAGAAATTGATGAAATGATATGGATTACTCCAATAGTTTTCTCTGCTAGCATCATCCCATATAGCTCCTCATTAGCTTCTGTTGCTTCATGTATGCTGTCATGTGAAGTTCATTTCACCATCAGAATTCCACTCATTCCAACTTTTACTCTAATCAATCCATTACTTTGGAATTCCCACTCAAGTATATAATCATAATTAGCCACTGATGCAATGTCACGGACCACTAGAGTAGTCTAGAGTTTGGATTCATGTATCTCCCTATCATATATGGGGCTTTCTGTATGGTGCCATGCAACATCACCTGCATAGCTTTCATAAATGCTTAGCATATTTGGTCTTACGTAAGCTTCCCATCTGCATCAAAAAAAATCCCATCCATATAGTATGCATTTCATGGGTAGTCATTTAGAGGTTCAAGAGACATGCACTACAAGCCAAATCCATATTCTCTAGCATCCATGTAAGTCTTGAAAAACCACCCTTATGTGGGGTCCATATAGGGTAAAATAAGCTCGGAGGCGAAACCCTTGTAAAGGACACTCCGTAAAACATCAGTCTCTGGATCTCTTATAAATGCTTGAGAAATGATAACACCTGCCTTGTAGTCTCGTTTGACATGGAACTCCCAACATAATGTCAATCCATAGAAAGGACTATTGTTTGATTGCATCCCACATAATTGTCTTTTCTCAAAGTATGGAATAAGCTTCTTGAATCTTCTTGAGTCATCAAGATAAAAATGAGTAATCATTAGTGATAAACTAATGATTCCATGACCACAGAGATAATCTGTCTGAGCAATATGTATGCTTTCGGGATGTGCAACATATCCTCCATGTTCTCTTCTCCAAAATATCAATAGGTTTGCCATTTGCCTTTACAAATGTCCTCCCACCATAACGTAGCTCTTCATTTCTCGAATCATAAAACTTAAAAAACAATAAAATGTCATCCTTTATTTTCTCATACAAAGAGTAGACCCCTCGAGAGTCCTGCTCAAGAGATAGCTCACTTATACTCAGCAACAACCAATGTATATGCAGCAGATCGAGATGAAGCCTGAAGAGTCATAGATACTCCATCGCTTCACTTCGACATTTCGAGCATTCTCAAATCCATGATGTATATCTTGAGCTGTTGGTTCGAATGATGTTTTCAAGTGAGTAGAAGCAAACATAGAGATGGAAATCTCTATGACAATGCCATATCCTCATGCATGAAGTCCATGAGCTGCAAAAACATAAGATGCTAGGAAAAATGTCTTTGCTGCATAACCATGTAGTTCCTACAACCATGTTTCCTGCAAACCATCAAATATATACATACTTTGCATGCTCAACCGCACATCCATGTGTCTTCTTATTAAACAAAATAGACAAAGTATAAATCCATTTAAATGCTTTGTGGCAGTCTCCTATGAATGAACATGCATAAATGTTATGTAAATATCTAGGAAGTCAAAAGGAGGTGAAGAAGGGTTCAAAAGTGCTTCCCTAATTTAATCTCAATGAAGCATTAAACTCCTTGAACCCAAAATGCATCATCCATGATCTGCTATTCACCTTCTTGTCAAGTTCACATTGATCACATATCCATCTTGAATGATCTTTGTGATGCTTTCACCATCAAACATTGGCACTCAAGGCAATACGACAATTGAACAAAGGGCTGCCTGAACTGAAACACAAGTTTCCATTGTTATGGGGACTATCCAAAGGGGATGCAAAAATTAGAGTGTTTGTAGTGGGAAATAGTATGCAGGCCATCTCTGCTTGAATGTGGGCATAGAAAACCCTTGATTCCATGAGCACAAGCTCTAAAGCATCTCCCTTAAATTTTCAATGCCATTTTTGCCTTAGTCATCATCTGAAAAGAAAATGCTTGCTTTTTTTGTAACATCTTTTGAAGATCCTTGCCAATGCCATTTATGTCCTTAAGTTTCTCAGCCTCTGAAAGGTTGTATAAAATATCCAAGTGCAAAAAATGTGTCCCAAAAAATTGGCATGACAAACAAGTAATCAATAGACTATCTAATTTTTAGCTAGAAAAGCTTCTAGATCATGATTCAACCATACTATTCTAACTTGAGGTCTCCTCCAGTAGTGCAAATTCAAAATCTTGAGTTGCTCTCTGTACCATATGACACTTTCTCCCTCATGACATCACATAGCAATGGCTACATTTTTTATGATTGTCGGTCTTCCTTCAATTTAATATCTTAATTCCAATGCTCTGATTACTTTCCATTAGTGTAATTGCAAATAGAGATGCGACCTCCTATTTGATTGCATTGTTAGCTATTCTCTTTCTATCCTACTTGGACTGATTCCAACAATATAGGATTAACAACAAATCATTCCTATAGGGTTCTTGGGTTGGACAGGGGTCGGTTGAAACAGAGGCCCTATAATATTTTTCCCACACCTCCACATAACTTCTACTACTATCATTCCTCACAGAATACTATCTTTAAGTTTACTAAAATCGATTGCAGGTTCACACATCCATATTCACTTCTATGAACACAACTCATGCTTATGCTATCGCAGTCACGGGTTCTCATCCACCAATCCCATTTCACTTACAGTAGGCAATATATATATATATATATATATATATATATATATATATATATATATATATATATATATATATATATATATATAACAATGGACATTATCATCATTTAGAAGACTGCAACTTTCATCAATGTTTTAACCCAAAACTTACTGTATAGTTAATTACATCACTTCAAATCAAACACTTAACTGACGCAGATGAATACAAGACCAAGTCATACTTTAATCCAAAATGTAAGTCAACATAGAGCAACTTAGTTGCTACACCACATGCAGTCCGACAAGGATCTACCGTGCATTTTGTTCGCACCATCGTAACACGAACACAACTCCTTTCATATTAGTCAATCCAAAGGTAACCTCGTTTCAGCCTTTTATGGTGCTTCAACAACATAATTACATAAATATTATGAATAATACAGAAAACCAGCTAGTGGCCTAACACTGGCATGCACGGTGGACTTGAACCCTAAATACACTTTAATCTTCATTGACAATTCCCTGTATGTACATGGCATGGGTGTCTTCAAAACTGTGTTTAATCTTTTTCTGTAGAGCCTTTAACAACTGGTGTACATGTTCAGGATCTAGTAACTGAGCCTTGGGGCTAGAAGAACTAGAAGAAGCCACTTACATAAGACATTGTTGACTCTAGCCTTGCAAAATGCTTCCTGCAAATAAAAAATATTTTTGAGCATGTCTTGACACCGAAGTTGGGTTTCAA
Source organism: Ceratopteris richardii (assembly GCA_020310875.1). Lineage (NCBI taxonomy): Eukaryota > Viridiplantae > Streptophyta > Polypodiopsida > Polypodiales > Pteridaceae > Ceratopteris > Ceratopteris richardii. The sequence goes on along the minus strand of CM035420.1, from coordinate 50,999,177 downwards.
CTATCCGGGCTTCGATTCTCTATAGTTGATCCTACTGTAAGTCGAGTTGCTTCTCCATCCGATCCATCTGCTGAGATTGAAATTGAATAATTTTAAAATAAGCATAGTTCTCTTTTTGTGATGTCGGAGAGATTTCTCACTCCCCACTCAAATGATGAAGAAGATTTTTATGGAGATGATGCAGTGGACTTGTAATGAAGAAATCCATGGAGATATTAGGAAGAAAGAATGATCCAATCTCATATTGTTATTCAATGAGTTGTTTTGATTAAAATTGAAGTAGGCTTGTTGTAGTCTCAATTCAATTCCCTTCCCATGGAAAAGGCTTGAATCTTTGACTCCTCGAAGGCCAAAGAAAATAAGGTGCTTGTCACAATAATGGCCATAATATGAAGTTGATGATGAGACCTCAAATGATTGTTATTGGATTCTTGAGGAACAGGATGATGATAGAGTGGAGAGTCATGATGAGGATACATCTTTGAGCAATGTAGCTGACCATTTGGAATGTTTTCAAAACAATAGATATAGTTTTGGTAGTACCTAACCTAAATTCATTTATAGATTATCATGGTTGGATAGAGGAGTATTTCATTTGTTCGCAAGTAAAGTGTTTTCTTCCACCCCTCAACATCCTTATAAATGAAGGAGACCATGTGTTCTTACTACGCTAGCTCTGTATCATCCCTTCCATGGCTATTTCTCTTCCAAGTCTGAAGCTATTGGCCAACAAAGGAAGAGAGATTCTTACATGAACCAATTTCTTTTAGCAAGTTGAAAGGAAGAAGACATTACATGCAACAGCTAAGTGATTTGTACAAGGAGAGCAACTTGCTGAAGAATGCAAAGCCTCTTACTCGGAGTGGCGCATTGCAAAGAAACTCTCAGCCAGCTTTTGAAGAAGTTCAAGTCCCATGTCATTGACCGTGAATTTGATGTCTTACATTCAGAAAGGTTGCACGTCACCAAGCTCTTGGCTTGCACAACAGTTGGATGAATGGGTAGCGCATGTATAAATTAAGATCTCTAATTATAGAGATTTAAAAGCTAAATAATGGAGTAGGATCAAAAGGAGGGGAAGCGCACGACTTGGAGAAAAAAGGATGGCTATTACTCAAAGTAAATGGGAAAAAGGGAGGTGCACACATATGATAAAAAGGAGGCCAATACATGCATTTCGTATGCAAGTCGAACACCATCTGTGCGATACTTGCGGAAGATGATTTATGCACGCTGACGGGCGGAGATCCTCACGATAAGCAGGCTGCCAACGCTGCACTCTGATGATGGAGATTGATGGAAAGATATTAGACATCTGATCTGCAGGCTGCAGCAAGAAAGGCAATTCACAGACGGGAGAAGCTTCAAACAACCGATGGTTTGGCGCTGCAATTTCTGTGGGTGACTGTGGAAGGAGGAGGCCATCATGCATTCAATTCTGGCATATATCACCAATTCTTGTGATCACTTCGGGCGCAGCTCGACGTTCTGATGGGCTGTTTTAAATACATAGTCGACAGCGATAGGCTCTGATGCGCATGATGCTCTTCCTTCGACAAACATCTGAACTAACAAGTGCTTTATTTTGCTGTAAGATTTCGATCTCACAACATCTGATGATGCTCTAAATCATTCATCTCACATTACAATTCTAAGTAATCAAACGTCTAATTGCGCCTAGCTATAGTAAAATATTAGTTAACGCTGCACATTTATAACCTTACTTGACTATCTCTGTGAATGCACGTCCTTCTACCATCTATACTTTGATTTTGAATCATCCTTCTTATGACACGGAATGATAAAACAAAGTAAGAGAGGAACACGCATGCTGTTGCAAAAAGTATGAATTCTCAGACTTTTAGGACGAATGACCCTCATTGCCGTATGTTCTGACATATCCAATCATCGTATGCCCTGTGTTCATTCTGCAAACGTGAATTCCTTGGCGCTCAAATCGTTTTGGCACTTGACAACTCTGTCGTAGTAGTGGACTATCATGATTACAATGATTGTATTTATTAACAGATTATGCTATTTGTACAACTGATGATTTGTAAGTGTTTATCTTATTGCGCGCTCTTCCACTTGGCGTGATATACGCAGCAACATCCCATGATCTGTGCATCCGTCACTTCCATTTAGACTTACATGCGTTGTTCTCATTTTGATTCAGGTGTTTCTTCGATTAGTGACTTTTACCAAGAATAATATGACATAGAAGACTGACCTTCTTAGCGCTAATTGTACCCAATCTCAATTCACTCTTAAGACTTCAGTTTTTTCAGTGACCAATATCAATTCTATATGTTTCGATAATAACAAAGTAAAGCTCATTTGTTGATAACAGAAAGAAATGACATGAATCTTCATAATTTGAAGACTACATTTAGGCGTCTGAATTATTATGAAGTTTGAATTATGAGTCGAAATGCTTTTAAATATATAAATATGTTGCCACTTGGCTGCAAATCTGATAAACTACAAACGATTGAATATATGCTTTAATGTTGTTGTAGACATATCATAATATATTGACTTCCTTGTGAAGTTTCCTCTAACATGAAATTTATTTGCTAAGTTAAGCTTCGATTTGATTATATATGATGAATTATTTTGCAATTGCACGACTAAGATGCTCTCTGCATGTTCGCTAGACTCGAGTTTGCTCCAAGCACCCGATGTGCGCCGTTGGATTTGGCGGTTGCCTTGATCCACCAACCAAGCATCTACACCTTCACGACAACGTGGCTTCCTGTTCCTTTCGTAATTGTAGCTTCTAGCCAATTTCATTATTTAACTCGTAAGCCTTCTAGAATAACTCCTCCTTGGTAGTGGCTAACTTCGTTTCCCATTGAGTCGCTTTAAAATGGAGGGTAGTGTAGGTTTGCCCCAAGTCACCAACTTGAGCATTTGTAGCTTCCAGAACTTTACTCATCTTATCAAGAGCAACATCTTTATCTACCAGGGTTTGCTGTAACTGCAAGAGTTCAACTTCGTGTGAAGAGACCTAGATTTGGAGATGAGCTTCACTCGCATGAAGACTAATGAGCTCCTCTTGGAGGGGGCAATATCTGCTTCCAAGGCATCCAATTTATGCTAGAAATCTTGAGTAAATGCCTACTTTTTGGCAAGCAACTGAGAGTGAAACGCTTCTGAAGCCTGAAGAAGATAACGACCAATGGAAGTGAAATGTTGTAGGGAAGGGGGGAAAGGTAAAGAGACAGAATAGGAGGGGGGCATGACTGTCGAGGTAGAAGGAGGCCGCACCACAATAATTTCAGTGGGGAATAATCAGGAGATTTGGATCAGGTATCCGTAGAAGAAGCAGCAGAAGAAGACATAGGAAGAGGAGAAGAAATGGATGTAGAGGGAACGATCGGAATGAGGTTGGCTGACTTTGGGCACATGGAGGAGAGGGAGAGGGAGAGGGTGGAAGGGGTTTTTATTTTCACTTCTTGCTCATCTTTGGGTGAGGAGGCGAGTCGATAATGTAGTTCCTCAATTAGCGAGAGAATGACTTCATGGACTGTTGCAGAGAGGGGGGGTGAGCGGAGAACAAGGAGGGGTGTAAAAACTTCAACTGCATCTCGACTAACACCTTTGGAACAGAAGATGCACTTGAAGTTGGAGAAGAGGTTAGGGCACGTGACACTGATCCTATGGAAAACATAGAAGGACTTCATCATCCTTGTTCACCTCATCCATATGTGAAGAAGTTGTCGCAAGAAGAAGAGAAGGGCTGGGAATAGCAGAGGCAGCCACAACAGGTACAAGGAAAGAAAACATTTGGGGAAGTCGAGTGCACAAAAATTCGCACTTTGCCAACTCTTTAACCACCGCTTGGCATTCCTTGTGAATGCGATGGAAATGCAAAATGCCCAATTGATGGGCTCACGGGAGGCCGCATCAATGGCCAAATAGAAGGGCCTTAATATGCCGTAGTTGTGTTTCTACAAATTAAGGGTGGAGACCAAGAATTGGAGTGCTTGACACTTAGGGGTGGGGTGACATATAATCACATACTCATTGGAAGATTTTTTGGAAAATAATTGGTTCATCTTGGCAAGCAGTAGTGGGGAAACATTGGTCTTACCTTCATGAGAAAGATGAAACTGGTCTAGGATGGTGGAGACAGTAACATGTGTTGTGACATATGGGGAAACAATGGGCCATGTAGTATCGGTGGGTGAACAAGCAACAATAGTGCGAGCAAGTGAAGGACCGGATGCGTTAGCACCTGATGCCATGGAAATTCCACAAGCTGCAACAAGCCTCATACCTGAAGGTACTCCGCGAGCTCGTCCAGAATGCCCATGCCTAACATAGTAAGATGCATCAGAGCTTCCATGGTGAAAGCAATACATGTACGTACGAAACACACAGCGATCATGAACAAAACAAAGCACACACAAGACACACAAATGTAGCACACACAATCAATAAAGCAAGAATACAAAAGATCACCACTGCATGGGAAGACTGCATGCGATTAATCATTAAAGTGAGCGACATAGTAAGTCTCAGCCATCGTAAATCATCAAGGTTATATCACTTAAATAAAACATCAACAGTGGGGGGTGATGCGAAAGCGTAACGTACAAGAAACAATTCAAAAGACCAAGTGACTATGGTGAACGATGAACAGTCAAATAGTCAACTGAAAAAGAACCATAGAGGGTTAAGGTTTACGCGTGTGTGTGCATATATATATATATATATATATATATATATATATATATATATATATATATATATATATATATATATATATATATATACACACACACACACATACACACACACACACACACACACACACACATATATATATATATATATATATATATATATATATGTATTAAAGTGGGCATTGGATTCAAATAGTTATGGATGATGGATAATAAGAATGGAGTTTAGAACCATTGACAGGGTTAGGCAGAAGTACTTTGGTAATGGTTGCAAAGTGAAATGTAGCTGGACCTAGTTGAAGAGGGATACAATGGAGAAGGGCACGAGAATGATCGACATAATATAATTGACCGACAAGGATCCAAAAATGTCGTCTTTAAATGGCAAGTTTTTGATGGGTTGTGTTGGACACCATCCTCGGTGGACAACCAATAGTCAAAAAAATCATGAGAGTGTAATAGTAAGAATCAACCACGGGTAAACCATTAGCAATTAGAGTGGGTTTAGTGGTTGTATAAATAGCAAGCGATGAGTCATCAATCCCCTTCTATGGTTCACTTGAATCCAATCGTGATAGGAAATCGGCAAGTGTATCACATCATAGTCAAACTCTTGAAGCAGGAAGACCCAATGAGTCAAGCACCCACCCAAATGTTGTTGCCGTACCAGATAGACTAAAGCCACATGGTCGACATGGAAGGTGAATTTTCGGCCGAGTACATAGTGTCTGAACTTCTTTATGGAATATATTAAGCCTAAACATTCCTATTTGGTGATAGAATAATTACATTCAGCTGAACTAAGGTGGTGGCTTGCAAAATACACCAGTCTATACCCATTTATCCTACTGTTTCATAAGAACACTACCAATAGCAATATCAGATGCATCCATGAACACATGAAATGATAGTTGCCAATTTGATGGTTGGAGAATTGGTGCCTATGTGAGAAAAATTTTTAGTCAATCAAAGCTAAGTTTGCATTCATTATTCTAGCAAAATTGCTATGGTGGGACTGTAGTCAAGCGCTCAAGAATATGTCCTAGGAAATGCATAACTTCCTTGGGGGTTGTGTGTGGCTGTGCATCAAGAATAACATGGACTTTATCAAGATCGACTTGTATACCCTGTTTGGATATTATATGGCCCAAAAGTTTATGGTAGGCCACTACAAAAATAGAATTATGTGGGTTTAAGCATAATTAGTACTCTCTACAATTCAAAAAGCAACACCTGAGATGCTTTAAATGATTAGCAATATCATCGAATAATGAGAAATCATCTAAGTATACATGCATAAAACACATGAGATATGGGGCAAATATCTCTTGCATACAACATTGGAACATACTGGGTGCATTCTGTAGATTGAACAACATCACAGTGCATGCATAGACACCCGAGTTAATATGAAGGTCCAAGCCCTTCATATCATGATAATCCCAAGCAAAGATGCCAATGAATTCATGGAGGAGGCTAAACAAATCGTCCTAGAATGCAAGAGCCAGTCCGGACCTTAATCTTTATCGAGCATGGGCTAACATCATCTCCTAGATTACATGTAACTAATTGATCTTTCGGTACATAAAACTGTCAAGGCAGATCGAGATCTTTCGGGTGTCAAAATGAGTGTTCTATATCCTGAGCATCGAAAAGATTATCCATGGCCTTAACATCATCATGCATGAGTGGCTGCACCATATAGGACTTCAGAGACCAGTTGTCTAGGACTTGCTATAAATCAATGGTTTCCAAAGATAACAAGTCCTGATTAGTAGTTAAAAATGCTTCTTCCTCATCATCGGACAATCCCCCGAGGATATGCACAGGCTCGACGACATAAGCTCATGCATGCAAATTGCAAGGCTTCATATTGTCGAGGGGAACTACATATTTCTGTTGGTTATATTTAAAAATAAGTTCTTGGGAGGACCAACCTTGCAACACTTTAGCTTGTTTGAGCCAAGGTCTATCGAATAATAGATTTTAGTCTAAACTAGATTCAAGCAATTCCATCACTATGAAGGTCATTTTAAATATTGCCCCCTGTAGGGTAATATGGATATCTCGCACCAACCCAATTAGATGAACTTCTGATTGATCGACCATATGCACAAAAAAATGAACAGGTTCAATATGATTCCATCCCAACTTCTTACAAAGTGATGTCGTGGTAATGTTCACTCCTGACCCTCCATCAATTAGTACCTGAGATATCTTATGATTTTTGAACCACACAGTAATTAAGGAAAAAACATGATCTACCATAGCATCCATTTTTGGATTAATTGTAGCAATGGCAGGTGCATGGGTTGAGCTCAAATCAATCTACTGTTGAAATTGTTGCCGAATTCCAGGTACCAAAGTTAATAGTTGTCCCAAGGGGATGGTGATCAAAGCTTTTCCCAAAATCCTCCTTTGTATTTCTAAAATTTCCTTTCACGTCCCCTTGGTTTCCTAGTCCCACTTGAGTTCAATATTTTTGTACTCGAAGTGAGCTTTCCAACAAGCTCAAAATCACTCAAAACGGGGTTTGTATTAGAAAGTTATGTTCAATCAAGCTTCTAAGGGTCAAAACAGGCAAACAAGACCTCTTAGAGAATCGCGATTTTTTGCAATTCAAGCAACCATAAAGTCGTATTTTTTACAAGTGCAACAATCAGACAATCGTAATTCTCTCAAATTCTACAATCCAAAGAATCGCGGCTTTCTCAAAATCAATCAAATAGAGAATCACGAATTTCTTACAAGAAATTACAACTTTCTCAAACTCACTTAGTCGAGGGAATCATGAATTTCTAGCAGAGAATCACGAATTTCTCAATTTTTTTCAAGTCGAGGGAATCGCAAATTTCTAGCAAAGAAATCACAAATTTCTCAAATTTTCTCAAGTTCAGAGAATCACGAATTTCTAGTAGAGAATCGCGAATTTCAAAATTTTCTCAGGTCCAGAGAATTGCGAATTTCTAGTAGAGAATCACAAATTCCTCAAATTTTCTAAGTTCAAAGAATCGTGATTTTTTCAAATTCCTCAAATCCAAAGAATTGTGATTTTCTTCCAAAGAATCATAAATTTCTTCTAAATAATCGTAAATTTCTTCCAAAGAATCACGAATTTCTCAAAATGCCCAAGTCCAAAGAATCACGAATTTCTTCTAGAGAATCGCGATTTTCTCAAATTTTCTAAGTCCAGAGAATCGCAAATTTCTAAAAAGGAAATTTCTAAGTCCAGAGAATTGCAAATTTTCTCACTTTCAAAGAATCATGATTTTCTAAAAAAGTTTTAGGCGGGAAAAAATTTGAATTTTCAAGAGAATCATGATTTTTTGAGAAGTTGCGATTTTTTGAGCTTTTAGGCGAGAATTTTGAATTTTTGCATGGAGCCCCAAATGTGCAGAAAATTGTGAAAAACACAAGCACATGCACTCCCAAGCACTTCATAGCTCTTTCTTACACTCCCACTTATGAGAAATGATGTGAGAATGGTGAAAACACACTAAAAAATGAAAAAAATCTATGAAGATGAAGATGGATGATGATGGTTATTATGATGTAGAAAACGACTATTTTTTACCTTCCAACATCACAAATCCACGATCTTACCATCACAACACTCGTCCTCAAATCTCTCTCCCCGACAACAGTGCCAAAATTTGGTGTAGCTCAACCGTAAGCACCACCTCCTTTACTTGTCAATCCGCAGAGACATGAGGACTCATATGAAGACCATGAGCTTCTGAAGGCGCAAATGTGTGAGTGAGAAGCACACAAACATGCAGACACATACACACACACATACACACACACACAAGGAAATATCAAAGAGAGGAACAATGGAAAGGTTTCTATTGCAAAGGAACTCTCTTACAAAAGCTCTATTCTCTAACAAGCCAACTTCTCACAAGCCAACCTCAAAAATGAGCTCTCTAGCTCTTTTTATAGTTTTTTGACTAGTTTTTGGCCCTGTCTAGACCTAGTGTCTAGCCTAATTAAAAATTAGGTTCTACGGCTTATTTGATCTCTCAAACGGGCTCTAAAAATTATGAAAACTGGTAGGTAGCTACTTCTAATACTCCTCAAGCTCAAGGACTCCTCAGCTTGAATAAAATGGAGTTACAAAAAGGCAAAATGATATTTACAATGGTTTAAGTGATCAAAATTACTCTTTTTATAGGGATTTCTTCTAAAAATTTGACATGTGCTTCTTGGAGCTCGCTATATGATCCCTCTTCTTGTATGACCACTTCTTTGATGCATTCCTATACCTTGTGCTTGACCTTGAGTGTCAATAGTTTTCTTCAACCTTTCATAGAGTAGTTACTAGAAGTAGTAGTTTGGCACACTTTATACAGTTTTCTTGACGTATTTAGCAGCTACAAATCAAATCCTTATTCACCCTAAACATAGAGACAAAACGGCCTTTGTTATTCCATGGGGCACTTTTGTATACACTCTCATGGATTCTGGACTAAAAAACGCACTTGCTTCATTTAATAGAATCATGTATTTAATATTGGGTAAATGGTTAACAAAATTTCCTTGCATTTTCATGGATGACTTCTCAATATTGTCAGATAAAAATAGAAGAAAAGTCTCCCAAGACTTTCGTCAGCACTTCAAAAATTTGAAGGAAATTTTTGAACAATGTCTCAAAATAGCTTTGAAGTTGAACCTTGCCAAATGTCAACTTTTGGTCACCAACAGTACTCTACTTGGCCATATAGTTTCGGCCAAAGTGACAACTATTGATCTAGCTAAAGTGGCTCCCATTCTTACCATGCCCATCTCTCCAACTCCTAAGGAAGTGCAAATTTTTCTAGGCCATGCATGGTATCATAGAAGATTCATACAAATGTACTGAAAAATAGCTAAGCCTCTATCAAGGCTTACGAGTAAGAAAATCCCTTTCTATTGGAGTCTTCAAGCTGAAATAGCATTTTGAGTCTCAGAATCTTTCCTTTTGTCAGTAAACTCTTTTTTTCATTTTTCTCCTACACGTATACTCTCTACATGGTATCAAAGCACAATGTGGAGGTCTTGGTGGTGCATTTGGTGGCCATTGTGGTGGTGATGGTGCTTGATTTTGGTGTTGCTGCTCTGCACGCGTTTGAAGAAGACTTTCTTCCATCATTTTCCTCTTTGTGGCCTCATTTTGCCCATTTCCCCCCCCTTCCATACCTCTTCCTCATCATTTTGTACTCCTTTAAACCCATTTTTCCCACCCACACATGCTCTTTTGTGGCACTTGTTGCTAGTCAGTTTCATTTTTGTGCTCATTTTTGTGCTGGTTCTCATGAAGTTGATGGTGAATCTCAAGTTTATGTAGTGTTTATAAACACTCTTTGGCTTGATTTTTGTGTTAGCCCATTCATTTCTTTGATGCATCTCTCCACATTAAGTTGAGGCAAGCTATCTTTGTACATATGAATGGTTCATATAAGTGGTGAGCTTTTTTTCCTAACATCGATTTGTTTTTCTCATCCCAACAGTGAGCAAAAGCATATGATCAACATGAAGGACCTACATAATAGAAGTTTCTATGCTTCTATAGTCTGTTGAGCCTTGCTAATTGAGTGATGATTTGCACCAGTCATAGTTGATACCTTGGGACAGTAAGCGATGGACCTTAAGGATGTAGAATCCACTTCTACAGAGCAAAATATAGAGCTGTTGATGAATTCATCCAATGTGTATTACATATAGGTGCAATGAGTTCTTTGCGCATATTTCTGTGAAGTGATCGTCTTCCACAAACCAAGCGCAAGCTCTCTCACAACAAAAGCTCTTAATCTAATCATCGCGCAGCTACGAACCACTTGATTCCATTGGAAGATTGTGGAGAAAGGTACAGAGATAGAGAGTCTACATCTTTAGATACCATACATAGAGAGTTTTTTGCGTGTTATACTATTGTATGGTACATTATTATCTGCACCAGTCACATAGCATGAAGTCCTTGCACAACTTTGGCTACTCGTCAATCTCAGATTCATGATCAGAAGTGCTTGTATAGTAGCTCTTGCATGTTTGATTGTTGTTTGTATCAAGAGATCAAGGAGACATCATTTCTTTGATAGAAAGAAAGAGAACTATATAGTGTTGTCTTAGCCATGCTCTCTCTTCGTCAGTCAGACATGACCGATTGCGACTCTTCACTCAGCCATTCTCTATTGCATCAAGATGGGATCTGCATTGAATTCCCTCTACTATCTATGTGCCACTTTGTTCTATAAGTGCAGCACCTTGCTTGCAACACACACCAAGAGAGAGAGAGAGAGATGTTGAGATATCAAGCTCAACATGTAATGATCCAAGATGACGGGTATCATTTTTCATTTCTCTGAGATGTATACTGGTCATGCTGGTATATGTGAGGGACACTTCATTGAGGTTTATTAGATTTATGTATGGCGAGTGATGGAACATTTGTTTCTTGCCGATTCACTTATTTGCGGTCATTAGGATTTTCCTTCTGTATCATTCTTTATATATTTCACTTGTTGTATTCTTGTTTTAGGTCATTCTTATACATTCCTTTCATGTAATAGAAGAAGAAGAAGAAGAAGAAGAAGAAGAAGAAGAAGAAGAAGAAGAAGAAGAAGAAGAAGAAGATCATTCTCCCTTGCCTCAATCTATGTGTGTGCTTCTCCTTGATTGTGAGAGTGTGTGTCAGCTCTCTTCCTTATCTCCTTCCTCATGACATGGTATCAGAGCCATTGTGGCTGTAGAGAGCTCGTGGAGAAGGCTGACGGTGAAGAGTATGTGAGAAGGCATGGACACTGCACAATTCACAAAGGACGTCAGATTGCTACGAAAATTGGTGTGAAGGACCTCAAAATATTTTCGAGAGTTATCCCTTTAGGTTCAGTTGTTTTGGTCAGATCAAAGTTTTAGAGCCATCTCGATCTCTATTTAGAGCCCACAAGGTGGGATCCATAGAAAAACCAAGTGAGTTTGCAAAATTGTAACTTGCATCCTATTCGGCAACACTCATATATTGTAGATCTAGAATTTTGAGCAATTCCATCTACTGCTGATACACAAAAACTATGTTTTTCTGAGATCAAACTGTCACATCATAGTGCGACAGTGTTCAAGCACAAGTGCTACTTGTAGTGTTTTGTAGTGTTGTGAATTGCTACAGAAATGGACCGGGAAAGTATTTTGAATTTTATTTAAGAAAGAATCTAGTCTTTCTTGGACAAATGGTTGACCAATGATTACAAATCAGATTCAATGTTGATGGGTTATATGTAGAAGAGCATAAACAGGATGATTTACATGATGCACTTGGTAATGAGAGAGCTGATATTGAGCAAGCAAAAACTATGCCAAAATGGCTGGTGCAGACTTTGCATGACAACAAATTAGATGCACCTCTGTCATATCGTACTCGTTCAGGCTCTCATAGTGCCTTGTTTACATTAGATTGCTATGCTATGGCTGCATCTAGTCTCTGTGATGAGAATGAGCCTATTTTGTTTGATGAAGCACAAAATTCAAAAAATTGGATGCCTGCTATGCAATCTGAATATGATGCTATAATGAAGAATGGTACTTTGTCTTTATGTGACTTGCCTCGTGGCAAGAAGGCCATTGGCACTAAGTGGGTTTACAAGCTAAAGCGTAAGCCTGATGGAACAGTTGAAAGGTATAAGGTTACGTTTGTTGCAAAGGGTTATGCACAGGAAAGAGGCATTGATTTTGATGAAACCTTTGCACCTACATGCCGTATGACTACTGTTCATAGCATCTGTGCACTTGTAGCTCATCTTGGTTGGAATGCACATCAGTTGGACATTAAAACTACATTTTTGAATGGTGACTTGCATGAACAAGTGTATGTTTTTCAGCCTCATGGCTTTGTGCAAAAAGGCCATGAAAACCAAGTGTGCAGGTTAAAGAAGGCATTATATGGTTTAAAGCAAGCACCACGTGCTTGGCATGAGAAGATACATGCTTATCTGATTGCACATGGTTTTGAGATCAGTGCAACTGAAAGCACCTTATATGTTAAGTGCGCCGATGATGTGCGTCTGATCATTGTTGTCTATGTTGATGACATGTTGCTCACTAGACCTATTGAGAAGCATATTGCTGATTTTAAGGCGATTTGCATGCCTCATTTGAGATGTCTGATTTGGGGCATTCGCATCACTATTTGGGCATTCAGTTTATGCAAGTTGATGGTGGAATGTCTTTGTGTCAAACGAAATATATTGACACATTATTACAGCATTTTGGCCTTGAAGACTGTAAGCCTATTGCCACTCCTATGGAGACAGGTTTATGATTGAGTCTTCATGATGTTGGAGATGCCTTTGATGCTGTCCTCTATCAGTAGGTTGTTGGATGCTTGATTTACTTATGCATTACTCGGCCATATATTCAATTTGCTACCTCACAGATGAGCAGGTTTATGCATTGCCCAGGAGTCAAGCATTGGCACGTGGTTAAGCGCATCTTTCGCTACTTGAGTGGTACTCGGGTACTTGGGTTGGTTTATCCCAAGAGGGGATCACTACCGCCATATTTGCATGCTTTTTCAGACTTTGAATTGGCTGATTGCTATGACACTCGTGTGTCCACTAGTGGCATTTGCTTCATGCTTGGTAGCTCATGTATATCTTGGTTGAGCAAGAAGCAACCTACTATGGCCACTTCCAGTTGTGAGGCTGAGTATAGGGTAGCTTTCACAGCTACTATTGAGTGTGTGTGGCTCAGATGCCTTATGGCTAATTTGGGTGTTGGTCAGTCTTTTTCCACCACCATCTTCACTAACAGTTAGAGTGCATTGGCAATTGCGAGGAACCCTGTGTTCCATGCTTGCACTAAGCACATTGAGGTGCATTACCATTATGTCAGGTAGAGGTTCTCTACTAGGGAGATCAGCTTGGCATATGTGCCCACGCACGAGAACATTGCAGACCTTTTCATGAAGGCTCTACCTAGGGAGAAGTTTGAAGCTTTTCGCAAAGCTTTGGGCTTACTTCCTTTTGTGGAGTGATTTCGACATAGCTTGGCACTTCTTCACCGCATCACTCCGAAGGGGGATTTGTTGATATATTTAGATAGTGATGTGTGTGAATACTCTAGGACCGCCGAGGCACTTTTTTCCCTCTTTAGCTAGGAGGTTTTTTCCCTCGGCTTGTATATACGCCTATTGCCCTAATGGGCTACTTATCTTTGTACATTCTCTAGTAGTACATTCAATATTGTGTGTTGTGCTCCAAGTTTCATCTCCTTCCTTGTGTTGTAAGTATGCTTCCGTAGATGTCTATCTCCAATAATAACCCAGTCACATGACAGGTGAAGGTGAGCAAAGATGTTGTATTTGATGAAATGTCAAGCTTCTATGTAGATGCAAAAGGAGGACTAAGTCTTGAAACAAATGACAAAGAATATGATGAAAAATCAAGTGTAGAATCTCAAGTTTTGAGTGGACCAGATGCATCACCAAGCAATAGTTCCATCTCAGATCCATGGAGTGGAAGATTGCATGGAAATTTCAGTCCAAAAAATTCATCAAATACATCCAATAAAGGTAAAGAAAAGCTCTTTGTTGGTAGTAAAATATGTGTAGTTTTTGAAGATGTTGATGGTTATTCAAGTGGGTGAGAAAAGAGTCTTGATGAGGAAGTTGGATTGCCCTCTTTGAAGACTCTAGGAGTAAGAAAAGCATGTGCAAATGATACAACAAGAAGTGACCCAAGACCAAGAAGATGTGGGAGGATGTGGAACTCATTGTAGTGATTGACATATGATAGTAACATGGCTCGTCATTGTGCCTACATGACAAGGGTAATATAACATATTGAACATTCTTATTTTGAAGATGCGATTGGAAATGCAGATTGGGAAAAAGCTATGGATGAGGAGATGGCTGCACTTTATGCAAATGATACATGGAAGCTAGTTCCATTGCCAAAAGGAAAGAAACCCATAGACTACAAGTGGATTTACAAGGTAAAGCATAATGCTGATGGTAGCATAAGCAGCTACAAAGCATGATTGGTAGCAAAAGGATATGCACAAACATATGGAATTGATTATGAGGAGACATTCATCCCTATAGCAAAAATTTATACTATCTCAACACTTGTTGCATTAGCTACAACAAAAGGATGTACTTTGCATCAAATGGATGTGAAGAATGCTTTCCTACATGGTGAGTTACAAGAAGAAATATACATGGACCAGCCGCAACAATATGAAAATTCAAGGTATCAAGAGTATGTTTGTAGGTTGCAAAAGCCTTTGTATGGGCTAAAGCAAGCTCCTCGTGCATGGCATGCAAGGATTGTTAATTACTTAATGACCATTGGGTTTTCTATGTGTGATGCAGATCATTCACTATTTTCAAGGACGGGTGATGATGGCATCACGATTGTGGCTATTTATGTTGATGACTTGATGTAGGTGGTGATAATGAAGAAAGCATCAAAGAGGTAAAGAAACTTCTTATGCAGGAAATTTGACATGAAAGATCTTGGTGTGCTATGCTATTTCTTGAGCATTGATTTTATACATACAAAAATAGGTATATGGATTTCACAAAGGTGATATGCCTTGAATATGCTACAAAAGTATGGTATGGCTGATTTCAAGCCAATTTCTATGCCATTAGATCAGAATTTGAAGTTGGATACTGCAAGAGAACAAGAATTACGGCCACCACGTGCTTGAGAGATGACTCTCCTCCCAACCTTATGCCTATATATATAGCTGCTTGAATCAATGAGGACCACAAATGTAACTAGAGTCCACAAGTGCATGTGTGATCTCCACCACTCCTTTTCCACTTTCCACTGGAGTCCACTAGTGGTTGGTGTACTTGCCTCTTGAGTTAAGTCCAGTGGACTCAAGTTAACTCACGTCAACTTGAGTTAGAAGGCTCTAAAGCTCTTTGGGCAAAACTCTCTCCCCATGCTCCCTATGGGGATTGAACCCAAGACCTCCTCCTTCACAACCATGAGACTTAACCACTAGGCTAAGTGGATCACTTGAATATGAGAGCACATGAACTTATGCTTGAGTCTATTCTTGAGATCTTTGGTCCTACAGATGAGTGACCAAACAGTATCCGATTTAAGATCTGTCTGAAGCCACCGGATCCCTAGATCATAGACTTACTTTATTACATTATTCCCCCCTTGGGAAAGATTTTCATCCTCGAAAATAAAGCTATATATATATATAACTGTAGGCAACCCCTGAGCCTCATGTTCTAAAACTTGAAGAACATGGTCATGTTCTAGAACTAGAAGAACATGTCTCATCTCTTGTGGTGGCGTCCCTGCCTAAATGATTCAAAACACTGTCTGGTCTTGCACCTTGATGAACTAGGCAAAGTACAAAGTAGTGAATGAATAATAAGGGTGGATCTAAATACATCCTTGGCCAATTCCCAGTTTCTGGATGTGTGACCTAGGCAGAAACACGTGAACTAGGTGGATTCTAATTACTGGTCCATTTCTAGGCATAACTGGTGCATGAACTTAGTAATCAAAGTGGGATTCTTTATCCCTTAAAAGAGTTTGAGAACTCTTGATTCAGTTGAATTTGATTTGGATCACTTAAACTTTGGTTGTCTCAAACATCTAACTTAGGTGTTTGTACAATGGTTTACTTTGATCCAACAGTTACTTGATTTTTCTACCCGACTAGAGGAATACTTTATCCTAACGAGTTTAGAAATCCTATGTAAACCGTAGGAGAAAGTTTACCATTTCAGTGGAGTCAAACATACCAACTTGATCAATACAAATTCAAAATGAAAAAATTATCGAACTTAGGATATTTTCTCAAAGACTTTAACTGAAAGTTATGGGGAATTGTCAATCTTATGAGCAATTCCTAACTTCAATGTAGGTATGCTAATAACTGGAAGCAAACTCACATTAATGAGTCAAACTTGGACTTGTTATCTTTTGAAGGATGAATATGTTATTATACAGAACATCTATCTAGGATGTTTAGTTTAGTTATCTAGTTCCAATCAGCTCACCCAAGACTTTTAGGAGAGGAATAAGATACTTTATCTGAGTCAATTCCAAAAGATTTGGAAAGAGAAAGGAAAAAACTAAAACTCTGTATAACTAATTCAAACTTCTAAGATCTAAACTTGCCGTGAGTCAAGTACTTGATGACTCATGACTTTAACTTTTGAACGATCTATTTCAACAAAGATTTGAAAATTTTCTTTATCTTTAAGAGAAATAAGCTGGATTCTCAAAAAGATCGAAATAATATCAAAAACATCATCCAACCACAGGATACTAGTGTGGGAATTACCATCAGTGTGTCGACCCACTGAGGTTCTGTTGATGAGTTTTTACGAAAACAATGCTTCACTTGAGACTAAGTTCAATTCACATTCAATCTTTTTGACTTCTTATCATGAATGCAATATTTGAAGCATTTCTTTGAGTCAAAAGAGTGAATTTACCAAGTTATACTAGGAACTTGGTACTTGACTTAGTCAATCAAATCCTTGGTTGAAACGATCAACTGAAAATCAAAGTCTAACTTTTTTTTTATAGAAATTTATCAAATATTTCTGATCGATAACACTTAAGCTTGAAGTGTTCTAAGAAGATCTTGGAAGTTACTTACTTCACATCTTCAATTTCCTTGATCTTGAAGTTATTTTGAAGTATCTTAGGATACTGCTTTTATCCTTCTTGAATTAAAACTTATTTTTAATTCCCTTGAAGGTCAAATCTAACTTCAAAAATCCATTCTCAGACTAGAAGATAATTATCATCCACGGTCCGATGTCCTATACCATCTTTCCTACACCAATATGAGTATAAAATATGATGTCCCATACCACCCTATTTTATATTCACATTAATGTGTGCATGATATTTCCTAAAGTCTAAACAATTCTTCTTTACTAGGGTTTTCAAATAAAAACCAATCAGAATTCCAAGTACTTGAATTTTCTCAAATTCAAGTCAAATTGGTTTATTCTTGACCAATTTTGTAGTGACAAGAGTTTTGGACTTCTTGTCTTTAGATTCCTTTCTTACAAATGCTTTAGGTACCTACCCTGGGGACTTTATATAGGAATCTCTCTACTGCCTAAGTCTGAAGCATCCGCTCATGCTCTCTGGATTTGTACCAAAATCCTTTAAGGATAGGTAAAAATTATATTTTACCTTCCACAGACTTAATTACCATCGACACGGTTGCAGACTACATACTTGGAATATTCACTCTGTTCAAACTTGGAACAACTTACTAATTTGATTGCCAATACTTGGGCAAAATTCACAATAGTTCCAATCGCAATTATCTGGGAGAACCGTGGCCAAAATTGATCAAGTCTTTTTGATCATGTGATAATAATAAAGACTTTATCTTTATCATTAAGATCTCTTTGAGCTTTTCTAAGCTTTTTGGCTTACCTCAGGATTTTTGGAGATCTTTTCCTAACTTAAGTCCAAGCATACACTGATGCCTCTCAAATTCCAAGGCTAAGAATCTTTGATATACCTCTAGGTTATATCACTATGTGGACTTAAGTACCAATACTTGAGGTTTGGAATTTCTAGGGAATCACTTACTAACTAAAGAGTATGAAGAACTTCATTCTTAATACTTGGAAGAATGTTATTCTTCAAAGACTTGAGATTCCTTTTAGGGAATCAAATATCTTGAGCAAATGACTCATCTTGGAATCTTTTGCAATGTTGGAAGGATATTTGAAAGAATATCCAGAAGGTTTACTGATTCAATTGTATTCATTTCTTGAGTATCAAACTAGAGACTAAGTATCACCTTTTGGATATGATTTTCCCATACCACTATGAAAGTTTACACTTGAACTTTCATTTATGTGATATTGAATCCTATTCTTGAGTTTGATACAAGATTCATTATTATTGGTCAATTTTGAGATATTACTAGAGTCCTTCAAACATATTTCACTAATCAGAATTATGTTTAAAGTCCAAGCATCTATTGATGATTGATCCAATAGTAATGCAACTATGAACACATAATTTGAACTTTATAGCTCAATTTAGGAAAAGTTCATGGATTGGAGATCCATTTCTTGGAACTTTCTATTCCTAAATGAAAAGTTCACACTTACTTCAAGTCATTAGGAACTTACCTTAGTTCCTAAAGATTGCTTAGCTTTAGGAAATAGCTTAATTTCCAAAGATTACTTTGCTTGGGTCTCTTCAAGGCTTACCACTTGAAGCTAATCTTTTAGGAAAGAACTTGTTTCCTAAATTGCCTTTAGGAAATATCGTGATTTCCTAAGATATGAAAATAATTGGAATCATTTCATTAATTGTCATGACTTTAGGAAATTACTTGATTCCTAAAGATCAATTAATATTTATCTTGGTTTCTCTTTTAAGCCTTGAGTCAGCTTAAATAGAATCAAGCAAGTTTCCTTCAAAAGTTTTCGCGTCGATTAAAGACCTTGCATCATGCCTCGAGATGCATTTCTGGAAACTAACATCTATGAATACCAGAGTTCTAGGGATTCTAAAAGTTGAATACTTCTTCTTATTTTCATCAGTGTTTGATGAATATTAAAGTATTAAACCTTCCAAATTCTGTTGAACTTACAAGTTTCAATAGAAGTTTCCTTACTTGGGTGCATGAACATGAACATTCAAAAACAACTAAATCCACGTTAGTTGCTAAGGATATCTAGGTTTCTTCCCAAACTTAGACTAAGCATCCATATTGGAAAGTAGCTCTATTTTCTTGGCATCTTAATGACAAGAAAAAATGAATACTTACTTTTAACATGCTTTCTTTTTCTCAAAAATACTCCTACTAAGTGGTACCTATGTATCACTTTTTGGGAAAAAATAGACTAGATACTTAGTTGCATGATGGTCAAGATCTTTGCAACTAAGTAATTTTCTATTTTTCCCACCTAGCTAAGTCAAGTTAGAAAAAGAAAGGAACAAAAGTATACGTGTTCAGCTACTTACTAAAAGATCATGCATATGCACATGCATCTACTTGCATGCAAATGCCCATTCTTGGGTGCAAATGCATGTGACTACATGCAAGTATAATGAACTTAAGCAAATCTCAAGCTTATTAGGTATGCAAACAAATATCCATGCAAAAACAACCTGCTTGCTATTGTGGCAAAAGGTAACTATTCAAGTGCATGAACTGGAGAATTAACTACCTTTCCCAAACAAGTGCGAACTTGATGTGCATAAAACATTCTTTTATGCACAAATAATCTTTTCATTTTTGTGCATGAATGAAAATAGAATTACAACTACATATCGAAAATTGAAAAGTACTTTGTATACTTTTGTGTCATTTTAATAACGTTTAGTCCTCTAATTAGCTTTCATGTTGAGATAATCATAATTGGACTATGCTTTTAGTCCTAATTAATGCATCTTAAATGAAAGCATTTGAGCAAACAAATATCAAAATGAAAACATAATTTGGAAAATACTTAGCTCCACATAGAGCTATGTCCTTCCCTTGATCCTTGGGAAGAGCCATCTTCCACCCTTGAAGACCGTTGCTTCTTCTTGCCCTTGCCTTTGAAGAATGAAGCTTTCATGCTTGTTTTAACCCATCCTATGCTTGTGAAGGATGTGTGGATGATGGATAATGCTTTACTTTGCTCTTCCGAGAGGCCAAGTCGACGAAGAGACACAAGAGTCTGAATCAGGTTCGGATCGAAGTGTGTAACAAAAGGGGATGGAGAATTTGGGTTGGAGTTGGTTCCAATGCTCATGATAGGCTGAGGTTATGTGCAGATTCAGAGAACAGACAATAATTGTAGAAATATATGTCATTCAAATTCCTCCGCGTAGTGACTGAACAGTCTTGCTCTAAAGTAAAGCATCAACGTGTACCATCAAATGGTTGATGTGCATTCGTTCAACTACCTGGGTTCGATCCCCCTGGCTAGCTTCCCACAAGAACATCTACATCTTTTATGTGCGAGCAATTACGTGATGCCTTGCCTTGTTTTGTTCAAGCGCTGAAGAGTTCAGGAAAAAAACTCTTGCAACAGATTACAATTATTAGTATTTGATGGGACTAATTGTTACACCATGATTCCTCTAGGTTGCATAGAGATTCGCAAACAAAACTTTGAACAATAGCTAATCATTAGCCGTCGGAGGGATTCAATACCTGCGATGACAGCACGATTGACTTCTTTGTTTCATGCCGGTCATAATCGTGTCCTTCTACCAAAAAGTGACTTGCGACATCATCAAGATGTAGAGCAACGATAGTATGATCACCTCTCTTTCGTGAGTTCGTAGCATGCTGGTTGAACCTTGACTCAGAGAATTAAGGTTTCAAGTTCAAATCTCAACGAGACTTGCTGAAAGTGATTGATTGTCGACCTCTTCTCTGCTTCAAGTTCTCCTCTCAGCGTCATTGCATAGTTGAAGATTGGCTGGAAGCGATTGATCGTCGACCTCTTCTGCCCTTTTTTGCTTGCGATGAACAAATTTTTGAGATTTTAAATGCGCAAAATTTCCCAGCAGCACGATAGCGCCTTTCTACCATGGATAGAACGAAGAGCGCCGAAGGAGCAGGTAGTGGGTTCGACATCTGTTTAGTGCAACTTAAAGACTTTATTATTCTTTTGCAACCTTTGAATTCGGGATGTAGAACTGCCGAATGGATTCGGGACCACCTTCTCCACACTCACAAGCAATATCATGAGCGGCTAATCCCGTGGAATAGCGATGGGTAGTAGTCGAGCTAAATTGACAAATGAAGAAAGCTTTGATATGAGGAATGGAGAAAATGATGATGAAGCTCACTCCAAGGTCACCAAGGAAGCTTGCCTAGAGCTCTGATACCAATGCAAGAGAACAAGAATTACGACCACCACGTGCTTGAGAGATGACTCTCCTCCCAACCTTATGCCTATATATATATAGCTGCTTGAATCAATGAGGACCACAAATGTAACTAGAGTCCACAAGTGCATGTGCGATCTCCACCACTCCTTTTCCACTTTCCACTGGAGTCCACTAGTGGTTGGTGTACTCGCCTCTTGAGTTAAGTCCACTAGACTCAAGTTAACTCACGTTAACTTGAGTTAGAAGGCTCTAAAGCTCTTTGGGCAAAACTCTCTCCCCATGCTCCCTATGGGGATTGAACCCAAGACCTCCTCCTTCACAACCATGAGACTTAACCACTAGGCTAAGTGGATCACTTGAATATGAGAGCACATGAACTTATGCTTGAGTCTATTCTTGAGATCTTTGGTCCTACAGACGAGTGACCAAACGGTATCCGATTTCAGATCTGTTTGAAGCCACCGGATCCCTAGATGATAGACTCACTTTATTACAGATATTACATCAAATGAAGCACTGGAAAATGTTATTATGTACATGAAAATTGTGGGAAGCTTGATATATGCAACAATTACAAAGCCTAATTTGAGCTACACTGTTGGACTTGAAAGCTCATTTATACAGGCTCCCAGGAAGCCACACTTCGTTGAGGACACACTCTACATTATGTGAGTGCTACTTTGGATTATGCATTGTTTTATGAAGCTCGTGTAGATTTGGAGGTTCACAGATACATCGGTGCAGATTGGGTTGTTAGCATTCCAGATAGAACTACTATTGGTTTTCTATTCTCACTTGGGAGTATAGCAACTAGATGGAGCAGTAAAAAGCAACCAACTGTTACTTTGTTGAGTATAGATTCTGAGTATAGAGGTGCTGCAATGGTATCATGTGAGGCATCATGGCTGGAGATGCTACTTGCAGATATAGGTGTGGAAGTGCAAAAGCCTATCACCATCTATTGTGATAATCTTAGCAGCATACATTTAGGCACGGAATCCTATTTTTCATGTGAGAACAAATAATATCAAGGTACCTTATCACTTCATCAGAGAGAAGGTATTAGTAGGTGATGTTGATCTTATTTATGTGAGGGCAGAAGAGTAGGTTGCTGATATTTTCACTAAAGCACTTGGAGCTGAGAAGTTGAAGAAGTTTCGGGAGATGCTTGGATTACAGGATATGATGTTGAGCTTGAGGGGGACTGTTGAGATATCAAGCTCAACATGTGATGATCAAGGATGACACATATCATTTTCATTTCTCTGACATGTATAGTGGTCACTATGGTATATGTTAGGGACACTTCATTGAGCTTTATTAGAATTATCTACTGAGAGTGATGGCACATTTGTTTCTTGGCAGCTCACTCATCAGTGGACATTAGGATTTTCCTTATGTATTTTTCTTTATATATTGCACTTGTTGTATTCTTGTTTTAGGTCATTCTTGTACATTCCTTTTATGTAATAGAAGAAGAAGAAGAAGAAGAAGAAGAAGAAGAAGAAGAAGAAGAAGGAAGAAGAAGAAGAAGAAGAAGAAGAAGAAGAAGAAGAAGAAGAAGATCATTCTTCCTTGCCTCAATCTGTGTGTGTGTGCTTCTCCTTGATTGTGAGAGTGTGTGTGAGCTCTCCTCCTTATCTCCTTCCTCTTGACAAGAAAGAGACGGGAGAGAGAGAGAGAGAGAGAGAGAGAGAGAGAGAGAGAGAGAGAGAGAGAGAGAGAGAGAGAGAGAGAGAGAGAGAGAGAGAGAGAGAGAGAGTCTCGTGACTTTCTGCAACAAACGATTGAAAGACGTTGACATTATGACATAGCATATAGTCATCACGTGATGAATCTGCCATAGATCATGTGCTCGGCTCAATCATAGCTAATCTTTTGCTCTCCCTCATGGCTACATGTAACCATTATTTTCAGGCAAATTAATCTTACTCTTACATCATTCGTGATCTCACAATGTTCGATCATATCGGCCTCCAATTTTGGCACACTTCAAGTATAATTTGGCAACATGTAGGATTGTTAACCAGATCTTGCAGATGCATGTATGGAGAGGATAGTACAGAAATGAAATCTCACAAAGGCATAAAAAAAATAGAAAGAGAATGAACTCAAGATTGGTAACAATCTCCCCCCACATACTCTGATGAACAAGTCTATCAAAGTTTGTGTATTTATAGGTATTTCTCATTACATCCTAAATAGAAGATGCACGAGGGTGGAACTTTGAAAAGTATGTGTTTACATAAATCTACTTTAATAAAAAAATCATCGCTTTCTAAGCGATCTACTACTTTTCTAAAAACGTTGCTTTCTAAACCGATCTATTTATTTTACAAAAGACAATGGGCATAGTGAGTATAGTAAGTATAGTGAGAATAGTGAGCATAGTGAGCACAGTGTCATGGTGAGCACAATGCACAATGTGACATGAGCATAGTGCATAGTAACAAGTTTGAAAAACAAACAAACTTGATTAAAAAAAACCTTGACTGGATGATCGAAACGGATGCCAAATCACAAGCAGACACCATGAATCAATACAAGATGCCTATATGTAGACTTTTGTGGATGTGCCTTGGCTCTGATACCACTATTGACCGGATCTTGTAGACACATGTATGCAGAGGATAATACACAAACGAAGTCTCACAAAAGCATAAACACAATAGAAAGAGACAAGAGACTGAACACAAGATTGGGTACGATCTCCCCCCACATACTCTGATGGATGATTCTATCAGATTATGTGTATTTATAGGTATTGTGCATTACATCCGAAATACAAGATACATGAGGGTGGCACCTCAAAAAGCGTGCATTTACAAAAATATGCTTTATTTACAAAATCCTTGCTTTCTAAGAGATCTAATATTTTTACAAAAGGTCGCTTTCTAAAGTGATCTATTACTTTTACAAAAAATATTTAAAATACTATCTTTTAACTATCTTCAAAAAACATCTCAATAACTCCACGTGCTTTCACATCCTTATGAGTGTTGACCTACTAAATAAAAACACAATCACATTACAAACCTCAAGACATTAAAATCCATATAATGCTCCATTACTCCATAAATCATAACAACGACTATATTGGATGATATCACTACTAATGTATTTTGAATGTTCATTGCATTTAATTTGAGATGTTCATGTAGAGTGTATGTTTAGGAGTTCTAAACAAACGAACTTTTTCAAGTGCTCCAATTTAGTATACATATCAATTTTAAGCAAGAAGGCATAGAAAGCTCAGTTTGAAGCGAAGGTCATATCCACTCTTATGCAATCATAACAATTGTTATTTGATAACACTTTTGTAAAGGTGATTGGACCTTAAACCAAAGACATCATTGCACAAGGCATAAAAGAAAAAGAGCTATACAAGTTATCATGTTTCCTATCTAAGGAGTGTTGGAGTTAGACGTCTGCGGAAGCACGCGAACAGCACAAGGAAGAAGAAGAAGCTTGGAGCACAACACACAAGACTGAATGTATTACTAGAGAATGTACAAAGATAAGTAGCCCATTAGGGCAATAGCCGTATATACAAGCCGGGGGAAAAAAACCTCCTAAAGAGGGAAAAAAGTGCCCCGGCGGTCCTAGAGTGTTCACACACATCACTACCTAAATATATCAACAAATCCCCCCTGGGAGTGATGCGGTGAACAAGGAGCTGGCACTCATGTATAAGGAAGTGCCGAGCTATGCGGAAATCACTCCACAAAAGGAAGTAAGCCCAAAGCTTCGCGGAAAGCTTCAAACTTCTCCCTAGGCAGAGCCTTCGTGAAAAGGTCTGCAATGTTTTCCTGCGTGGGCACATATGCCAAGCTGATCTCCCCAGCAGAGAACCTCTCCCTGACATAAAGATAATGCACCTCAATGTGCTTAGTGCGAGCATGGAACACAGGGTTCCTCGCAACTGCCAATGCGCTCTGACTGTCAGTGAAGATGGTGGTGGCAGAAGACTGGCCAACACCCAAATCAGCCATAAGGTGTCTGAGCCACACACACTCAACAGTCGCTGTGAAAGCTGCCCTATACTCAGCCTCACAACTGGAAGTGGCCACAGTAGGCTGCTTCTTGCTCAACCAAGATATACATGAGCTACCAAGCATGAAGCAAAAACCACTGGTGGACACACGAGTGTCATAGCAACCAGCCCAATCTGAGTCAAAAAAAGCATGCAAATCTGGCGGTGGTGATCCCCCCTTGGGATAAAACAACCCAAGTAGCCGAGTACCACTCAAGTAGCGAAAGATGCGCTTAACCGCTTTCCAATGCGTGACTCCTGGGCAATGCATAAACCTGCTCATCTGTGAGACAGCAAACTGAATATCTGGCCGAGTAATGCATAAGTAAATCAAGCATCCAACAGCCTGCTGATAGAGAACAGCATCAAATGCATCTCCAGCATCATGAAGACTCAATCGTAAACTTGTCTCCATAGGAGTGGCAATAGGCTTACAGTCTTCAAGGCCAAAACGCTGCAATAATGTGTCAATATATTTTGTTTGACACAAAGCCATTCCACCATCAACTTGCATAAACTGAATGCCCAAATAGTGATGCAAATGCCCCAAATCAGACATCTCAAATGAGGCATGCAAATCAGCCTTGAAATCAGCAATATGCTTCTCAAGAGGACCAGTGAGCAGCATGTCGTCTACATAGACAACAATGATCAGAAGCACATCATTAGCACGCTTAACATATAAGGTGCTTTCAGTTGGACTGTTCTCAAAACCATGTGCAATCAGATAGGCATGTATCTTCTCATACCAAGCACGTGGTGCTTGCTTTAAACCATATAACGCCTTCTTTAACCTGCACACCTGGTTTTCATGCCCTTTCTGCACAAAGCCACGGGGCTGAAAAACATACACTTCTTCATGCAAGTCACCATTCAGAAATGCTGTTTTAATGTCCAACTGATGTACATTCCAACCATGATGGGCTGCAAGTGCACAAATGCTCCGAACAGTAGTCATACGGCATGTAGGTGCAAAGGTCTCATCAAAATCAATGCCTCTTTCCTGCGCATAACCCTTTGCAACAAGCCTAGCCTTATACCTGTCAACTGTACCATCAGGTTTACGCTTCAGCTTGTATACCCACTTAGTGCCAATGGCCTTCTTGCCAGGAGGCAAGTCACATAAAGACCATGTACCATTCTTCATTATAGCATCATATTCAGATTGCATAGCAGCCATCCAATTTTCTGAATTTTGTGCTTCATCAAAAGAAACAGGCTCATTCTCATCACAGAGACTAGATGCAGCCATAGCATAGCAATCTGATGCAAAGGAGGTACTATGAGAGCCTGAACGAGTACGATATGACAAAGGTGCATCTAATTTGCTGTCACGCAAAGTCTGCACCAGCCATTTTGGCATAGTTTTTGCCTGTTCAATATCAGCTCTCTCATCAACAAGTGCATCATGTAAATCTGCATCAGAAATGGAATGATCTGCATCATCATATGAAACCTGCAAAGGCTGAGAAGTTGCCTCATTAGGACCAGCACTAGCCTGTCCACCTGTAAAAAGAGGCATCAAAGTATCATACATTTCTTTGGAGCTAACAGATGTCTCCTTAGTACATGAAAGCAATGGCTGAATAGCATCTTCCACAAAGACAACATCACGGCTAACCAGAATGCGTTTAGTCTGTGGATGATACAGACGATAGCCTTTACTTTCAGAACTGTACCCAACAAAAATACATTTTACTGCCTTATCATCCAATTTTCTGCGATGTTGTTCAGGCACTAATGCATATGCCAAACAACCAAAAACACGCAGATGAGCAACAGATGGCTTGCGGTCATGCCAAGCCTCATATGGAGTGATAGACTGCAGCGCTTTGGTGGGACACCTGTTCAGTACATATGCTGCACACATGATAGCCTCAAGCCAGAAACTATGTGGTAAAGCCTGACTTTTGACCATGCACCTCGCCATCTCCATGAGTGACCTGTTCTTTCGTTCAACAACTCCATTCTGTTGAGGTGTATACGGCACTGTACACTGGTGTTTTATCCCACGTTCAGCCAGAAATGCATTAAAATCTGAAGACATATATTCCCCCCCTCGATCAGAACGGAGGGTGCCCATTTTACATGCTGACAGATTTTCAGCCAAAACCAAAAACTGTTTGAAGCACATGAACACTTCGGACTTTGCTTTGAGTGGGTATACCCATGCATGCCTGGAAAAATCATCAATGAAAGTCACGAAGTAAAGGTAATTTCCAAAACAGGGTGTCTGCATAGGACCACAGACATCACTATGTACAAGCTGCAATTTCTGCATAGCCCGAACTGAACCATCTTTTGGAAAGGAAGAACGCTGCATTTTGCCCAAAATACAGCCTTCACAAACATGTTTTCCAGGTGCCTCAAGTTTGGGCAAAGAAGACACCATTTCAGATTTCTGCAGGCGTAACAAACTAGCAAAATTCAGATGACCAAAGCGTGCATGCCAAAGCTTTGCATCTGACATAGCCTGAGAATCATGAACTGCACATGCCGAATCATTCACAGATCTTTCATAGTCTATGAGTTTATACAGCCCACGACATAAAATGCCAGAAGCAATAATCACATCGCCATTTGAGAGATCATGGACTGTACACCTGTCATCAACGAATTTCACAACCAAGCCAATCTTGGCTAATGCAGAAACTGATAACAGGTTCTTTTTGATCCCTGGCACAAATAAAGCATCTGACAAAGTGAAAGAACTACCATCAGCAGTAGTCAAAATGATCTTACCAACTCCCATAACAGGATAAGAGGAGTTATTGGCGCATGTGACAGTATTCCCTGTAGGGGCAGGCTCGAGTGAAGAGAAGAAACTGCGCTGCGAGGTAATATGTTTGGTCGCCCCACTGTCAAAGTACCAAACATCTGAGTCTACTGCAGACATGCACTGATCATGAGAAGATGGGTCAAAACTGCAGACAGTAGTAAACGCCCATTCTTCTTCCTGCACAAGATTTGCAGACTCTGTTTTTGGTGTTGAGGCCTCTGCAACAACCATTCCAGCCTCTTTCTTCTTTGCCTCTTTAGCAGCCAGTTTTGGACAGTTCTTTATAATATGATCATTTCCTTTACAGTACTTGCAGAACAATTTCTGCTTTTCTGATTTCTTCTCATCTTTATCCTGGTTCTTCGATTGTGCAGCATTTGCAGATTTCTGCTTACTAGTAGAAGAGCTCCATTTTCCTTTGCCCTTCTGACTAGCCAGGAAAGCTTGATCTGCAACACGCATAATGGACCTGTTCTGCCTGGACTGATCTTCCTGCAACAGAACAGAGACTAATTCCTCAAATGACAAGGCATTCGGATTGCCTTTCATCATCAATCGAAGAGTAGAGGCAAAACTCTGATATGAATCAGGAAGGCCATTCAGAACGGTCTGCATAAGTGAGCTATCTGGTATAACCTCATCAGCAGAAATCAATTGTTCCTTCAGGTCTTTTATCTTTGTAAGAAAACTGTCCATAGAATCACCTTCATTCATGTGCTCACTCTCCAACTGTTTTCGGAGGTAAGCAACACGAGCCTCATTCCTAGCCTGGTACAAAGTGGTAAGTGTATCCCAAGCATCCTTTGCTGTTCTGCAAGAGCGAATGTGAGGGATAATGGCACGTTTGACAGACAAAGCTATCAATGCATGTGCCTGGGCATCTCTGCCATCCCAACGAATCTGCTCTGCAGTAGGTGCAACAGAAACAGCAGCACGAACAGGAATCTGCGGAATATCATCTTCGACACCATCTTCATCAGCTCCAACACCTGTATTTGCAGTACCTGTCGTTACAGGTGTAACAGGACGTCTTTCAACACCCTGCACAATGTTCCACAATCCTTTTGCAACCAGTACATGTCGCATCATATAAGCCCATAATGGGTAGTTGGTACCATCCAACTTATCCTCAACAGCCAACATACGGAATACATCACTGCTTTCAGCCATGGCCGGTGACTAAAATACCTTGATGCAGAAAATTGACTGTATCTCAAAAAGTTGAACGGAACTGCCCAGACGAGTTCTGCTAGACCTGTAGCAGACTTCGAGACGCTTAAACTGGCGAACAGAAACTGGTATATACCTTTGGCACAAAAGGACGAAATAGCCTGCACAAGCGCTGCGATAGTGCGTTCGGAGGCCGAAACGAGCTCAGATCGCGATTTCGGCACCACATAGCGAAGCTGTTTTGATCTAGGAAACACCCTGAGTATGCTCACCAAATTTCATGCGAATCTGAGACTGCAAACGGAGGAGTGTCGACGGCGCCCTAGAAGAAGCAACGACCTGCTCTGATACCAATTGTTGGAGTTAGACGTCTGCGGAAGCACGCGAACAGCACAAGGAAGAAGAAGAAGCTTGGAGCACAACACACAAGACTGAATGTATTACTAGAGAATGTACAAAGATAAGTAGCCCATTAGGGCAATAGGCGTATATACAAGCCGGGGGAAAAAAACCTCCTAAAGAGGGAAAAAAGTGCCCCGGCGGTCCTAGAGTGTTCACACACATCACTACCTAAATATATCAACAAGGAGTTGCTTTCTAGCCTCTGGCATCAAAGGTATGGCCACACCTCATATTTACCAAAGATTTTTGGATCATAGATAGTTAAAGCATTGCCTAAGATCGGGCAAGTCAAGGTTGTCTGCCAAGCTTTCTCCAAAGGCAACAAACATAGGGCTCCCGTTCCCACGGAGGCTTGCACATGTGCTAGGAACCCTTTAGCCCTAGTCCACAAGGATCTTTCTAGACCCATGAATACCCCTTATCTTATGGATCAATCTACTTCTTTCTTCTAGACAATGACCACTCAAGTTACATTTGGGTAGATTTTTCGAAGTCCAAGGTAGATACTTTTTCAAAGTTTAGCAAATGGATATCTCAAGTCGAGAATGAAGCATCCAAGTCTGTGAAAACTATTAGATTAGATGGAGGTGGTGAAATTATCAATCACAAATATCACCATTTCTTAAAGAAAAATTGGATAAAATGAAAAGTCACTCAACCTTGCACTCCATCCTAGAATGGAGTAGCTGAGAGCATAATCCCAAGTGTATTTGAAATGGTGCATACCATGCTTCACAACAAAGAATTACCCTTCAAGTGTTGGGCATAAGGAGTACACACTACAATGCACATACTCAATCGAGGCTTCACTAGTCCATTGAACAACAAAACATCCTTTGAAGCCTACTGTGGAAGAAAACCCAATGGAAGTGAGGCATTTGTCCATGTGCCAAAAGAAGATTGACGCAAGTTATAGTCTAAGTCTACGAAGCATATCTTCATTGGCATTAGTGAACAATCTAAAGCTTATAGATTGTATGATCTTGAGAACCACTCCATCACAATCTCAAAAGATGTAATATTTAATGAAGCTTCAACATACTCAACTAATGATCCAAGTACAAGTTTTAGTCCGTAGATCTACACTTGAGAGGGGGATACCATCTTTTCCAAACACAACTGAGAGGTAAGTACATCTCATCAACCAAGAAGATCACAAAGGATCATTGAAAATCAACAACATGAACAAATTCATTATGTAGATTACACGTTGATGAATCAAATTCAGTAGATTCTTGAGCCATCCAACTACAAAGAACCTTAAGGATAACCTGATGTGGGAACAAGCTATGCAAGTAGAGATGGATGCAATTGAGAAGAAAACACTTGGACACTTGTTCCTATGCCCCGAAATCATATAGTCATAGGAGATAGGTGGCAATACAAAATCAAGTACAAATCAGATGGTACATTGGACAAGTACAAAAGAAGACTTGGAACTAAGGGATATAAGCAACAACATGACATTGATTATGAAGATACATTTGCCCATAGTGCAAGGTATACAACTATAAGAATCATTCTAGCACTAAGTGCACACTTCAAGTGGCCCATCTACCAAATGGATATCAAAACTTCTTTCCTCGACGGAGATCTTCAAGAAGAAGTATGTGTTGACCAATCTAAATGTTTCAAGATCAAAGGAAAGGAAGATCAAGTCCATAAACTTCACAAAGAACTTTGTGGACTCAAGTAAGATCACAAGGCCTGTTATGAAAAGATTCATAAGTTCTTCCGAAATAAAGGATTTCAAAGAAGTGGTGTTGATGCTAACTGATACATCTATCAAAAAGTGTCCTTAGTATCCATAATCATCCTCTATGTTGATTACTTGATCTTGACAGGTTAAGATGAAGAATGCATCTAATTCATCATTACACAAATTCACCTTGAGTATTCTATGATAGATCTTGGTATACTTCACTACTTCTTATGCATGGAAGTTTAGAAATAAAAAGAAAGAATATTCCTATCATAGAAGAAGTATTGCTCTAATCTTCTCTCCAGATATAACATGTGCTAGTGTTGCTTAGTATCTACACCACTTAAACCGAATATCAAGCTCACACCAAAGGAGTCATCATCACTTGTGGATTTGCATACTTATCGAAAGCTTCTTGGCTCAATAGTTTACCTAGCCAACTCTTGAATTGATATTGGCTATGCAGTTGGGATAATCAATGAGTTTATGTCAAGGGAGCACTAGATTGCGCTCTCTTACTAGACTAGACAAGATTTGAGAATTATACTTTCGATTACAAGATCACCCACATAGGGGAAATAACACAAGAATATGTATCTAAATAACACAAGAATATGTATCTATTACAATAAATCCCACAACCCAATATTGATAGCTATGGATAACTTGACTAGAGATGATATAAGAGATCCCATAACCTGAGATTGTAGGTATGAATCAAGATATCTAGATTTACAAGAACTCCCTTCAGGGAGATGAATTGGATACAAGAAGTAATTCAAAAAGATCTCATACTACGAGATTACAACAAGACACAATAGTATGTCCAAGATCCTAGACTAGATAAGACTAGAACAAGGTGCAAGACTAGAACTCAAATAGGAACTTGGAAAGTACTTACATGGAGATCACGGCTCCTTGAGCTCCCAAAATTGGCATCGACAAGACTGAGGATGCATGTGGCCAAACTCTCCTTATATAGGTGTTCAAGGGCGGTTATCAAAGGTGGTTCAAAGATGGTTATGATTTGATCATTTCATTGATGATGTGATCAATTCAAATAAGATCTCTAGATATCAGAAAAAACATAGTCGGTCTTAGGGTTTTGGCACATTTCAAATGTAATGGAAGCATTAGTTTTCCCAAATTTGCAACCAAACATGAGATATAGAAAGTCACATGGAATCTAAGATTTAGGATGGTTTCCTTATCCATGACATCATCTCCCCCTCAAGCAATGCATTCCACGAGGAGCAATCATATTGTCTGGTCTCGGTTTCATGGATTTTTTTATGAAATTCCCAAACTTTGATAGGTGCTCTGTGAAGGTTCTCTAGAGGTTCCCAAGTGAGATCACTGATGTCATACCCTTTCCGATGAACAAAGTAATCCAATATTCCTCGAGATATTCTCAAATTTAGTACATGCTCAACTTCGAATTTTTCATGATCATCAATCTCGATACATGGTGAAGGATTATATCTCTCCACCCTCAATGGTGAACTCTGATATGGTTCCAACATGGACACATGGAAAACTGGATGTATTCACATAGTACTTGGTAACTAGAGATTGAAGGTGACTAGATTAATCTCTTCCAAGATAGTGAATGGACCGAATCTTTGATTGTCTAGATTTGCACAAGGCCTTCAAGTTTGCAAATTATTTTTGAGTAACCATACTTTATGCCCAATGTGATAGGATGGATTTTGAACATGATTTTGGCTTGCATAATACTTAAATTGTTCTTGAGCTCTATGGATCTCCTCCTTGAGTTCTTTGTGGATATTCACGAGGTACTGGGCCTTATCTTTGGCAATTCGGTTCTTGACCTTGTTTGGAAGTTGTATATCTATCCTTGGGTGTTATCCATAATTTACAAAGAAAGGATTCTGCTTGCAAGGTGTATGAACATTCTTGTTGTAGTTGAACTTTGTAAAGGGTAAGATCTCAAACCAATTATTTTGATGATATTTGATGGTGCAATGAGATATGGTCCTAGGACTTGATTCACTCATTCTATTTGTCCATCAGTTTGTGGACGATTTGATTTAGAGAGTTTGGCTTGAACTACAAGGAGCTTGCAAAGATTGTTCCAAAATCTGGATATGAACTGTGGACCTTGATCAATGACAATATCATGAGGCAATCTATGAAGCCTAAAGATGTATCTAAGAAAAAGTCTAGCAGTGGTTGCACCTGTGATTGCCTTGATAGTTGGAATGGTGTGCCATCTTTGTAAATCTATCCAATATAACAAGAATGCCATTATCCATCTTTGGTAGATCTGTGACGAAATACATAGATAATGAAGACCATGGCCTTTCTAGAATAGGTAAAGGTTCAAAGAGCCCATGACATTTATATCATAATACCTTAGATCTGTTGTAGGTGTCACAAGTTTGGATATATTCTTTGACCTCCTTCCACATTTGAGGCCACCAAACATCCCTTGATATGTGCTCTATTGTTTTATTTACTCCAAAATGTTATGGTCCAAGGTTTTCATGAGGTTGCTAAAGTACTTGGATCCTCAGCTTTCCTAGAGTGATGTAATTTAGGTTCTTATAGAATAGTAACCCATCATTTTCTTAGAACTCCTTTATTTCATGAAGTTCCCCTTCTTGAATTTTTGGCTTGATTTTACAAAACAATTCATCATGTGGTAAACTCTCATGAATCGAATGGATCAAGGCAAAATCTTCTTGATGGTTTGAAGAGGTAGCTGCTAACTCGAGATATTTTGGCTTGAGTAATACACTTTCTTGTTGATCATAAGCCTTTTCACCTTTCTTCGGTGCAAGATAAGATTTTCTTAACAAGGCATCTGATTGACATTGTTCGTGTTCTAGATGATACTTGATGACAAAATCAAACCTGGATAGAAAGTTACTCCATCAAGATTGCCTTATATTAAGGATGGGATTAGTCATAAAGTACTCTAAATTCTTATGATCTATGTATATAGTAACTTTATAAGCTACTCCTTCTAGATGGTGATACCAAGTAAAAAAATGCATCTACTATCCCAAGAAGTGATTTATCATGGATTTCATAGTTAATCTCTCGAGCAGAGAATTTCATTGAATGATATGTGAATGGATGTAGGTGTCCATCATCCCCATGTTGGGATAATATTGCCCCCAAGGCAAAGTTAGATGCATCTATCTCCAAGATAAAAGACTTGGTAGAATCAGGGTGAACAAGAATTCGAGCACTAATGAATGATGATTTCAAGGTCTAAAAGGCTTTCTCTACATCTTCAATCCATGAGAATTTTGTGTTTTCTGTAAGATTGGTAAGGGGTGTCATTATTTTGGAGTAACCTCCAATGAATATCTTGTAAAAATTGGCAAACCCTACAAGACATTGTACATCTCAAACACATGAAGGTGGTTTCCAATCAAGGATTGTCTCTATCTTCTTAGGGTCCATAAAAATTCCTTTATCTAATACAATGTACCCTTAAAATTCCACTTTTGTATGATGGAAAGAGCACTTCACCAATCTTGCACATAATCCTTTTTCTCTTAGCTTCTCTAGGACTACCTTTACATGATCTTCATGATCATCTAGATTTTTGGAGAATATCAAGATATTATGATTACAATTCTAGAGTTTTTCTCTTGTTTGGACAATTAACTGTAATATAGATAGGGTTTCCACAATAGAGGCATAACTTGTTTCTCTTGTGGGGCAAAAAAATGGAACCTAGCTATGTCTATCTGCATACGTATGGGCATAGGCTCTTCTCTATGAGTGGGTTGAGGTCTTCCTTCTACTTTTTTTTTCTTATTTCATTTAAAAAAGGAGATTATCACATTGAATGGCTTGGGTGATGTATTTATTCAATGTCTCAACCTCTAGCATTGTGAGTAGAACGTCCTTCACATCATCTCTTAGACCCCATCTAAGTTGGCTTATGAAATAATCTTTGTGCTAAGTTAGATCGCATATCAACGATCTAAATTATGACGCAAAGGTAGTGGCAAGGTAGTTACCTTGATGTAGCTTTCAAAGTTTTGTTTCATTGATGTATGTATGTCCAATTCCTTTGCTAGTACTTTCTCTCTCATGAAGTGATAATGGATCTCTAGTGCTTCCTTCTTGCATGGAACATAGGATCGCTTGCTAGATGAATGCTTGATACATTATCTCCAAATAGAGTAAATATTTTGACCTTCACATCCAAGTCCTTGAAGAGTTTCTTGAACCACAAGATCTCACATGTAGCAAGTACTAAGGCTCTATACTCAACCTTAGTAGATGATAATGCAACTATAGGTTGCTTCTTAGACATTCATGAGATGACTCTTTGAACTACCATAAAGACATACTTAAATGTGCTCCTCTTGTCATCCTTTGAACCAACCCAATGAGCATCACTAAAGTCCTATGGTTGTAATCCATCTCCATACACGTAATACAACCCTTGGTTGACAATGTGCTTGATGTACCTAAGCACTCTCTTGCCTGCATTGATATGAACATTAGTTGGTGAATTCACAAATTGAGAAAGAACTCCTACAACATAGCACAAGTTAGGTCTTGTGATGGTAGCATAATCAAGGATTCCGATTATGTCTCTATATGTTGAGATATCTTCACGAGGGTGCCCTTCATGTGCACATTACTTAGTTTTTGGATCCACAAGTTTTGTGAGGGGCTTACATCCACTCATATAATACTTATAAAGTACATCTAGAAAATATTTCCTTTGA
The DNA here is from genome assembly GCA_020310875.1 of Ceratopteris richardii. Lineage (NCBI taxonomy): Eukaryota > Viridiplantae > Streptophyta > Polypodiopsida > Polypodiales > Pteridaceae > Ceratopteris > Ceratopteris richardii. The sequence goes on along the minus strand of CM035420.1, from coordinate 50,962,850 downwards.
GTTAGGTAAACACCATTTTCTACATAAATAGCTTCAATCCTAAGAACATATTTGAGCACTCCAAGATCTAAGATCTTGAACTCATTCCCAAGTTTGACCTTGATACATTTCATACCTGCATTATCACTTCTTAGTATGATCAATTCATCCACATATATGCATATGTAGACAACTATCCTCTTTCCCTCTTCAAGTATAAGGAGGTATCCACATCACATGACTTGTATCCATACCTG